>CM062295.1:508385066-508882566 GCA_031216915.1 Pictodentalium vernedei
AATTACACCCTAGGCTGGTACACTCTACATCAGCAACTGCAACATGGTTTGCACCCTGGCTCTTTTGTCATTTTTGGGGTTAATAAACAACTGAACCCATTATCTAGCAATTCATCTACTCATCTCAACCATTCCAAGAATAAAAACAGGCAAAGTTAGTTTCAATTTCTGATTTCTCTTTCGTTTAGTCGCTGATCAAATGATGTACGCCCTACACTGTTTATATAATAAAGTTTTTATAACTTTATTTTTCTATGTACGAGTGAGAATTTAAGCCATTATATCTTCTTTGACAGAGATCAGAAAGCTCTGTCAAAGAAGATATGATTGGTTGATTATATTTACAGGTGCATAATGGGAAAAACCTGGCGGTTGAAAACTTAAATATTCTGACACGAGAATGCAGAGGAGTAAAAATCCATCCCGTGCATCTGAATGGGATCATCAAATGCCGCCAACAACAAAGGGGCGAATACATTTTCCACCTGCCGGAAGATTCTGCAATGTCTTAAAACCTGAGTCCCATATTTTTACTAATCCTCCGTGTTGATTTATTTTTATCGCGTCGCCTGCTTTAGATCGCAAAACCTTAATGCGAGGTTCTCACTTTCACGGTTTGGGATGCAGGAAGACCACGGTTTAATCTGTGATTATCCATGGTAAATCCGTTCCGGACCCGTAGACATGACCGTGGTGTACCGGGATAAACGCTCGCGCTTCCGCTGTCTTGTTTTTTCGGTGGGGCGATTTCAAAATGTTTGAAAATTTCATTTTTTCCGTCACCACCAACCGTAAGTGACCGTAGAAAACCGTAGACAGCGGGACACAACCGTAGCATATCCGTAGCCGATCCGGCAATAACCGTGGTCAGAAAATGGGGTCCCGGTTGACCACGGAAAGCGCTGGATAGACTACGGATATGCTACGATTGTGTCACGGTGAGAGAAGTTGGTCTGGTGGGCAAAATATATAGTTTTGACCTACCAATTCGTGAGAGACCGTGACATGACCGTGACATAACAATGGAGACCGTAGGAGAACCGTTGCGGTACCGTAGCATATCCGTAACACTGTAGCATGACCGTGACTATCAGTGACAAAACGTAGGACAAACGTGGCTTGTCCGTAGCGCATCCGGTGGTGCCGTAGCATAACCGTAGGAAAACCGTTACATAACTGTAATAATCCTTGGCGAATCCTTGGTTCTTCTTTAGCACAACCATGGTACATCCTTAGCGCTTCTTTAGATCTTCCGTAGGCGCTGTAGCCACACCCTCGTGCCATCGTAGAAATTGTCTACCTTGGACAAAACACGCCAGTTTTACAACGATTCAAAACCGTAGCTATTCGGGGGCCAAACCGTGAAAGTGAAAACACAGCATAATACGAAACATTATTCTCACAGGGTTCACTGGGTTGAAATTGATGACTTGAATCGTGTTATTGTCACTTGCGTCTTTTGTGGATGAAGGGTTAGAAAAAAACAAATCCTCTAAAAGTAAACCATAAAAAATGTTGGGACTATCCCAATCCAAGCTGATAACACGGACTTAACATGATTTGTTTTTGATGGGTACAGAAGATGCAGCTTAAACCTGAATCTGAAAAACAAGCAACGAATATCATATAATTCATGTAAGGTTAGATAAAATTCATCTGAATTTCAATGTTTATTTAAGATACCGATTTTTAACATTGGCTTACATCCAATTATCATGATGCGCACGTTTTAAAACTATCTCTCTCTATATATTTTGCTGAGTTTCGCAAATAAAGCAAAGCTTTACTTCATCATACTGTTAGACGCCATGGTAACATATTTCGATATTTCGTTCCAGGTAGAGGGGGTACCACTAGCGGGAGTAGACATGACTGTAAGGAGGCGACACACTCCCGGTTTCATCGCAGTGAGTATTATCAAGTTTTTTAAACTTTTTAACCCTTTAACGAACGAATCGGCCACATATGCCCCATAACTTACAAATTTATCATATGAAAAAAAAACAAAATTTTCAAAATATTTCCACAAAAACATATCATGTGACCCCCCTCATTGGAACGAGCTCTAGTCGAGCTCGTTCCAATTTGAGGGTCACACGATATGGTTTTATCGAAATGTTTGACAAAATTGAATAAACAATAATTAACATAATCAATTTTGATATTTGATTGCGTTGGATAAAGGGTTAACTATTATTACCTTGCAATTATTTACCAAGAAAACACTCAAATTCACTATATACTATGGATACATGGTTGACAAGAAATATCACCTGAAGATGTGAAAAAATACTTTTATATTGCGAACAATTAGCCTTTGGTGAAATCGCTGCTTCATCTGGACGTGTTTTGGCCAGCAAATTTGAGCTTCATTGTCTATTTTTCTGACCATATAAGTATTCTATGGAAAATGTGCTGGATTAAAACGATAGAACAAATAACTCGCGCTAGCAAAATGGTACTTGGAGCCGTGAGCGGTCCGTTTATCTATAGTGGTTTACAGTTGGCGTAGAAGAGAAAACTAGCGATAATACCGATAATCTCATGACCACCTGGAAGGGAGATTAAAGTTTCATTTTATAGTTTTCACCTTCTTAATTCAAGACGTAACCTGTTTGATATGATATATAATTATTTTAATTCCTAGCCTACAACAATTTGTCGACAGAATTAATAGTATCAGTAATTATTCTGAAAAAACAGTTGTCCTTTTCAAATGCAACAATGCTTCTTTTACCACCCACTGAAACAAATGAGACGAGACGTGTGTGGTCATCCTATATTGAGACAGAACACAGGAGTACGGGAGACAAAAATCTACAAACCTGCTTGGCGTTTTTCAAGCGTTTCGCGACTGAAAACGTGGAAAAACTCCAACAAGATTGTTAATTCCTGCCCCACCCACCGTACTCTACCTGAGTTGTTTTCATTATTTATGATTAAACTTGAATAAAATGAATGAAGCTTAAATTTTTATAGAAAAATATCACCTTCGGCGGAATGTTTACTTTCTTGCATGACAGTGTTTTGTGTCGAAGCATTTCATTGCCTTCCTAACGTGAATCAGAGGCGTAGCGACCAATCAGATGCATTCTTAGTTTCTTACATGATGTTGTTACGCGCACGCCCGACTCTACGCGTAGTGTATCCAGCACATTCTTTGTGTATGTATTGCAACGGATAATGTTGAATACACACAGCACCGTGATATAAATTTACGGTATTTTTTCACATTAATACAAGATACTGTGATCGCAAAAGAGGTTTGTTCGCGATCAGATCAGGGTTCGTGTGTGACACTACTCAAATATTGAGAAATCAAGACTGAGGCAAGAAGAATGAACGAAAATCCGCGTGCTGCTTTTCCCTTTCGGTAAGTGGCATTCCACAGTGCTGTGGGACGGACAGCGGACAGAAAACTTCGACGAGATCGCGACCCAGCTTAGTAGATCCTGGGTGGTTATTTGGTTTTCATAGGTTTTGTAAGAAACAGAAACACCAAACCGCAGGATATCGAGCAAAAACCGACCGGACGGTTTTCTCGTGTTTGTGCATAAACTGATCAAACTGATCAAACTTTCACACTGGGATGGAACTAGACCAGTGGCCCCTATGGACTCTCATCACTTGTTCTATCCGGCAAAGGGGTGAATATGTCGTGCTTTCATTATCCAGGGCCGTCGAGAAGGGGGGGGGGGATCCCGCGAGGACGAAGCCGCGCCACCCGAGACAGCTAGTTTGCGAGCTTTTTTCAATGCCCAGCGTGTGTGAATCGACAGGCGGGCCTTGGGGCCCGGAATTCACTAGTAAGCATATATTCCTTTCAAGAACTGTCTAAGTTATTAGATATATCGTGGGTCGATCCGCCCACAATATGCAGTTCTGTAATTATATATATCCCTTCTTACCATTCTCTTGTGTAACCCAATCTAGTCTTTGAGAGGCAATGGAGTTATAATAGATATCGGTTGGGGGAAGGGTGAATATTTTCATGGGTCCTTGGTAAGTTGGGTTTGAAACAAGGGGGCCGAGATGAAGTGGTACCATCTAAATGATCCCCCGGGGCCCGTATTTTTTCTCGGCGGCACTGTCATTATCACATTTTCTCCCTTATTGACTCGTCCACTGGACGAGTCAATAAGGGAGAAAATATGACAATGAGAACACAACATATAATAGATTATATGAACATTATTCATTTGTTACTCTAATTGATTTTTTTTCTGAATTAAAATGGATTCCTCAGAATCCCTAAAAATGATCAAAGAGAAGTGATGACTGACCCCAATGGAAATACTTACAGACAAAGCTCTGTGTTATGAGTGGTGTCGTTCAAACGATTGGGTTTTCTTTCAAGTTAAGGAGCCTGAAGTGTTATTTATTGTATATTCTTAATACATAGAAAAACCGAAACGAAACCGAGATTTTTTCGTGAAATTGAAGCTGAAAAATTGAAACCTCCCAGCTCTGGAGTTAAGCCTATGGTAATGCCCCCAATATCAGTGAGACGCTCACGTAACACGAGAAGTCGGCAAGCATAATCCCGGTCTTTTTGTTGCATATTAATATCATAAATCGATTGAAATTTTGAGCACGACTTTTTAGATAGATAGGATTCGAGTGCTAACTGTTCTCGAGATTTCCAGTGGAGTTGATAAGCCAGTAAAACGATACATGTAAAATAAATCAGTCGATTGTCGTTTTGCTGGCTCGCTCTTATTTTCTAGCGTTCCTGGTCCGACCTATCACGGACCCTAGATATGTGAAAGTATGTCTCATGTCCATGGTTTAAAAATTACAGAATCTAGTAAAAACTCACTAAAACCTCTCTGGTTTCTTTGAAAAGCTCAAGAGAGGCGCATTGATCACATGTAAACCTTCTCTAACTGTAAGAACTTTAATTACCACAGCAGGATGATCAGGTAAAAAAATAATTGCGCAGTATTGGAAGTAATATCAGAAATAATCATCTATTGGCATTTCATGGATTTATCAGATGTGCCCATGTGGTGCTTGTTTAATGTCAGAACATCATTGTTGTTTTAGAAAGGAAACCAAAGTAAATGCAAACATGTTTCATTGATCAACTTGAATTGATTCCAAGATTCTGAAAAAAGCCCTGCAATTTAGTTATATGTACGCCAAGATGCACTGGTCTGAGCGCATAACGTTTTAAATCTTGCACCTGGTTGTAATATAATTAACAAATGAATCTAATTAAACTACGATTGGCTTATAACCGAATCTAAAGCACATCAAAAATATATATACATGGCCTTCAAAGCGGGACCGTGAAGCATTTTTCAGTAGAGCTCGGATAGTGGCATCCAGCACTGAAACAAGAACCATAATAACTTATACTATGGTTGATGTGGTTTGTGCAGAAGTATTGATGATGCTCTGATCGGCTATTTCGTGTTTACAGCATATTTTAACCCTATGACCCCCCCCCCCCCCGAATAAGGAAAGTGAAAGATTGCTTATTTGCTGTGGTAAACAGTAACCAATGCATGGGGTGAACATCCTCTAGAATGGACAGCATGGGTATAAACGATTGACTAAACTCTACTTTATCCCCAGGTTTCGGTCACGATCAGCCATTGTGCAGAAATATGTGACCTTTAACACCAATAAATAAATAAATAAAATAAATAAATCAAGCCTCTGGGCATTGAAGTCATAATAACAAAATTCGAAGTAGTCATTTAACCATTAATGCAGCCGGGAATTTTTCACAGAGCTCTGCTCTGTCAAACAAGATAGACTTGGTTAAGTTCTTAGGTGCCCCATGGTAAAATATTTCAGCTTTAAATGTTGATATTTCGACATCAGTGTGTAACGTGTTAAAATGCTCTGTTTAAAATAAATACGCATTTTAATTGACATATGTTTTCTGTGTGATACGCCGTAATAATATTTGTCGCGATCGCCTGGTCTGCTCTGTTTTCGTATTATCAATGCAAGACTAACATATGACCATTTTCGCACCTATCTCATTATCTATCCAGAGTGTAACCACACAGAAGTTTTCACAAAACACAAAAGTGTAGCAATAATTACTGATAGCGACATTGACAACCCGTAGTTTGGTGCATTCGTTGTCAGTCGAAGAGTGTACATGCAGGTAAAACGCTGCCTTTGCCATATAATAATTCCTTTTAAAATTTCAATGAACTATGTCATTTCATCCCACAAAATTATCATTATCAAATGCCACAGCCAGTTTAGGCGCATGTAAGGAGATTTTCATCAAACACGCGCTCTTGTCTAGAACGTTGAGGCATCGCCTAAATGTTCCTTCCAGACAGAGCCTAAAAGCCGACATAAATGTCCTGACATGCACTCCATTGATCACCATACAAGTGGATGGCTGGAATGTCAACGAAAACCATCACAACTCAACCTGCCCATCCTCCGCCAAGATGATATATGGTCAATCAATACGATAACTCCTCCTATCGGTGATATTTGATGACGTGAAAGCTGTGTCGCCGTGACTGCAGTCGCAGCCCAACAGCCTTCACATCACCAAACGTCGATTGAAGGCCTAGCACCAAAACTAGTAACACGGTGTCAGGTTTCTAATACCAGAACTTGTTTTTTGTCTGTATTAATAATGAATAATCGTTTTCCTCTGTCTATTTTTTGACTTGTGAACTCCCAAAAACAAAGGCCAAATTGTGTAAATGGGAGCTATGTTTGGCCTTTGTTTTTTAGTTTTCACAAGTTAAAAAATAGACAGAAACAAGCGATCATTCCTTTTAATTAAACTTGAGGGGCAATAAATTTAAACACTCTCTACTTTGCGGAGTTAAAATAAAACTCAGGCCGCATCATCCTTCCTGGTGATAACTGAATATAAAAGGCATAGTTTTCTAAAATTCTGTTTGAAATAAACTGAAATCACTGAAACATGTTCTTGTGTCATTAAATATTTTATTGACCATGAATTGCGTAAGTTAAAAGGAACGTCATAGACCACGCCCACACAAAACTTCAATCTCCTTTTCCAATGGATTGAAGTGTACTGTCATTCAAAGCAACACTTGAGTTAAATTTAATTCTGATTTTGACCATTTCCCGAGAAAATGAAATCACAGTTTGTAAATGTAGAGTTCGATATAAACCCAGATGACATGAAGTTGGTTGAATGTTTTCTCAGACAGAGTTCATTCAGGCTATTTGGAATTTGGAAAGTTTTGTTCGCGTGAGTTTCGTAATTATTATCAGCGGCCATTGTTTACGTTTGATTTTGGTAAAACGATGAACGCAGACGATCACCTATTGCGTATAAAAAATTGAACACGGAATAAAAATCATTATAAGGATTTCATTGTTTATTAAATTTTATTTGAAAGTCTTTTTCATATGATGAGATAAATATTAATTATATTCCATTTTGAAACAATGTGAGCGTGCAGGGGTTCTTTTCCACTCACACAACTGTGCAACGTACTTATGAAGACTGACATTGGGGGCGTGGTTTAGGGCGGGCCTAAATGCAGTTTTTTTCGTTTCATTGTGTTAAGAAACGAAACGAAAGAAATACTTTAGCCAATAATTCAGCCTGAAAATGCTTGGACAGAAAAAGGTTTAATAATACTAAAATGTGCGGAGAATCTTCAATTTGCATTGCAGTGAAAAAATGTGTAAATCATCAATATTTTCGTTTCTCCACAGACATTAAAATATATCTTTCAAAAAGCTTTACAGTAATTCAGTTGTATAGAGATTATTATTATCCCTGTTGGGTGAGGGTGTGAGATGGGGAAATCTCACCCGAGGGCAAGATATTTGGGCCAGACACGAGGCTTGCCGAGTGTCTGGACCAAATATCTTGTCCCGAGGGTGACATTTCCCCATCTCACACCCGCCCCCATCAGGGATTATTTTTCTCCCCCCATCAAAACAAACTGACGTCATCAACAGTAATTCAGGGGCACGTGCAGCTTTTTCGAACAATTTTGTTGTCCATTTCTGAAAAAAACTGATTTGCTTACCGGAAAGAGCGCACAAAAGTTCTGTATATACCACGAAATTAATTCCCTACGCCGTCAGACAGGGGTTAAAGATTTGCTATTGAAATGAACATCGACACATTTCGATGACGTCATATTATGAATTCTGCAATATATTCGCATAACTTTTCGACGGGAATTTCGTGCAACTCACTCCATTCATAACGGCGTTCACCCAAAAATTCATATAAAAGAGTCAACTGTCCTTTGATTTTGCGGTCTGTGTTTGTATTTCTGTTTTCTTTGACAAACGTTCGTCTGCTAATATTTCCGAAACGTGACACCATGTTGTTTATTTACAGAAGAACGTCCGATGATTGAATAGTCCTGCGCTCATTAAATATGCTAATGAGCCGGTCACGTGGGTCACGTGAGATATTTCACGTGGGGCACGCATATCTTGCATAGGAAGTTGGGGGGGGGGGAGGATAAGTGCATGCACCAAATGATGATAATTATTTACGACAAGGATACGTAATAATACTTAAAACAAAACTCGTCTTACTGATTTAAAGGCATGTGCTTCCCACAGCTGAAAATTGCAGATAACTGAATAAAATGCGGATTTATCATTAGTATCAAGTACTTGGCTGACAATCAAATGCACTAAATCTATAAGATGCAGATGGAGCTCGAAAATGATGCAGGCTCATGGCAACAGAAATAAATCATGCAGGTTTATGTCGGTAGTGCATGGCGAACCAAGGTTTATTATCTGATTGGATTATTATATAAACACCTGTACAAGCCTGGAAATAAGCAGACTGTCATCTGAACAATGAGGCCCACAAAGGGTGCATTTGGTGATGCTACTCTGCAAAGCAGGGTATCATCACTAAATGTACCCTCTGTGAACCTCAATCTGAATCAAGGTGTAAGGCCTAAACAGAAAGAGGAACCCAGAGGATATATTGGTCGATTCTAGCCTACTGTATTGAATAGCATCAGCAAATTCACCTTCTGCTGACCTCCATCTGCAAATGACAGACTGCTTTTTTCCAGGCTTGCTCCCGTAGGGTTGAGGAGATTCTATCCAGAAAATAACCCGTGTTCTGTGAAAAAATATAAAAACACCAGCAGAATTCCATGCAATGGACCTTGTGTTGAACCCGGAGATTCATTGGTTGAAACTGTACTTGTGCATCTAAAACAAGTTCAATTAATTTTACCAGTACTATGTTATTGGAAAATCATTCCGCGGAAATTTTTGCAATAATTCACTCGCCATGTGTTGTACGTACATACATAATAAAAGAGGTGTATTTGGCTATTCTGGAGCCACCCTCAAGTCCTTGGCCCAGCTGAAATTCACACCGTATAGGATTAAACCTTACCTCAACAGAAAATCTTGATTATCTTCCTCACTTTTCTGTTGAAATAATGTTGTTCTGTCCGCAATTGTCACTTATCGATGGAGGTGTACAAAAAAATGTATGATGACATGGCTATTTTTATACCCCCAGCGGGGGTGTATAGGATTGCCTTGTCCGTCCGTGCGTCCGTCCCGAAATTCAATCATGAATAACTCATAAAGTACTTGGTTGAGTGACTTGATATTTGGTATGCAAGTGTATCCTATTGCTGCATACCTATAGTGAAATGCAGGTGTTGTGCGAGATTTTATTGTCAGAGTCAATGCCCTTTATGGACTTTGTCCGCCTTGAAATTACTTCATTAATAACTTGTAGAGTACTCAATGAAATGACTTTATATTTGGTGTGTAAGTCTATCATGTTGATGTCTACCCACAGCACAAGGCAGATGTTATACAGTGTATTATTGTAGGAGTTATTGCATTTTATGGACTTCGATTTTGTATGTCCCAAAATTCAATCATGAATAATTTGTTTAATTAAGGGTACATTCGTGGTGTAATCAACTCCTCCCACAATTTCTAATGTAGAGAGTTGAAACTTTAGGATATGGTTACAACTATCTTGCAGATGTGTAACATATATAAAGTTTACAGAAAAATATTTGTTTCACAGAATTATCAAATCAGGTCACTCTCACATTTGGTAAAGAGGCGGGGGTACCTTTTTGTGTCACCCTATGGTTACACTTAATAGTTCATATGATATATGCCCCAATGGTCTGTAATCTGTCACAGGTCAGTCATCCTTCAGCATCACCCAGTAATAAATGTTTCATTTCTTTAATGCTATCCATGGTATTGCAGACGGGGGTATATGCCACCCTCGACTTTGCTCTATTTCAGTTTGACTTTCTATGTTTGGTAATTTACTAATTTTCTCATCTACTTTGACAACATCTGCATATTTGATGTTACTTTAGGGTCTTCAATGGAGAAGGAGTGACTAACAATAAAAACGTCAGGCCGAACAGAGCGGAGTTTTCACTCCGACAATACCTCCCGAGTTATAGCCGATGGACCTTCCAGGTGCGTGTCCAGGAACTGTGATTAGTAGGGGTGTGGAAATCTTACCCAAATTTGGGAGGGGCCCGAGCCTTTAAGGTCCCCCTGAAGCGGGTGGAAAATAAATAATTCTGATTGCCACTTGAAGAAAATTAGCAAGCCAATAAACCTTACTATTGTCGCAAAAGAACAATAGCATTTCCATGGTATACCAGGGTTTTCGGATAATGCGTGATATACCATAGCACTGTATTATAAAGGGGTCTCTTGTGCATACACGATCATTATTTTTTTGTGCATCAGATCACTAGCATACTGGGAATGAAATTTTATAAATCTAACGTCAAAGATTATAATGTGATAAAGCAATCCATTAAATAAAATAAAACCAAAATACTTGATAGTTCCCACCTGTTTACACTTATTAGAAAATCAGAAAAAATTATACGGTGGGGGTGGGGGAGGGGGGATTCACCCACACCACACCTGAAACCTGAATATGCCATCTCGTCCGAGTTTTATGCGTTGGTCGACGGAATAAACATTGCTCGCGTTTCTTGTACCAGTGAATGTTTTCGTGCTGAGCTTCTGTCCAGGTACAGTTCCTACCACCTAACCGGTGGTATAGAATTAACATGATAAGCTTCCTGTTTCTGTAGGTATATACAGGTAATTGATACAATAAATAACTTCTCTATGTATGTTTTCTCACCGAGAGGGCAAGGGCGAATTCCCTATAATTTGATCTCGTTAATAAACAAGGCATTTATGGTTTCTACTTCCCACCATTAATTCGATAAAATCTTTGCTCAATTACTATTCTTCGGGTTCATTGGTTCGATGGGCCTACATATAGTGCCAATGTCAAGAAAGGTGATGAATTTCCGCGATATTATATTGATCATAGAAGTACTTTGTGCAGTACCGTTATACATTTTGAAATTCTCGCTGTTTGTTAGGGCGCATCTATTTATCCAATACTATCTCATACTACCCAATACTTTCTAAATACCACCCAATACTACCCAGTACTACCCCGCACTACCCAATTCTATTCAAAAATGGGTCTGTGTCTGGAAGTAATTACCATTGGGTGTTAACCTTTCCGACTTTATTAAAAACATAGCTCGATAACTGTAAAAAGGCCCACAAGCACCTTCGACCTTATGGGCGAAACGAGGTAGGCCGTCTTTCATTGAATGACATCTCTAGATTTATTCCGCAATTTCGACACATATCTAGTTGCTCTTGTTTTTTTCTGTTTGTATTTGTTCTTCCCCTTGTCTTTAAAAGATTAACAGGATTCTGTAAAATGATGAACGACAGCATTAAAAGAAAACAAAGGTGGTTCTATAGAACACTGAAATAACATAAGGCAAGTTTTGGGAAAGTAATGAGAAATATTGTGCAATATGGGGTAGTATTAGGCAGTATGGGGTGGAATTTAGTAGGTAGTGGGCTGCTTGGGAAGGCATTTGTATCTATTGATAAGTGATAGGTTGTGTGAGGTAGTACAGAAGTTGTATCTGGCGAGCTGTTTTGCTACTTCAGATTGAGTTTACACAGAGTGAATTAACCCCCTTCACACCGAGGACAAAATACCTTAATTCAAAGCAGGAAGTTCCGTCAAAGACGATTGCATTATGGGAAAATGGCAGCCTGAAATTTTGATATTTTGACATCAGTGTGGAGGGGTTAAACGAGTACATATACAGAACGACACACGCGTGTGAATGGGGTGAGGCCGCGGGCCTCGAGTTTATCCTTGCGATGGCACAAGTGCCATATCGATTAACCCATTCACACACGCGTGTCGTTCTGTGTTTATTACATGCCTTCCCGTTTATAAAATAATTTTTAGAAGGACACTCAGCAATTCATTTGACAACTATCGACAAAAAGAAAACATTTTATCACCAATCAAATTTGCGAGGGAAACCCGTGTTACTATTTCGTCCCCTCAGTTCCAATGTGTTCTATGTGCCTACTGGCACATAGAATACATTGGAACTCAGGGAATGATTTTTATCTATCGCTTGGGATTCAAATTGTAATTGCGGTGCACAATTTGTAGAAAATTCAAGTGAAATTTCGCTTCTCTATAAAAAATAGTCCGTCAACAATTTCCGTTCATTTTCCTCATGGTTTAGTGTTGCCGTAGATGGGGATTTCAAAGAACAGACGTGTAATAAAATATGGGATGGATTTCGTGTGCTAAAGTGTGACAAAAGAAAGATATGATTGTATTTTCAGGGTAGGAAGCTAGGTACCGGTACCCACCACGTAAGTTATTGGTAACTTCATTCTGTAGAGTAGACCTCACACGCACGTATATATTTAGAAAGTCATGAAGAAAAATTACCCACAATCTACCTAATTTTAGAATGCACGTTGCACAAGTAGTCTGAATATTAATCTCTTCTATACTGTGCGAAAAGTGTGTTTGTGTGTGTGTGTGTTTTTTGTTCCGTAACCACATCTACACCGTTCATGTTCTCAGTACGGTCTAGAGATTGTTTCTAGGGGGTTGGGGTTTCCTTGCGGGAGGGGCAAAGAGGCGGAGTGCGGTCAAACCGCGTATTTGTTAATTACGCTCAGTCTTATTTACACGGTTTGGTTATCTACCTAGATTTGCAGACTACGTCTTGACCCTCCTTGGATGGGGTGGGGGTGTTGGGCGGCTGGTATATATTAAAATTACACATTTGGATTAGTGAAGTAGGACATGCTGAAATAGTATTTGGCAACTTTCAGATCTTTAGCTCAAAATTGTTAAGTTTTTATTTTGTAAATTATTGTGTTAAACTATTATAATTTTTCGTCCGATGACGGACATGGAATTCCTCTTGATTGACATATTTTTAAATATTACAAAACGTTTTTTCTTTAACCCTTTACCTAACATGAAAAGCAGACGACACTTGCAAAAAAATTTTTGAACAACTAATTTTTTTCATTTTTGTCTCAAAAACATGGGTTATGACCCCTCATTGGAACGTGCTCGACGAGCTCGTTCCAATGAGGGGTCATAACCTATGTTTTTGAGACAAAAAATGAAAAAATAATAAAAATTAACTGACGATTTTTGGGAATAGCGCTGGCCGGTTTTAGCCGTTACTTTGGGTAAAGCGTTAAAATATATTATCAGATAAATCTTTTAAAATATATTATTAGTCGAATCTCAAGGATAACAAACGAATTTTTGGTTAAAATGGACCCCATTAATTAATTGTCCCTTCCGAATTTTGAGCCCTGGCTTGTACTTAAGCTACCCACATCCAAAGACCGAGAGTTGATTACCGAACCCTCGTTTATAAAGAAAAAAGAACCTGTTTACCATAGAAACAAGTGCACGAAAGATAATCCGCTCTCCCGAGGGACGCCCTAATATTTGTTTACACTCTCAAAAGCAATTTCATTGACAATAAGTAATTATCATTAGCGGAAAAATGGTTAATTGCATTCAGAATTTATTATCTCCATCAGTAAAAATAAAAACACGAAAACGCGCTTGTGTTGCAAAAACACCTCAAAAACTTTCACGTCCCATCTTGGAGCTTCAACGCCTGCATGCTCCCCGATGTGATTAAGCAAGGATGCCAAGAATTGAACATACATACATATTTTGAGTAATTTTCCTCCCATTACTCTTCGTGTTTTGATGATGAGTTCGTGGTATCCAAGTACATATAAAGATCAGCCGCTACACATGCAAAACGCATCGCAGAACCTCGTGTAATTTACAGAACAGCGAAGAGTATTACATTACAAAACGTTATAAATATACTTATCTCTTTGGCAACTGAACACATGCGCTTTTCCTTCAGGTAAATACTTCGCTGACTTAGCAACTGTTACTGATTTCCTGAAGACATATATTGAATGGCAGAAGATGCTTCTGTTTATCTCTCTTCAATATACATGCAAACGAACATCGCAACTGACGGATTTAACTTCTTGCATGCTGTGATGGCTGATATTCCTAGGACAGGAAATATGTTGCCATCAGAATAATTAAAGTTTGAGGATATTTCACCAAATTTTCCCCTGTACTCCCGAGTGCATAATAATCATACATGTATGATTATTTTTTTAAAAAATTCCCGCCTGTGTGATCCTTATTTGACCCTGCTTGATTATTAATTTTCAGCGATCGAATGTGCGGAGCAGCCGCTTATCTCTAGAAATACACCAAAACATGCTAGTACAAACAAACACAGGATGCGATGGAAATGTTAACTGATAGAGAGCTGAACGCATATATTTGGGCTTTATTCTGAAGTACTGTTACCGAAACCTGACGACCCAATACTCTGTGGATGTGCTTCATACTATCTCAAAAATAGTTAATTTGGCTAAATGGTTTTGTATTGCCTTGGTACAATTTATGGGAGAGTGCCTATGTAAGATGTCGTTACTTGTTGCTATTTATGGGAGGGTGCCAATAGCACTCTCCCATAAATTGCAACAAGTCAAAGACATATGAAAATTATGATGACCGAAAGTAATCTAGCACTTTACAACTTAAAAGGCACCAGACTTCTGCATGATAAAAATGGCTCTGAGCAAAGCAGCTGGCCCACGTCTTGGAATTTTCTACCCTGCACTATTATATGACCCTATATAATTAGTAATTTTCAGCAATTTTCCGCCCTGTATTATTATTTTACCCTGTACTATTATTAGGCTCTCGAGAGTAAGTTGTAAATTTTAACTATTGAAATCCCATTGCTGGAGTGTTCACCACAGTTGGTGTATAAAGCTAAAATTTATGTCACAGGCTTTTCATATATAGTAGAATAGGTAATCATGGTATAAAATCATATACAGTGACATCTTGATATTTATACAATAGAGTAGATAACATGCATATTGGAAGGGGACAACAAAGTATATTGCTAGACGTTAACTGGTTCACTTTCCCACACGATTGTTATTCTTGACCATGATACGGAGAGATTATTTCACAACGATCCCAGGATAAAACGATAATCGTATTCACAGACATGTCAATGACACAGTCGAAGTCGCATTACACAGAACTTGCCTTGTATATGTTATAAAAAATTGTGCACACACTGATTTCGTGAAATTCCAACTAAAGCTGTGTTCTAACGGACTCGTCGACGTATGCCCAGAGACGAGGTCTCGACTTCAATACACCACCTTGGAAACGCACATGGTGGTAATAAACTATATTGGAAGTGGCGGGAGGGGGGAGGGGGCGTACCGAACTGAAGTTTCTTATGGTCCCTAGATAGGAGAAGATGCTCAGTGTAAAAGGTAAGAGGTATGATCTGGATTTTGTTCAAGAATCACAAGGTAAGCTGTTTGTTGCAGACCAATAAAAATGAAGCCGGTTTGTTGGGCCATGTCTCAATTTTCACGTTACAGTATAACAATAACATAGGTTTGAAGGGTGGCGCGGTTTATTAACTGCCCGAGAGAAACGAATAACAGCCTGAGGGTTTATTACTGGTCCGAGATGAAGAAGAGGGCCGTTAATAAGCCAGAGGGTTGTTATTCAGTCCTAGAAGGTCGTTAATAAATCTGGACGTTCGACAAAATCATGTTATTACTATTATTACCATGACCGGAAGCCGCGGCGGGCCGTTAATGAAATTTGCTTTCGGTTGCATGTCACCATGGATTACTGAGTTTTACCCCCCTGCTAATCTCCGTTAATACACCAGAGAACTCTCGCTAAAGTGGTAATAAGTGGTAATAATTTCGGGTAATTATTTATTTATTTATTGGGGTTTAACGACACTTTCAGCAGCCAGGGTCACCTCGTGTCGGACAGTTTTACGGATGGATGAAGCCGGAGTACCCGAAGAGAAACACAAAGAAACGGCGAGCAACTGTCAGACTCCCCAACACACTAACTTCACAAAAGCAGGGTTGGCATTGGTTGAAGACAAGTGCACCATCGACGTGCAGGACGCCTTAGTACACAACGGCACCGTGCCCCCGCGTGGGCAGTTGAGATGAAGTGTCTTGCCCAAGGACACAACGCGGCTGCCGCAGGTGGGATTCGAACCGAGGACCTCTCGGCTTGCAACCTGCATCTCTTCCTAAATCACCCGGGGAGTGGTGTTATCACTCAAAGTATTATTTTCAAATTCTGTACATGTGGATAAAAAACACAAGCAATGTTTCAGCCAATGGACCTCCGGGTACAACCCGGAGGTCCATTGGCTGGAACTTTGCTTGTGCTTGTTATGCTTTGCAAGAAATTTGCAATTATTACTTGAGTGGAATTTCCACTCTGCAGGTGCTTTAGTGATAATACACTCTCCACGTACTGTAGTAAGGCTGCGAGAAAAATGGATTCTATAATGTTCAGTGATACCAGCCATGACATTTATTTATTTACTGATTGTGATTTAACGACACTTTCGACAGCCAGGGTCGCCTCGTGTTGGACACTTTGACGGGCGGAGGAAGCCGGCGTACTCGGAGAGAGCAACGGCTAGCAACTGCCAAATACCCCAACGTACTAACTTCACAGAAGCAGGGTTAGCATTGGTTGAAGACAAGTGCACAATTGACGTGCAGTACGCCTTGGTACACGGCGTCATCGTGCCCCCTACTGTTGATATAATGAACAGATCAATGTTACAGAACAGAAAAGATGGTGAAAGCGCCGTTTTCTTATTTTTAAAGGGGGTTTAAACCGAGAATAATAGTGACACGTTCAAACTGATTGGGAAAAAAGTGTAAAAAGCCAGCGTCTATATTTTTACAGTACTCTACAGGAAAATGCCTAATGTTTGTGAAATCATGTGCACTTCGATGATACAAATTCGCGACACCTTTCGGAATTTCAATTTTTATATGAAATTCCTGTACCCTTAGTGTTAAATTCACCGATAACTTGATAAGCAACGTCGAGCCCGGTTAGTCCTTGGATGGGTGACCGTCGATCGATTCGAACTCCCGCTTTGTGTCCTTGGGCAAGGCACTTAACCCCGATTGTCCACATGGGGGCACGATAACGCCGTGCACTAAGGCATACTGCACGTCGATGGTACGCATGTCTTCAACCAATCTAACCCTGCCAGTGCTGCAGTGCGGAGTTACGATGTTGGGGAGGTGGCAGCTGCTCGTCGTCGGTCTGTGGTTCTCTCCGAGCACCCCGGCTTCCTCCACTTGAGAAAATTAAGGGGAACTAACTTTCCTGTAAATCTCTTCCAGTGACGAAAATACTCAACCATGCATATTCAGTAGGCTATTAGCCATCAATATTCATATTGCTCTGAATTCATATCATATCCTGCGCTTTCGTATTGCAGTCTGTGTTTGTATTATAGAAAATCAACACGCAGAAGGAAATTAGAAACAGAATCAATCGGAAGCATGTTTTATAAAAATTCATTGGATTTTGTGGTGGTTGTTGACAGTTTTACCTGATCTATCTCACTTCCAAACACAGTGGCAGAGAAATCGAAATTAATTGCTTAGCTTTTAACCCTTTACACAACGTAACGGCCAAAACCGGCCAGCTATTCACAAAAAATGCCAGTCAATTTTCATTATTTTTAAATTTTTTGCGGCAAAAACATAGCGTATGACCCCTCATTGGAACGAGCTCGTTGAGCTCGTTCCAATGAGGGGTCATTAGCTATGTTTTTGACGTAAAAATGAAAAACATTTGTCATTCAATAATTTTGTATGCAAGTGTCGTCTGCTTTTCATGTTAGCTAAAGAGTTAATATCCTGAACTTTATATTGACGTATTGCATAGGAAGCAGACATTATACAGACTGTACATAGACTGCATGCTGAATGTTCTCTACATGCTTTGAACTTTTTCCCTCAAGAAATCACTAGGTGCAGTCTATATTTCTCTCACAACTATAAGATATGTATCGAGGGTTTGCTAATAATTAATGTCTACCTCCGTTTACTTTATCGCATACACACCATGTGTATTGTGTATGACAGAACACCCCCCACTGATGCAATTAATCAATTCGTTTGTCTCGAACTCGTACGTAATCTGGAACATTTTTTTCGAAGATTAGATAACTAAATATCGCGAAAGTATTTACTTCTCAGGCATTTTGCCTAATTGATAAAGTGTCTCCGATTTCGAACAAAATTATCTTTTACAAGGTTGTAGCCATGGAGGGTCATGGAGGGTCGTGCGACCCCCCCCCCCCCCCCCCGGATCCCAAAGGTCCGCGGCCGATATTCTTTGCAACAATCTAATACATGCCTACATTGAATCTCATTCACTTTCCCTCAACATGAAATCTTTGATCACTGCTCATATCAAATATTGAATACCACCCCCCCCCCCCACCCCGCCCGCACAACCAGTCCACCACCGATAGCCAAAGGTCAAGTTGGAGGAGATTATGGGAGGGGATCACGATCCTCCCATAACCTCCTCCAACTTGACCTCTGGCCAAGGTTGGGCCCCTGGCCAAGTTTTTAGTCTTTTCAGTTGCCAGACATTCTCATCCTTGAGTTGCATTGTGGGCGACCTCCCCCCCCCCCCCCCACCCTAAACAAATGCTGGCTACACTCCTGTTTTAGTTGCTTGAATTTCAAGAAAAGGCGTGTACCCAAATTGAAGAAGCTACCTATTGTTTTTGTACCTCATTTTGCAACAAAATTTCATCTGAAAGAGTCAATTTATATTTAAGCGTCCTGAATAGTCTCAGGCCATAAACAAGATGGCAGTATAAATGCTAGCTGGAAAATGAAAACCGTTTTTAAAAGCACTCCAAGTTGAATACAAAGAATTCAGTTGGCCCTGGGGATATAATGACACATAATTATAAAGATCCCAGACGTACCAAGTGTAACGCCTTGCTTTTTTACCTCACTAACTTCTTATCGTTATGGTTGAACTGAAAACCGGCCGATGGTCATCGCTGGTGGTTAAAGCCCTCATCAGATTTTGCAGTGAACTGCCAGGATAATGGTAATTCAGACCCTTTCGGCCTTTTTATGTGATGAATTACTGCTCTCCGAAACAAAAAACATAGCATATTGTTGTGCAGAATTGAATTGAATTGAATACTTTATTTAACACTATGCAAGGCTTATGAGATACTGTAGTACATATAGAATATACCCATAGTAGCTTGGCGCACCAAATGTTCACCACTCGTGGTGAACATTTGGTACGCCAAGCTACTATGGGTATATTTTATTTATACCATAATCGTCAGATTATTAAAGTTGCTATTATTTTTTCTCGATTTTACTGAGAAAGGAGCCGTACATATGTGCGAATTTGCTTTTGTTTACATAAGAATCGGTGGGCGGTACTTCCGCTGTCAATTGTATCACCGAAACGAAATAGCAAAAGAAACAGGGACTTTTTTCATTTTAATAACATAATATACTGTTTCGAGTTATGGATGCTTTATTAACATGAGACAATGCTAATGTTAATTTTCGGCTTTTTATGGGTTAAATACATTTAAAAACGTAATAAATAATTGTCACTTTCATTTCACTCTTCGCGGGGCAACGTGCGATAAATTTAGACAAGTTAGTTCGCATTCAGGTCGACGTCACCAAAGGTCAGCTTGGATGTAGTTCCACTGTAGGTGTAATTTTCAACTATTGAAATCCCATTGCTGGAGTGTTCACCACAGTTGGTGTATAAAGCTGAAATTTATGTCATAGGCTTTTCATATATAGTAGAATAGGTAATCATGGTTTAAAATCATGTACAGTGACATCTTGATATTTATACAATAGAGTAGATAACATGCATATTGGAAGGGGAAAACAAAGTATATTGCTAGACGTTAACTGGTTCACTTTCCACACGATTGTTAGTCTTGACCATGATACGGAGAGATTATTTCACAACGATCCCAGGATAAAACGATAATCGTAAATCACAGGCATGTCAAGGACACAGTAGAAGTCGCATTGCACAGAGCTTGCCTTGTATATGTTATAAAAAATTGTGCACACACTGATTTCGTGAAATTCCAACTAAAGCTGTGTTCTAACGGACTCGTCGACATATGCCCAGAGACGAGGTCTCGACTTCAATACACCATCTCGGAAACGCACATGGTGGTAATAACCTAGATTGGAAGTGGCTGGGGGGGGGGGGGGGGGGGCGTACCGATCTGAAGTTTGTTATGGTCCCTAGATAGGAGAGGATGCGCAGTGTAAAATATGAGAGGTATGATCTGGATTTTGTTCAAGAATCACAAGGTAAGCTGTTTGTTGCAGACCAGTGAAAAATGAAGCCAGCTTGTTGGGCCATGTCTCAATTTTCACATTACAGTATAACAGTAACATGACGTTGGCGGGTGGCACGGTTTATTAACTGCCCGAGAAAAATGAATTACAGCCTGAGGGTTTATTACTGGTCCGAGATGAAGTAGAGGGTCGTTAATAAGCCAGAGGGCTGTAATTCAGTCCAAGAGGGTCCTTAATAAATCTGGACGCTCGACAAAATCATGTTACTACTATTATTACCATGACTGGAAGCCGCGGCGGGCCGTTAAAGAAATTTGCTTTTGATTACATGACACCATGAATTACTGAGTTTTACCTCCTTGCTAAGCTCCGTTAATACACCAGAGAACTCTCGCTAAAGTGGTAATAAGTGGTAATAATTTCGGGTAATTATTTATTTATTTATTGGGGTTTAACGACAATTTCAGCAGCCAGGGTCACCTCGTGTCGGACAGTTTTACGGATGGAGGAAGCCAGCGTACCCGAAGAGAAACACAAAGAAACGGCGAGCAACTGTCAGACTCCCCCAAACACTAACTTCACACAAGCAGGGTTGGCGTTGGTTGAAAACAAGTGCACCATCGACGTGCAGTACGCCTTAGTACACACGCCACCGTGCCCCCGCGTGGGCAGTTGGGATGAAGTGTTTTGCCGAAGGATACAACGCGGCTACCGCAGGTGGGATTCGAACCGAGGACCTCTCGGCTTACAACCTGCACCTCTTTCTACTGCTCCACAGCGCCCCTTGTGGATGACTTAACAATGTTTCTACATTATTGTTGGCTGCCTGTAAAGGGAGCCAACAGTGATGTAAAAACACTGTCAAGTTGAATAGATTCTATAATGTTCAATTATACCAGCCATAACATTTATTTATTTATTTATTTATTTATTTATTGGGATTTGACGACACTTTCGACAACACTTTCGACAGCCAGGGTTACCTCGTGTCGGACAGTTTGGCGGATGGAGGAAGCCGGCGTACTCAGAGAGAGCCACTGAGCAACGGCGAGCAACTGCCAGATCCCCCAACGTACTAACTCCACAGAAGCAGGGTTAGCATTGGTTGAAGACAAGTGCACAATTGACGTGCAGTGCGCCTAAGTACACAGCGCCACAGTGCCCTCACGTGAGCAATCGGGGTTAAGTGCCTTACCCAAGGACATGAAACAGTTACCACTGGCGGGGGATCGAACCGTGAACCTTTCGGTTTGAAGTCCAATTCCGAAACCACTGAACCACCATGCTCCCCAGCCTTAACATAGTTTCTTCGAAATCTCACTGCGAAAACGTTCCTTATTGGAGGGTTATCGCAGGGCATAGCTATGTTTTGGAGGAAATGTGAAAAAAATTGAATGTTTGTTTTGTGAACAGACTGGATGCGATCGTTACGTTGGATGAGTGGTTAGAATCTTCTGTTATTACCGATTGTGAGAGATGCATAGGGGCAGTCATGGAACTTTGACGCAGGGAATTCTTTTGCGCGCCTACAACTCGCGCAATTTTAACCTGACGTAAGCACTTTTTGCATGCCTAGATTCAGCCGTTTTCGACATCACCGGTATCTCGAACATCCCAACCGCTTTCTTCGTGAAGGGTAAACTAAAAGTGGTATTAATCCAGCCTTTGATCCTGAACCCTCAAAAAAGTAAATTTACTTACTATGTGTGACCGGTTCGGAGTCAGTCGCACTGTTAATCATTCCCGTTGGGTCATCAATAAATGGTAGTGCCCTCCAAAGTTATGCTATTAATTATTATATTATCTACAATCAGGCTTGGTATTTTCAGGAGAGCGATTTATTCGCTCGCCTACTGCTCGCCATAAAACAAATAAGGAGGGCGAAAACTGGCCCTCCTGGCCTTAGAATATAATGATTACTGTAACAACCTATTCCTAAAGCCTACATCTTTTCAGATCTCTGCTATGTTGGTGGTCTCTGTAAAACGGCCACACTGCCCCTCCCACACCTCCTGGCCTTGCCGAGGCCCGGAGGTGTGGGAGGGGCAGCGTAGCCGTCTCACGGAGACTACCTGATAAGCAGCACCAAATAAAATGTACAAACCCAACAAAGCATAATTTCTTAATAGTAAAACTTCATTTTGCCACTTTATCTTTTGTAAGCTTGGGGAGAGCGAATCGCTCCCCTAGGCCATTCGGAGGGGGGGGGGATTTTTAGCCCTCCTGCATTTTTAAGAATGCCCGGCCTGTACAATAATATTCTATAGGAGAGTTGTTACATTTTTAGGCCACCCTACCCTTCTATGGGCCGATTCAGTAAAAGGTCTGCCTGAAATCCAGACAGAACTTATTGCTCAATCGGCCCATACCGGGGTGGAGCGAGTGGTTTTGTAAAAAACGAACACAGGTTCAGCAGCTGTTTATAGACATTGATTGGCTTGAATGCATTCCCCGGAAAACACACACCACTTACTAGGCATTTAGAAGATGAAGAAAAAAAAATGGTTCAGGATAGCAATTTGCTCACCAAAGTAGCTCCCAGAAGAGCGATTTTTGCCAAAAGGCCATGTCTGCTGTGGACGGGGCTGATGGAGGTGAGACTTAATTAAAATGTAAAACATAAACTGATAGAAGAGTAGAAATATTGTATATTGTGCAGGTCCATAGACAAAACAATTAATAACAAAATGAAATGCACACTCAGTTATATGACGAGTGTGTTTGTAATCTTCGGTTTATAGTATCGTGTGCAGCGTTAGTTATCTCTCAGAATAGAAAAGTGTTTCTGTACTTATTTCGACTTTGGAAACATTCCAGTTAATCTTATATTTCACTCTTCAGAAAGTGGCAGCCTCTGATTGTTTTTCTCATGCTTTAAGCGACACAAGATAGCTACCATGATCAATTAATAGCTGAATTATCCTCATTAACCTTTTATTCTTCGGGTGCGATGTCTTAGAATTATGCTATTCATTTAATCCTATATACAAAGAATTCATAACTACATACTTGGTTATCGTTACCATATATCATAAGTTTACGTTATTGGGCTCGAAGATTGTTCGATAAAGTCTGCCATGCGATGAGCTTCTGAAGCAGCCAAGTAAACGGTCGGGGGATGTTGGGACAGATGAGGCCCAAAAGTTGTGATCCAAAAATAATTTGATTTCCTTGAGGCCACTTCCAATATTCTGGGGGTGGGGGAATGTACAAGGATGGGAGAGTCCAGCTATTTTCAGCTAATTCATTATCAAAATGCTGAGATCTTATTTTCTTTAAATGTACAAGAAAATGGCCTGGAAGATCATTTTCATGTAAATTTATAGAAATAAAATATCTATAAAGAACTATATCTTAAGACTATATATCTTCTGATTTTCTGAAGAAACATTATTTTCACAACCTTTTACCTAACATGAAAAGCAGACGACACTTGCAGAATAAATTCTTGAATAACTATTTTTTTTTCATTTTTTGTCTCAAAAACATAAGTTATGACCCCTCATTGGAACGAGCTCGACGAGCTCGTTCCAACGAGGGGTCATAACCTATGTTTTTGAGACAAAAAATGAAAAAAATAATGAAAATTAATTGGCGACTTTTTAGAATAGCGCTGGCCGGTTTTGTCTGTTACGTTGGGTAAAGGGTTAAAATATGAAAATTCAAGCTTATTTCAGCTTATGTGGTTGCCTCTCACTCTCATTCTCGAATCTGGGGAACATTTTCGATCACACTCTTGTACTGGGGATGGGGGTCAGCTTGAATGTTCTCTCGTAGCTGAGTACCTTTTCAATGTGTGACTATTCTGGTAGTATTAATTTTCTTAAGTGCTCTGTGGGCATGCTTTCCTAATTTACGAGAAGAGCCGACCTTTAACAACAACAACAACAACAAAAAAAAAAAACAAAAAAAAAAAAAACAAAAGAAAACAAAACAAAGTTTTCCTTTGGCGTCATAGTTGAAACTCGGCTTCATTGATGAAACTGAAGAAAAATATGTACAACTTGCAGTTGTCTCAACTCATTGACGAAAATAAACTAAAAAGAGTTGGATCGTGGTGGTGGCGGGGAGGGAGAAAGGCGCTTTCTTTCCTTAAATAGTTGGAGACCCGATCTTCTCCACACCTGTTCCAACGGCGTAACATTTGATATTGGTCTTATAAGCAAACATTCGGATGAAAATGGTAACCCCAAGAAGCAAAATATCTATTTTTTAGAAATGCGAAACTCTATTGACACCAATGTGTACACAGTGTGCCACGTGTCTGTAAATGAGCTGTTATGCGTTCGTTTCTTTGAATGTTATCGAAGTTATATCTCTGATGTACGCAACATTTCACAAACTTCAGTCATTTTTTTTCCTGTAGAGCAGTATAGAAATACAGAATCTGCCTTTTTACAATTCTTTGCCCAATCACTTTCAACGTTTGATAATTATTCCCTGTTGAAACCCATTTAAAAATAAGAAAACGGCACTTTCACCATCTTTTGATGTTCTGTAACTTTTTTTCTGTTCATTATATCAACAGTGTTCGCATCGTGACATGTAATGCAGGTACTGCCCTTTCCGTTGATATAAAAATCTAGGAGGTAAGCCTTGCTAATTGTTTTCCTTGAAAGAATAAACCCTTACAGATTTACTTTAACCCTTTACCCAACGAATCGGCCACACCCGCCCGCGTAATATGCAAATTCAGCAGCTGCAAAAATATTATTTAAAAAAACATTTCAACAAAACCATATCATGTAACCCCTCATTGGAACGAGCTTGTCGAGCTCGTTCCAGTGAGGGGGTCAAATGATATGGTTTGGTTGGAATTGTTTAAAAAAAAATTAAAAAATGATATTTAAAATAATAAATTTTGATATCGCCTGCGTTGGGTTAAGGGTTAAAACGTATTCCCAAAACAAAGAGCCGAAGTGGACTCTTTCTTAGTGCGGTTTATTGAGATACTGATAGATATTCTTAATGACCGATTATCTGTGAAATAGTTGCTTCTAATTAGCTTTCCGTAAAAAGCCAAGTTTCCTTTTGTAATTTTTAAAAAACGAAAACAACAGACAGCCCCGAGTTCTCGTTTATTAAAAGTAACAAAAAGCAAATTGGCTTTATTTTCTACTGTTGTCAGAGGTGTTTTCTTAACAATTACTTGCTTCTTAATTGGACCCTTCCTCGCCCGTCTAATCATTTCAATGGAGATAACTTCATGAAAAGTAGATTTTCATGGCAATTGAAGTCAGGGATGTTTAGATTTTTGTATTCGCCGTGAACATTTATTATTGCACGTCTATGCTTTTATTTTCATACAATACACGCCTTTTCTGCAAAAACCGAAGCGAACAATATTTTTTTTTTGTATTGTCCTTGAACAATACGGATCAAATGCGCGGACAATTGAGCTATTTGTTTTTTACGTTTGGGTTATTTTTGGCAATAATTTGTGTTTTTAATATATTTTTTGTCAACCGTGGACATGCAATAAATACAGAACAGCATACGCGTTCGAACTGTCTTTTTTTTACCGCAGTCGATCGATTTCGGTGGGGGATAATATTGAACAAGAAGCCGGAGGCTTCGAGTTCAATATTATTCCTCCGCCAAAATCGAGTAATAATTTTTAAGTAAACTGCGGGCGTGTAATAAATACAGAACAGCAAACGCGTTCGAATTGTCATTTTTTACCACACTCGATCGATTTTGGCATAGGGATAATATTGAACGAGAAGCCTTCGGCTTCGAGTTTAATATTATTCCTCCGAATGCTTCTCGTTCAATATTATCCCTCCGCCCAAATCGATCGAGTGCGGTAAAAAATGACAGTTCGAACGCGAATGTCGATCTGTCTATGTCTTGGACGATCTGGCAATTACAGGGTTAACAACATCCTGTAACAATTAGAGGGTTAACAACATCCTGTAACAATTAGAGGGTTAACAACATCCTGTAACTACACCTACGTATCGGTAGACCTGTCTTCTCCAAGTGTATCAAGTTACCAGATGCTGTTCGATTTTCACATTACAGTTGAAGTAATAAGGTGTTTTGTTGGGGGGATCGTGTTATTAGGGAGAAAAATAAAAATATCTCCCCTATCTTCCGATTCAGCCTGTAACCGTGTGCTGGTTTGCAGAGATTATTACTGATCACTGATAACCTTAACGCTTTTTGACTGCGAAGTTGTCGCTTCAAGCAGCGTGGGATTACTGCAGCACCATAACGTATGGGTAGCATCCCATCGGTATGTTTTACAGTACGGCCGCCGTGGACTGGTCACTTTCCACGGGTGGGCAATATTTCCACGGACGCAATGATATTAGATCCCAAACAGTAATAATAGAAATAATCGTCAAAAATTTAATTAATGAAGCACCGGGTACAACCCGCTGCTTCATTAAAATTTTACTGATGATGATTTTTATTACCTGGTTATCGCATGCGTGAACATCACTGCCCACGCGTGGATTACGACCAGTCCACGGCGACTGTACTGTAGATATTACTCACCTGCCACCATTGTGCAGCTAAACACTATATGCAGAAAACACTATTCTGAGCCAAAATTACGTCCGCGTTTCGGTATCTTTAAAAATATAACAGTGCCAAGGGAGATGAAGAACTTACCAAGACCAAACTGTACTTATCAGATTACGGAAACCAGTAAGAAACGTGCAAAATCTGTAATCAGTTTTAAAAACATTTGTGATAATATTTAACGTTTCTACTGGTTGTATACACAACTTTCATAAGACATTTTATTGATTACCGAACAAACTGCATGCTGCTAATCAGTTTCGGAGGATCAGTGACCATTCAACCCAACATCTCATCGGAACTGTGGGATCAAATTATTACCGGATCACACAAAGGTATCGACGTGTCAAGATAGACAGAACTGCATAGACCGATCCCACTGAAGAACACCACTACAAAGGTTAAAGTAATCGTAAACAAGACATCCGCTCATGCAGAATAATCCGCAGCTAATTTCCTTTCCTCTTTTAGAAGTTTGCCATCGCAATCACAAGACGGGAAGTTAAGTTCATAGCCTTTATTAAAACAACATATGCCCATACTGTTGCTTTCTTACCGACCCTCACATGTAGTTATTTTATTACTTTCATGGACGGCGGAACCGGATGGGGGGGGGGGGGGGTGCTAGGGGGCTAGGGGAGGGTTATAGGGGGCTCGAGCCCTCCACTTTTTTTGCCGGGCCATGTTTTTTTGTATGCACATATTTTAACACAACCAATGACTGGTGAAACAAGGGGCGGATCCAGAGCCTCCCCCATAATTTCTCCAGCTATGTTTCTCTCGTACTGGTTCAGTTTCGATGGATTTCGGAGAATGTTTTGCAGTAAGTGGCAACAAACGCTAAAATGTATACAATCTGTTTAAATGTCGCTTAACTGAAGTAGATCGTAATCTTACAGACATACAAGTACCTAATCAACCCCCAGACAAGATAATCTATAGACAGTATTGCTGTTAACCTCTGGTAAAGCATACAGGAGGGGGTCTATTTATCAGCTTTGGTCGTTACGACCAAAGCTGATAAATATACCTCACCTGTATGCTTTACCGATGTTTTTAACGGCTCTCAAAGTGTGAAATCTTTCAAATACATCTCCAGAAAAATCTCAAAATATCCGCTCAGATGCACGGAAATGGGGGTTTTGGGACCCTGGAATTTAAAATTTTCGTACGACCACCATCCATCGCCCGATCCAGCCCCCCCCCCCCCCACTTTGAAAATCGTTCCGCCGCCCCTGACTTTGCAGTATAAATGAACCAGGCTGTAAAACTATCGTTAAATATTATGGCAGAAGTTCTGGCAACCAATTGCCGTTAGTTCTAACGTAAATATTACGGCAATGGCTGTTACTACTTTAAGTTTCATCAAATGACAACTTATCGAGGAGAGTTCATGCACACCGAACAATTTCTTTTCGGAACGAACGCATTCAGCTCTTTAATTCCCGCTTTTGCAAATCGGGATCATTAATGTCCAAAGTTATTTAATTAGGGGTTTAATGACACTTTCGACAATTAGGGTCACATCGTGACAGATAGTGTTACGAGTGGAGGAAGCCGGAGGACCAGGAGAGAACCACCGAGAAGCAACGACCAACTCTCGGACTCCCCAACGTACTAAATCCGCACAAGCAGGGTTAGTAGTGGTTGAAGACAAGCGCACCATTGTAATGAAGTAAGCCTTAGTACACAAGTCCATCGTGCCACACCCTCACGTGGGCAATTGAGTTACCCTGGCGGTGATCAAACCGCGGACCTTTCAGTTTAAAGTCCAATGCCGAAACCACTGATCCACTGAGTTACCAGTAAAACTTTGTCTCAGAAGAGTCCGTTTTCGAGGTAGATTAACCCTTTGAACACAGGTGGTATCTTCCATGTCAGTTCAATGGCAGCAGTTGGAAGAGCCCATATTCATTATTTGGGGGTAGACCAATTAATATTTTCAACGTGCAGCCTTGGGGCTGCACGTTGAAAAAATATTGATTGGTCTACACCGCACATTTACCTTGTAGCCATCCCACTTTATGACATAATGACGTAGCTTGTGACCCGACCGGTAAACGGCCTCTGGGGTTCAGAGGGTTAATTGATATCGTTAACCTGCAGCATTGCAGTATTAACCGGTAGGGTGCTGGATACACATATTTGGGCTTTGTTATGAAACGCCGGTCCCATAACTTAAAGGCTTCATATTCTGTGGTTGATCTTCATATCACCTTTGATGTGAAATTATTTGGTCTTTTATGATTTGCGCTGTTAGAATTTAGGGGAGAGTACCTGCACTCTCCAATAACTTGTAACAAGGTAAAGCTATGTGAATGAATGTTGGTGACCAAAAATAACTTAGCTCTCTACCAGTTAAAGATATTAATTGGGTTGCTCTTATCGATAAAGCAACAGTCTTCTCGAGTAATGAAGAGAAACCCTCTATCATCTCTTCTGTTTTGCTGCCGGATCGAAACAAATTACGTCAACATGCCAAAAGTAGTTTGATACAGTATTTGTACTGTTATATTTTATAGTACAGTCCCCGTGGATTTGTCCCATTCCACGATTGGGCCGTGATGTCCACGCATGCGTTTACCAGGTAATAAAGATCATCAGCAGCAAAATTTTAATTAATGAAGCATCGGGTTGTACCCGGTGCTTCATTAATTAAATTTTTGATGATTATTCCTATAATTAGTGTTTGGAATCTAATATTATTTCGTCCGTGGAAATATTGCCCACCAGTGGAAAGTGACCAGTCCACGACGACTGTACTGGACGTTTGATGTACCTGCAGCTGGTTGTCAGTACTTTTACTGTGTTTTAACAGTATTTGTTTATAGTGTACAAGCAAAGATAAAATTGAGGAATAACTGTTATGTTTTTCAAGATATAGTGTAAAATAATATTAACCACTTTATATAGATGACTAGACATGACGTGCTAAGAAAATCCCAACGTCTTGAAGCACTTAAATTTTCAATGTTTACTTCAAAAACATAGGTTATGGCTGTCATTAGAACGAGTCCGCTACAGTGAGGGGTCATAAGCTATGTTTTAGAGTAGAATAATTGACTGGCGATATTTATAAATAGTACAGGGTGGTTAAAGATGATTCCGTGTTTATTGGGTTTGAACACATTCAACAGCCAGGATCAAATTGAATCGGAGGTTACGTACAGTACGTGGAGAGTGGATTGCAACTAAATCACCCGCGGGGTGGAGTTATCACCCAAGCTATTACTTTCAAATTTTGTACATATCGAAAAAAAAAAACACAAGCAATATTTCAGCCAATGGACCTCCGGGTTTAACCCGGAGGTCCATTAGCTGAAACTTTGCTGGTGCTAGTTATGCTTTGCAACAAAATTGCAATTATTCCTTGGGTGGAATCTCCACTCTGTGGGTGATTTAGTGATAATACACTCTCCACGTACTGTATGTCACGCTTGGTAAAAAGTTAATGAGGGGACCTATGATTCTCGCAACCCGCTTAGCGCGTTACGAATAAGCTTATTCCGCATTTTTTTTTCATTAGGGTTCAACGACACATTAACAGCCATGGTCATATCATGTCGGTGACAGTTTTATGGGTGGAGGAAGCCGGAGTACCCGGGGAGAACCACCGAGCAACGACGAGCAGATGTCAGCTCCCCAACATCGTAACTCTGAACTCTGCACCGCGGCACAGGCAGGGTTAGATTGGTTGAAGACATGCGCACCATCGACGCGCAGTACGCCTTGGTACACAGCGTCATCATGCCCCCACGTAGGCAATCGGGGTGAAGTGCCTTGCCCAAGGACACAACGCGGGAGCGCGAATCAGTCGCTGAAATGGTCACCCATCCAACCACTAACCGCGCTCGACGTTGCTTAACTTCGGTGATCTGACGAGAACTGGTTACCGCGACGCCACCGCGCCCCCATCCCGCAATTATAGAGTAAAAAAAAACCTTGAAAAACACAACACTTACTCTTTATAATTTAATTGAATTCAATTAAATGATAATTAGTGTGTTTGCTACGAGTTTGATACTTTTTGATTAAAATTGGCCCATTCAAAGCGTCCACTCAGTTTTCAATTGTCTGAACTAACGTCGAACATGCTTTATATCTGTCTCTGTTATATGTTAGAAACCCTGACAGCTGAAGGGACAGGATACTTGATAGAGCCCCATTACTCGATCTTTCGATTTTGAAAATGGGAGGCGCGCTGTATACTGTACCATTTGAAGTGAAGCCCGCTATTTCTCGAGTCCCATCTCTGGGAAAATGTTTTCAAGAAAAAACATCAACGAACATCTGCACACCGTTCACTCAACTTGTGCACAGTAAATGGTGATTCAAAAAATATCACCCGATTTTTTAAAAAAGCTTTTCACAGCATAATCAAATTTATTTTAGTTCGGTATAATACACGAAATCGAGCTTCAGTGGAGCAAGCGTTAGTCAATCAGATGATTGTCCACGGAATGCACGAGTGGAAAGACAGTCAGTAGCATTATTGGCCTTTGATTCAATGTCTGTCGAATTATTTTGTTTAAGCACCAATCCAATTCTCGGAAAGTGAAGTTTGATAAGTTTGAAGTCTTGGAATCCTACAGCTTATAATTCATGGTGAAAAGTTCACATTTTCGTGCACGCTTTGTATTATTTGGCCCATTTCCACGAACAGTTTATAACCTTTTACAGAAAGCACATAATATCAAAATTTATTATTTTAATTTCCCCCCCCCCCAAGTCTTAAAAAAATATTCAACAAAACCATATCATGTGACCCCCTCACTGGAACGAGCTCGCAGAGCTCGTTCCAATGAGGGGTCACCTGATACGGTTATGTTGAATGTCTTTCTGCTGCATAATTTCAAAATTATACGGCGAATGCAGTCGAATCGTTTGGTATGATTAATCGCTCGGTAGGTGGAACTGAGGTGCGCTTTTGACTACTCGCAAAATGTTAAAATTGCAGGTGCGATGATGGCGCGCAAGAGAGACAGCTCGCCTCAAATACGAAAGACTGATTGCTTTTGATACGCATCACCAGAGGCGGCAGAGCGGACGATGAGTTAAAATGGGCGCATGCAAGCGTCTCAATATAAGGCATTCCTGTAACATTATTTGCAAAATGCAAACAATATTTAGCCAAAGAATCCCACTTTCAGTCACTCCGGTCCGTTTGTTCTACTTCAACTATCTTCCAACCCGAAGGCTGGCCTTCGGGTTGGAAGATGGTTGAAGTAGAGGAATCGGGCAGGGCAGTGACCACACAGCGGCATATTCATCTGAATGAGAGACTGTAGCGAGTCAATGTACATTTACCGAAAAGCGATTGTAACCTTTTTCACACTGGATCGAACCATGGTAGCATTGTGAATTTGTGCTCCTTCACTTTTACCGAGCTTCCGCCGCCCCTGTGCACCACACAACCCGCCATAAAAGCTTATCCTGTTTACATTTTTCTCTTTTTCTTTCTGAAACTTTACTATGGTTCATTGACTGTAGGTCGAAAGACCCAAACACAACTAGCATCATGTCTGTTTAATCATTGCATCATGTTGCAACTGGGTACATACATGTTGAAATAGGATCAGCTGAAATGCTGTTAAAGTACTTTAAATGTTACACCTTTGATAGCGTTCAACGAGAATTCCTCACGAAGACATCGCTACACAAGTGACACGCTGTGTGGTTGTGACTTGACAGTAACACTGTGATTCCTTAAATAAAAACCAGGTCTTGATTTATTTATTTATTGGTGTCTAAGGCCACATATTTCTGGACAATGGTAAATCGTGACCACAGCATGGATATAAAGTCAAGTCCAGCCAATCATTTATACCCATGTTGCCCATTTTAGACGGCTTCCACACAAGGTATTGATGACCAGATCCTACCTTACCAGTAAGCTCAGGAAACAAGCACTGCATCACTTCCCGGGATTCCCACGGGGAGGGGGCTTCATTAGACATGACTTGCATACAGGCTGATATCAGTAAGAAACCTGGCTTGTTTAGAAGCCTGATCCTGGAAGCTGTTGTTTAAGACTGAAGGAAAAAAAAAATAAATGGTTCCGGTTTCTCGACCGATCCTAATTTTTTTTATAAGCACTTAAGAGAACTGTTATTTCGATTTAAAATTATAAGATTCGTATGGACCGGATTTCAGATACATGTGCACGCGATAATAGGCCATATATTTTAGCACTCCACCTAATACAAATAACAGATGACATTTAAAAAAAATTAATAAATAAAAAAACAACATTTTTGCCTCAAAAACATAGGGTATGAGCCCGCATTGGAATGAGCTTACTGTGCCCGTTCAAATGAGGTGGCATAGGCTATGTTTTTGAGACAAAATATTAAAAGTTTGGACGGCGATTTTTGTAAATGATGCTGGCCCATTTGGGCATTACGTTGGATAATAGGATACGCAACTGTATGAGAAAATAAATTATCTAACAATCGACTTAATTTGCACCCCAAAACTCGAAAAAAAACGTTTGTATCAGCCTCCTTCTTCATTCCGTTTCCGTATCAGACAGATTCAATTTCCGGTGAACACCGCACTATCACATATTATAAGTTATTCTGTTTGTTGACAGGGGACATGGCCTCACGTTCCCTGCGTGGAATTTATATTCAACCGAGGCGTCAGCCAAGGTTGAATATATGTCTCATGCAGGGAACGTGAGACCGTGTCCCCTGTCAACAAACAGAATAACGTATATGTCCCGTTCTTACACAAGTAAAATTGAATTGGAAAAACAATCTTTATTCAATGTTTACGTACGCAATCAACGGGCCGAGATGCTCTAGATTCGTTTCAGTTTATGTTACAGTAAATTAATGAAAAGAGACCTTTTAATCTAATCGATCTCATAAATAATTGCCCATGTTTACATAACTAATCTTTTTGTACGTAATAACGGTACTTTTGTGTGTATTTTACTTCAGTTAAATGTATTTGTCTCAGTTGATTTCAAGTGAAAAAAGACATTGCGATGAACCGTTGCTCATGGCAACGAGACGCTTTCCTTGACAGTGGACAAAAGAATCGCTGACAGTAGACATATGCGCGTGCCCGGCGACATAAAATAAAATCAACGAGGCATTGACCAATCACTGCAAGGTATTGCGGTTGGTATCGGGACATATTGTTATTACGCATTAAAACATAAAATTCAAAATTTTGACAAATTTCAACCCAATTTCGACTGAAAAATGGGTGAAACGTGCTTTATGTAACGGGGCTATTAAATACATGTATTATCATGACCATGTGCATGTCCTGTAATTTGAATCAGATTCTCGGTCGTGTTTACAATCGGGCTCGTTGCCATTCGATCGTAAACACGACCTCGAATCTGATACAAATTACAGGACATGCACATGGTCATGATAAATTATATATATCAAAAAGAAAAGTCCCGACCGACCGACCCAATTCTTCTACTACATGTAACACGAACCAAACCATTTAGTTTTTCGCCTAATGGGGGAATATAAACAAGTTTCTGAAGGCAAAAATTTAAAAAAAATAACAACTAAATTTGAAAGGCGATTTTTGTGAATAGTGCTTCCAGTTACGTTCATTCCATTTGTTAATGATTATAAAGCTGCCATACTCCCATTGTCAGTTGTGCGCATGTTTGAAATGATCGGCTTGCAAAAACACTTGTCCCGAAGCTGGGAGAGTGGCCACATAACAACGATAAGCGGCAGCTTTTTAACTATAAATGACGAAATCGTTTGATTTGAATGATCGTCTCGATCAGTACAGTATGTAGAAAAATGTATTGTCCCCCAAGTCACGTAAAAGTCGAATGAGAAAAAATTGTTTTCCTTCTCTTTCCTCAACTATTCTAATTTCAAGTTTTTACACTTCTTCATGTACATTATAAACCACGCGCCGCAACGAGATGGAAGTTGGTCCACACAATATTGTAAAATGAACATATGAGTACGGAAGCCCATTAAGACCAACATATGTAGCGGGGGGATTCAGCATTGCGAATATTCGCAATAACTTGTGATATTCGCAAAGTATTGCGAATATTCGCATTCAACATTGCGAATATTCGCAATGCATTGCGAATATTTACATTCAACATTGCGAATATTCGCAATGCATTGCAAATATTCGCAGAGCATTGCGAATATTCGCAGTGCATTGTGAATGCGGATATTCGCAATGTGAATGCGAGTATTCGCAATGCTCCCACAACACATGTTGGCCACAATGGGCTTCCGTACATAGAGGATATGGAATGAGTGTTTTTCTCATATAATATTTATGAAACGAGTCTAAGAATTTTCCGTTTTGGCGAGCCTCTGGCGAGCCCAAACGGAAAATTCGGACGAGTTTCATAAATATTATATGAGAAAAACATTCATTTCATATTCTATTTATCATATGACACACATGCACAAATTAGCCACTTAGTATGAATTTTTAACCCATCACCTAACTGGAGTTGCAGACGGCACTTGAAAAAACATCCTCGTATAACTAAAAATTTTCATTTTTTGCTTCCAAAACATAGGTTATGACCCCTCATTGGAACGAGCTCGTTGAGTTCGTTCCAATGAGGGGTCATAACCTATGTTTTGGAAGCAAAAAGTGAAAATATAAAAAAAAATGAATGGCGTTTTTCTTGTAGGTAAAAGATTAATAGGCCCACAATATAACCGACCTTAGATAGGACAGATAACGTAAATTCTCCCTACTGAAATTATGCAAATGTGACCCAGTTGTATTTTGTTCAGCCAATCAAATTGTCTAGTTTTGAAATTGACCAATGAAATTGACGGAAGGCTTTATTTATCATTGATTAATATGAAAGCAAAATATCAAATGTTTTAAAGTGAACAAAACGGACGAGTCATATGATAAATATGATATACGGAATAGATTTGTCTGTCTGATGTCTGTCTGATTTCTGTCATACGAGAACTATTTCTCCGACGCGTGGGGTTGGGTAGGAGAAAGAGTCAAGTTCTGTTCTAGTCTGGCATCAGAAGAGTAGAGTCTATTGTAAATTGAAAATTCATCTTTTTCAGCTGACGAAGGGCCACTCTGCTTTACGCCAAAGAGCATATGGCGTTCCTACCAGGCGATCAGAATCAGAAGAGCTGACATATGACACATATGTACCCAGACCAGTGTTCGCTGGAGTGAGGAAAATGCATCGTAAGTTTTAATTAACTTGAAAATCTTATCCGCCATGTCACCACTCACATCGTCAACTGAAATTTGTTAGAATGTTTTTTTGCTTAATCTAGCAATAAACACCACACATGTAGGTTTGCGAGCGTTTTTAGGACTGCGCTAGGATTTTATTTATTTCGGTTTAACCCTTTACCTAACATGAAAAGCAGACGACACTTGCAAAAAAAAAATTCTTCAATAACTATTGTTTTTTCATTTTATGTCTGAAAAACATAGATTATGACCCCTCGTTGGAACGAGCTCGTTCAAACGAGGGGTCATAACATATGTTTTTGAGACAAAAAATGAAAAAAATAATGAAAATTAATTGGCGAATTTTAAGATTAGCGCTGGCCGATTTTGGCCGTTACTTTGGGTAAAGGGTTAACGGCACTTTAGGCATCCAGAGTCACCCCGTGTCGGACAGTTTTACGGGTGGTGAAAGCCGGAGTACCCGGAGAGAACCACCAGGCAACGGCGAACAACTGTCAGACTCCCCGACGTACTAACTCCACACAAGCAGACTTACCTTTGGGTGAAGAGAAGTACACCATCGACGTGCAGTAAGCTATATTACACAAAAATATATTTATGAATTTTTCAAGATGGGAGATCTAAGCGTTTGGTCAAGAACGATCGTGTAGGCCGGTCAGTCATTGAGCTCATAGTTGAGGAATGGCCCCTGTAGTTTCCACGAATCCATGGGGAGTTATCATATGGATTACACCGTTCAAGGAACGTTGTCCAGAAATCTATACTCATAAAAATACGACAATACTCGAAATGGCTCTCACTAACTCGTCACCTTTCTATTTGTTACTTTTCTTTTGCTCCATAGAAACGAATAGAGGTTACAACCTCGTGGGGAGTGACGAAATGGCCTGAATGCAATTATTTGTAAATGAAAAACAAGATGGATAATAGGGTTGGCAAAAAGAAACCCATGCCATTAAAATACTGCTACCTAATGACTGGACAGCTTCAATACAATTCCACTGCATTCATCAATCTTTTACTGTCATCAGCATGATTGTTATGTCACCCGGTAAAAAGGTCTGCCATTCTAATCAGGACATTGAAATAGTATCCACCGCTAAATAATCACGCAGTATACTTGTTTTTCATTACAAGCTCCACCCCTTCATAAATAATTTTCTGCTGTGAACCGATTCAGTTTCTAATTGTTGGTGATGATAACTGTGTATGCTATTTTACCAACCAGCTTTTTTCTGTTCCAGCATCACATGAATCTGATTACTTGACCAGCCAAGTAGACAGAGCAAGCTATCTGTCCCATGCAACATTGGATGAAACAGACGACATCGTGGCCGTGTCACGTGCAAGAGATCAGCAATTGCTGCAGAGCGCCAAGTCCGCCCTTGTAAGTACAAAGTGTGATCATTTTCATTTTCAGTTGTACACACTACCTTATGACAGATTCAGACGGGGCGGATCCAACGCATGTTCCCCTGATATTGTCCCAATTTTCTAACTTGCGCATACACGTAACTGTTATGAAGTATTACTCTTGATTTTTTGTCACAATGACATGCGTATCACGCATGTCATTGTGACAAAAAGAACCAAAAACCCCAAACAAGCTGATTAATCGCATCGTAATCTTCACATTTAGTTTTGAAAACACACTTTCAGTCCTAAAATGCTTGTTACCACATGTACAGAGAAATGGAATGCACCAGACATATCCCTATACAAGAAAACAACTGTACATCATGTATTGTTCGAAAGTACCCTAGTACCAGGGTAAGTGTTTTGGAACAATATCCTGGCATAACATGTTAAATTTCTACAAAGGGCATGCATGCCCGGCTGCCCTTAACTCCTCGACCACTTGTGTTGTACTCTCAAGTCCACAAAATCACAATTTCTGGATCCGTCCCGGACAACCCAGCGAATGCTATATATTTTATATTGTTTAAAAGGCATAGGTTATAAAGTGATGTTCGTTTTTGTTGTATATATAATCCAGACCAAACACATTCAAGAAACTATTTTAACTGAATATTTTGAAGGTTTGTTTTTTCCTAAGAAACAACCATCAAAATGTTTTTATTCGATTATTCTGTGTAACATTTCACTGAATGGACGACTTAATTATTTTAAATGGATAATTTAGGCGATCTTCATATTTTCTTTTGGAACAGAATATTGAAAGACCTCGAAAAATATTTTAAACTATTTGTGAACATCTTGAACCTAGAAATTTTGAATTGTTATTATCTCAGGATCACAGTAAGATGATAGACATCTAAACGGTGTTCTAACGAGTTCACAAAATTCTAAATTTACTTTATCGACTGAATATAGTCTTTTCGAGAACGTAACGATGTATCCGACCATTGATATCCACAAAATGCGTCTTTAAAATTTTAATATTTTTTGCCATTTTTGCCCACACAGCATAGCTTATGACCTATCATTTCAACTGGAAGTCATATGTTATGTTTTGGATGCTGCAAGTGGATCTTTTTTATGTATTCAAGAAATGTTTTAGCAACTTTCGTTTTCCGATTATGTTAGATAAGGGGTAATAGCTGGTCAGTTGATAAAAAACAATTCCATATGCAAGTGTATCCTTATGTTTTATATCGACTAATGAGTGCCACAAGACGCCATCTGCAATGCTCTAGCATTGCATATGGCACCCTGTTGCACTCAATGGGCGATATACCATAGGGGATGACTGTACTAAATATTTGAATTAGAGTTACCCGTCTTGAAAGGTTGCACTTGGGAATGATGCAATTTCCGAAACTGAGCAGGCTTGGGAAAATATGTTGTTTTGCCTGTGATTATTTTCAAACCACTTAATTGATGTGTTGTTGATTTTAAGCGCAATGGCAATAATTACTTGGCTATTGTCCGGTATAAATTATTGTCTCAAATGTTCTTTCACTTTCTCTATGGAGGTATGCCTGCAATGAGCTCCACAAACATACGTCATAAATCGCAGTGCTGCTTACGAAATCTGTTGTTAGCTAACTGCGTCAACGACTTTTTACAAAGAGCAACAAAATACCTCTTTGTCCTTATGTTGTCGTTTACAAGAAATGTTTTTAGAATAAAGCTGAAAATATTGATTAATATTTGCTATGAATTGTGTAGCAAGATACGTTCACGTAGTAGGTTAAGGGAATGTTACAATGGCGGACCTTTTAAATTGCTCTCTCCAATTAGAAGACAGTTGTTGACATTTTCGGCGAATGTAGTGACAGACGAGCACTTCGATACTACAACGAGGCGTTCGGCTTAGCCTTTCATAAACGAATGCTCCTGTATGATTTGCTATTCTGGAAAATAATCATTGTATGTTCGTCAATAACGTAACCAAGAAGTCGATCCTTGTTTTAGGGGTACGGATAACCAGTTGCAATCTCTGCTGGTGTTAAGACCGATAGTCACCTATTTGCTGGAACCTGGCAAGTGAGATCTAAACTTGGTTTCATACCTTACTTTTTGCCACGGTAAGGCGCGTGATACTACATCCGACACTGAGCGTCAATAGCTTATCCAAAAATACCAAAAATAAGGAAAACAGGAATGAAAAAAATTGTGTTTTCTCAGAAAACTGTTTGTACCGGGTTGAACAGTCAGACTGGAGGCAGGAATAGTGCCATATAGGTTATAGAGGGTGTTCCTGACAGATAATTTTCCCATTTGTCCCAAGTCAGAGTATAATTTTCAGATTGAATACATGAACATTAAATGCTCGGTTGATTGTTAAAATAATACCTAATGTGTTGGCTTAGGTTCAACTGATAGAGTTACACGTTGTTTTAGTTTTATTTAATATTTTATGTATTAGTGTTTATTGTTTAATAATATTCTGATTTTCAGCTGAAGGCGAATGTTTGAGACATCTCAATGAACTGACGCTATCAAAGCCGCTTTACTCCACCCTGGTCTAAATCACTTACATTAAGTGCCAGTATACTATTGGGTATTTTGACACTCAGAAGGGTAATGGGCTCAAGGCATTCCCTCTTTACTATTGGCATGAATTGCTCTTGTAATCTCAGAGCACATGAACACCACATAGTGGTTAAGGTTATTTTCTAACCCGTTATGCTCCCGTAAATGCAGTCTTTCGATTTGGAAAATGGCAGGCGTGTTACTGCTCGCTACCACTTGGAGTGAAGTGCGTTATTGTTAAGTCCCGGCTTCGGGAAAGTGTTTTCAAGAAAAACATCAACGAATATCTGAACAACGTTCAGGGCACTGGTGCACAGTAAGAAGGGATTTCAAACTATTACCCGATTTTTCAAACAAAGCTTTTCGCAGAAATAACCAAATTTATTTGAGTTCGGTATTATACTTGAAATGCAATTCAACTTCGTAAGCCAATCTTGTCCACATTTTTGTGCACGCATTATATTATTTGGCCTATTTCCCACGAACAGATTTTAACCCTTTACCGAAAACACCTAATATACAAAATTTGTTATTTTAATTTTCCCCCAATTCTTAAACAATTTCAACAAAACCATATCATGTGACCTACATTGGTGAAGGGTTAATCGCTCGGTATGTGGAACCGAGGCGTGTTGTTGTCCACTCGCAAAAATGTAAAAAAATTGCAGGTGCGATGGCGCGCAAGAGTGACAGCTCCCCTCAAAACCGAAAGACTGCGTAAATGTAATCTTGGCTGAAAATTTAATATTTAATCGATTTCAGGTAATTAGAGGCGCGGTGGCGTTGCGGTGACGTTGCGGTAACCGGTTCTCGTAAGATCACCGAAGTTAACCAACGGCTTGTCTTTGGATGGGTGACCGTCTGAGCGGTCGATTCGGACTCCCGCGTTGTGTCCTTAGGCAAGACACTTAACCCCGTCTGTCCACATGGGGGCACGATGTCGCCATGTACTAAGGCGTACTGCACGTCGATGGCGCTCATGTCTTCAGCCAATCTAACCCTGCCTGTACTGCAGTGCGGAGTTACGATGTTGGGGAGCTGACAGCTGCTCGGCATTGCTTGGTGGTTCTTCCCGAGTACTCCGGCTTCCTCCACCCGTAAAACTGCCACCGACACGATATGACCTTGGCTGTTAAAGTGTCGTTAAACCATAATAAATAAATAAATTTCAGGTAACTGATGCTTCAAAGCTGAAATTTTTTATTTCTATAAATATACATGAAAATGAACAATATGATCGTTTTCATGCAAATAATAGGACATGCATATTAACAGATAAACTGTGTGTTCAAATATGTTTTGAAAAATTATAATGTGCCCTAATGTTTGCCATTAAAAACGAAAACTTTCAGATTTTAATTGTAAACCCCTTAAAACTTTCAAATTTTGATATAACCTCCTTATCCACCGGAATCTGCCTTTAAGGTTTCTTGTTGGCATTTGAATAATTTTGTACATTCGGTTTTGAAAACGTTTTGAGTGATATTCCCTTTAAGCGTTTTTCTTTAATTATCGATAAAGTTCCAAACACTATTAACTTAATATCTACCGATCGGGGGCACCAGTTGTGCGAACAACTATAATTGCTGCGGCGGTTTTCTCAGCGCAATCGGGGGAATTGTTAGAGAAAATCTGCAGCCTGGAGTTTTGAATGATTCATCAATGGTTCTCATTTCTTTGGATTCCCACAAATTACTGTAATGATAATTACGCTCAAAGTTTCCCCAAGTTTTACTCATTGTTTGCTCAAGCCAGGGACGTAGGAAGCATCTCGAACTGGGAATGGAGCGGGGGCACGGCCATACAAGGACCCACGCACACTGATATATATATATATATCAGTAGTTGCCCATGTGCCTAAGTGGGATAGGAGGAATACAATGTACAGAGCTCAAATTTGGGGATCACGCATCTCTACATTATCAAAAATGCACATTTATGTGTCCATATTTAACAAATTTCCCCATCGGGCCGAAACAATTTGTTAAAAATGGGGCGAAAAATGTGCATTTTTTTCTGGCCCTTCAAGATGTTAGTCGGTGCAAATCAAATGAGGAATCCTCCGTCACTTCTTAACCCTTTTGATCCCTGGTTGCATCTTCCACCTCAGTTCAATGGCAGCAGTTGGGAGAGTCCATATTCTTTAATTAAGAAATAACTGTTGTTTTCCTTCGGTTTATGCGATATAAACCGAAAATTTTCGGCACAAGCTTCATAAGTCGCGTAGCGAGTTATGATTAAGCTTTTGCTGAAAATTTTCGGTTTATATCTCATAAACCGAAGGAAAACAACAGTTATTTCTTATAATTTAATCCGTCTGTAATATTAAAATATAAAAACTATGTGTATGTGAACGAAAAACTTTTAATTTTCACAAAAGACAACAGTCAAACTCAGGAAAGTGTGCCACAAACAGGTCACGTCAATCATTGTCAAATTGTTTGTTGTTTTGATTTTCGATCGCAGACGACAGATATTTAGCAAGTTACGTAACAATATCATTAAAAACATTTTTTTAAGTTCCCCCAAAATCATATTTGGATGTATGATCTTTTATTCCTCTCCCACTTCGGTATATTTTATTAAATTCAATTGTTCCCGAGAAATTATCATTATATTCTCGCTGACTGGAGGCGATGAAAAATCGATCATTGATCTTTGTTTACAAGCTTGTTATTCATCTATCAGTCTGCCGTCATGCCCTCGCGGTGACAATTGGATTGAGTGGTCTTCAAAGTTGGATCGGATGTGCGAACGTGTAGACATTCCAAATCATAACGTGATTTGGTTTATACGATTTTGACGACTTTCACGCTGTATGCTTTCAACCAATCAAACGCAGTGGCGGGGCAAATGATTAAATTATTTGGGGGTAGACCAATTAATATTTTCAACGTGCAGACGTGGGGCAGCACGTTGAAAAAAAATATTGGTTTACCCCACACATTCACTTAGCAGCCTCTTGGGTTCAAAGGGTTATGGGTGAAGTGTATGTGCATCCTTTCCTGGTAATTCCCAATCAGAATGCTGTGAGGTTGGTAATTTTACCGTTGGCCTAACCCCCTTGTCTCTGTCTCTCTCTCATTTAACGAGTTATGAGGAAACGTTGTGGGCACGGGCCCTCTGTACCCCTCCGATTCCAACTTCCTTGGCTCAGTTTTCCCGAAACACTGCTAATGCCTCTCGAATCAAATGGATGCAATTGACAAGTGAGTTTACAAGATCACTCAATTTTCCAACGGAAAGCAATTTGCCTTGACAATGTCCTATACGACGTTGTCGACACAGATTGGTTTTTACTTGCGCATTTGTTCCATGTTGCAGAAGTTTAACATCTGTCTATTATACCCATGGATACTCCTATTATGCTGTGTAATTTACATTGTCACCTGACAAAATGAAACGTCCTGAGTACACATATTGTTGCCTGACAGGAGGAAACGTCCCAAATACACAATAGCTCAAAAGTTAAAAACCGAGATCCACGTTGGGGACCGTGAACAAAAGAGCCGTGATTTATGTTTCTGCACGAACAAGTATAAATGAGTCGGAAATGGAAGACGAGAAGGTGAAAATATTGTTGATCCTCTCTCCCGCCAGTCCGCTAAAACCGTGTGCCCGAATTAGACAAAATAGGAGCACCGTGCAAAATCAAAATTATTGGAATCTCCCGAAGTGCACACAATGAAAGAGAATCTATTGTTTGTTATGTGAAACCCGACCGTTATCTCATTTGAGGTCACGGGAAATACAACGTTCCGTAAGCGGCAAATCCGCGCGCGGAACTACGTACGTTTCGTGCTCTGTTATGCGGTAATCATCGGTATTCACACTCAAGCACTAGATAAACCAATTTCTGGTTTCTCATCAATATCGAATATTGTTCTTACTACTGTTCGCGGAATATCACTCTAAAATGTGATCAAAAAGGAATGGGCATAATGTTCCAAACCCAAAGGAGACATGCATGCACCCTAACATCAGTTGTGTTAGAAATCAACCCAAATCAATTGGGTTCATATTCACTCAAACCAATTGACTTGGGTTAATTTGTAACCTAACCGAGTTTTGAGTGCATTAAAATATGAGACGTTCTTTTTAATTACTATATTTGTATTCTTTGCTGCGACTCAATACCCAGCTGTCTTTAAATCAAAATGTAATGTGACCCATTTTAAGGTAACAGAATTATATTTTGTCGGCAGGAAACATCAACTGAACAAGTTTGGACATTTCAGGTGGAAACTGTCAACACAAGTCCTAAGTGTATTCTTGTAACCTGTTCAGTGTCACTATCCTTAATTGTATAGCTGCTGTGTTCCAACTACAAACGATTGTCAAATGTTGCAGTCTTTTTGTGTGTGTGTCGCCGAAGTCCTTCTGATCAAATCGTGTTGCTCTAACATCTAATACAGTGTTGTTTTGCGTTTAGCCCGCTGCCTGTTTATGGAGTAAAATGACAGCAGAACGGATAAATTGGTCGAATACATCCGTCTCATTGCCCTTTTTCGATCTGCGAGAGTTCAAAAAGATATATGTTGTGCTAGAAAATGGACTTCAAATTCAAGACAAACTAACAGTGCGAGAAGCTTGTATAGAGCTTGAGAAAAAATTGATTTAGGAACTTGAGAAGTGGATACCAGAAACTACCCAACGAGCTGAGTTTCCACCAGACCTTAACTCAGACTGTAAAAAAAAACAAGCGGCATGAAAAAATTTTCAGACAATGGTCTCTCGGGTCAACCTACATGACCGTTGGCTGATAATTTAACTCCTGTTTAAGCGTTTTCACAGAATGTGAAACAATGTGTTGGTTTAAACTCAACTTGGCGAATATATCGAACAAATCCATGTGCAATGCGAAGGAAAGCGTCATTCATATACTACCGTTGGCACACACTAGTATTTCCAGTGTCTCCATGAATTAAACTTGACCGTTATAAAATCTTTTGATATGATGAGATATATTTTTGTAGTTTTCTGTTTCACGTCTCTAAATGGGTCATTTTTAACCGTTATCTACGGCAAATTCACAACTAAGCAGATATATGATCTACAAGAAACATTCTACAATTTAGTCGTCGCGTGGGCAGTGTTGTCCGCGCATGCGTTTAGCAGGTAATAAAAATCATTATCAGTAAAATTGTAATTAATGAAGCACCGGGTTTTACCCGGTGCTTCATTAATTCAATTTGCGATGATTGTTCCTGCAATTAGTGTTTGGAATCTAATATTATTGCGTCCGTGGAAATATTGCCCCTCCGTGGACAGTGACCAATCCAGGGTGGCTGTACTGTAATACACGTTCGGTTATAGTCACAGTTTACGCCTTTCAGCACCGACACACTGAATGGTATTGTCTTCAGCGAAATGGACGAACTCAGTCTGTTTCTACAAGGGGGTTCCGAAATGATTTAATCCTACAGCCCTATAGGACTGTACACTTAAAACTAGAGGTTCTTTCACAATTAACGCAGGAAATGCTCATTAGCAGAAAATGCGCCTTATTGCAGAAGCATGAAATAGTCTAAAATACCACGAACAATTCCGCTGTGCAATGTAAAATATAACGTGCTATTGGTGAGGTCGGCAGAGAAATCACGAACGGGACCAATCAAACAGAAAGAAAACGTTGTGACTACATTATGTGGAAGGTGGATTACTGCTAAATCGCTGTGGGATAGATTTTTCACTCAGTAATTATTTACAATTTCTGAGGAGAAGACACAAGAAGCACTTGCAAATTTCATCACATGGCTTTTGACCCCTCATTGGAATGAGGGAGTATAAGCTATGTTTTGGAAGAAAACTGACCTTTTCTTTTTTTGGACAAAGCGAGCAGTCAAAAAGCAAATTGCACCACATTACTGGTACGAAACGCTAACTCGGATTATTGATATGAGCAGAAGACAAATTTTGAATCGGTCGGCAAGGGTAAACAAAACATTTCACCCAAACGGAACTGTGTATTCTAGAATCGCGCAACTCGCGAATGAAAGCTAACATTTTCGAAATTTGACAACGCAGTTTGATAATTTCCACACATTTGTCACACATATACATTACCGAATGGGTCAGTACGGGATACAAAACTCCGAAGATTCAAATGAATTCCATTATTTATTCGTTTACTGCCCAAAACATACAATTAAATTGCGAAATAATATGAGCATCGAAGCAAACGATTTTTCATATCCGGACGCGTACTCATGAAAGTTGCACCCAGGTATGGCTCATTCTCTTCGAAACGAGATATGGATCATCTTCTCAAGGAATAAAGTGAACGCCTCGGAAAATGTGACTTCAACAATGGAAAAGCGATACATTTTTCCACAATGATTTCTGTCAGGCACGTTTTGTGGATGTTGTGCCTCTGGGAATCGATATTTAAATTTAGCCTGATTAGTTTTATTCGCCCAGAATGAAAAGAAAACTGATATAGTAGTGTGCTAAAAACAGAAAACGTGTAGTGCCTGGGTGTAGTGCCTGGTAAGTTCTGTGGTTGCAAACTATACGAAATAGGGGTGCAGCATTCGTCCAATCTGGAGCCTAGAAGGTCACGTGAGATATAATATTACACATTCGGTTATAATTACCGTTTGCGCCTTTCAACACTGACACACTGAATGGTATTGTCTTCAGCAAAATGGACAAATCCATTCTGTATCTACAGGGGGGTCCGAAATTATTTAACCCTACGACCTTATGGGACTGTAGGTTTAAATGAATGCTCATCCCCTTTTCCAGTTTAGTATGTATTGAACTATCTGCACTTACATGTCAAAATTATATCTACACACACATTTTTGCATAAGAAAGGGTTAATATGGTACAATGGATGGCGTATCACGTCCACGAATGGCTTTTCGTTTCACGCCACTAAATTGGCACTAATTCATTAGAAATTACGCTCAACGCCTAAGTTGAGCTGGCGAAAATCTTTCCACGTACATGTAGATGTTTTATCTAATACTGGCTTATCTTGGGTTTTATCACTCACCTATTTACCCTTTACCCAACGTAACGGCCAAAATCGGCCAGCGCTATTCTCAAAAATCGCCAATTAATTTTCATTTTTTTTTTGTCTCAGAAACATAGGTTGTGACACCTCATTGGAACGAGCTTGACGAGCTCGTTCCAATGAGTGGTCATAACCTATGTTTTTGAGACAAAAAATGAAAAAAAATAGTTATTCAAGAATTTTTTTTACAAATGTCGTCTGCTTTTCATGTTAGGTAAAGGGTTAATGTAAAACACAAGATTTCCAGTGTTCTGCCTTCCCGATAAAAAAAAGTCGTATCACACATGTGCTGATACAAAACACGTTCGATTTCGTTTCCAGCGTAAACAGAGAAGGAACCCGTCTAAATAAATCACGTCATCATTGGTCGAAAAAACCGGAGTCGAGATCGCATGGAAATTCCAAATTCCTCATTTAGATTTGTTTTCCCGGGATATTTAAACAATCAGATTCGAGTCAAATTTTACAAAATAAAAATAACCTTCTGACTACTTGTTCCTTGACAAATTACTTTCCACAACTGGTCATTTTATGATGGAGTGTGCTAAACTTATTAGCTATTTAAAAACCTTTTGTTGTTATTCTCCACAGTTTAGTCAATACTTGAAGTTCGATCATCCTGACCGTGACACTCATCGGTATCTATTGGTTTCCACCAAGCGAATGCCGTAAAAATTAAAAAGCAAATTAGGGTTGGTACACCGCCAACTAACAATGAATGTTTTGTTGGCAACGAAGAAAACTCGTCAATTATCTAGTTGAAAAGTGCTTTTAGTTCAATTTTGTGCAGACTGGTTGTAACATGTGAGGTGTGTGATAAATACAGAACCGCACATACGTTTGAATGGGTTAAGAGTTATCGCACAAGATTGTGGTTCTGTATATTTCTCTGCAGAGTCCATCCTGTTTTCAATGAGAACACCAAAAAGTGATTGTTATAGTGTTTTTTATTTCACAAACAGAACAAACAGGCAGAAGGCTAAAATATATGTAAATCAAGATAGCCCGGTAGTTCCGCGTCGCCATTTTATCTAATACTAACTTATCTTGGGATTTCTCTACAGGGTCTATCCTGTTGTCAATGAGAACATCAGAGTGATTGTTATGATGTTTTTAATCCACAAACAGGCAGAGGGCTAAAACATATGTTAATCAAGATAGCTTGAAAGTTCCATGAATAAAAGATGAAAAATATAAGTTTGGTGTGAACCTTCGATCGACAGACCGGACTTATTGACTGACTACTGCTTTTTTGACAATTCTCAGATCACGCCTGTGGCTCTCACACAAGACGTTCTGCTGACGGTGTCGTAATAGCAGTTCAGTGAACTGTTTGTATATGTAGTACATATTCTAAAACGTCCACTCTTTCACAATGGAATGTACATTTTCTCTATAAAACTATGAAGTTCATTAGTGTTACATCTGCTGATCCCAGTCGTTTTGTTGCAAGTATTTTAAACTGTCCCTCAAGGTAAACCACTGCAGCGCCAAATGCTTTGGGAGAATTTGCCATGGATTCTTCCAGAGTTCTTAATTAATTAAATTTTTGCTGGTTATTCCTATAATTAGTGTTTGGAATCTAATATTATTCCGTCCGTGGAAATATTGCCCATCCGTGAAAAGTGACCAGTCCACGCCGGCAGTACTGTAACCTAACAATGCAGTACAGCTTGTTGAGTATCGGTCTCTCTGGCTTTTATAGGGACTGTATACGTAATGTGAAAAGATAAAACTGAATAGTTTCGAAATATATTATGATCTGGTGATGAAATAAATTCTAGTTTTCTATAATAGAAATAAGCATTAAGTATTGTGGAGACTATGGCAAACTATGATAATCAGTCTAAACAACATAAGGCAATTCTAGTAAAGCTTGTACAAAAATATCACGTGTTGAATTCGGACTTTACAATTTGCATTGTGTTGCATTTTATACGAAAAAAACACTGGAAGAAAACCTTTAGGAATGTTTCAGGTTCAAACTGTGACACGATTTTTAGAACCACTAATTAGGTGTGAAAAGGGAGAGCAGAGCACGTTAAGAAACGATTTGTTGTGTAGTGTAGTCTTTGTTGAGCATTTTGCAACAACATTATGGGTGACCCATTGCTATTATTCCACTACCCTCATACATTTTAGTTTGTGTTGCACTGTCTTGTCCTTCGCGTACATCCTACAAGACGGTTAAAATATCTACTTCTTTGTATGAAGTCGGGACGAAGTTTATCTTGATTTGCATTTAGTTTTTGTGTATGTATTGGCTGTTATTGATCAGAAGGTCTTTATGTATACAAATTGTGTTAAGACATATTTATCATTCTCGACTTCTCCATGAATTCGTGTTGAGATCTTGTTAACAAAAAGAGTACAGAAGGTTTGTAGTAGCGCTATACTTCTTAGCATTACCACGCCTTTTGGAATGTTGGCACGCCCAAATGAAGTTGTGTGGAAATTCGATATATAGAATCTTGAACTGGAAATGTTTCATCTACTCAAAGTACTAATATCGAATTACTGCTCCCGTCTGAAACGCAAACATTACAGATTTAGGAAAATGAACAGTCCATTAAATTTTTGTAGATAATATTTATAATACGCCTCAAATTCCAATCCTTTGACGATCTCGTTCCTTTGAGAAGTGTCATCGGCTATGTTTTGTAAACAAAAACTGAGAGAGGTAGTGCAATTTGAATGGCTGTTTTAGTGAATCACACTGGTCAGGTATGCTAGTTAAGATTATAAAAAAGGTTAAACAAGTAGTTTCCAAATGTTATATATAATGTCGACAAACTTGCGTGATGTCGACGATAGCGGTTGTGTAATTCAGTTCTTGTTACATACACGTTTTTATTTCAAGCGAGTGTGTTAAGGAACTGCCCATTGTAATTGATGTGTGAATCGCTTACCGTCCTGGAGGTGGCAGGATGAAAGAAGGGCTTTTCATGCATGCACAACTGACTGTAGCTATACATGGACTGTTCTCGTCACGTTATATAAGATTACCTTCTGCACGCCGACGTCAAAATATCGAACTTTATTTTCAGCAGCAAATGTTTCGCCAAATTCAACTAAGAATTTAGCCAATTCAGTCTTATTTGACAGAGCTCACGGAGCTCCGTCAAACAAGACTGAATTTGTTATATTCCGAGTGGCATTACGGAAAAGAATTGCTACTTGAAAATTTGATATTTTGACACTCAGAGGTTTAAACAAACAATTTACGATATGTTTTTGTATAAGAATATAATGGTCTCAACACGACATGTTGGGTTATTTATCATATCATTTTATATTAATTTTAATCTATCATTATTCACGCAGCCCCCGTCGACTTCCCGAACAGCATACAGGACACCTGGCTGGAAGGCACCCACGACGACATATCCTGATAGGCGTTTTCAAAGTTCAGTAACCAAATCATCAAACCCGCTTCCTACTGCTTCCGCATATGCTAGTGAACCTGTGAAACGATCATTACTAACACGACCTACACAAACAACATACACATCGTCGTACCTTGGAAGAGGGGTACCATCAGCAAGGGCATCAACAAAATTTCGAAAATCTCCGTCTCCTATTAAAACCTCGGGATTTAGAGACGCTCTTATCAGATCTTATTTACACAAAACTGACGCCACACCCAAACCATACACAGATTATAGCAACACATACACAGCTGACAATGCCTTTGAAACATACTCTACACCATTGACATCACCAAATATATCGCCATATCAGAGCCGCCGTGGTTCCTTAGTAGAATACGAGCCAGATTATAAACCAGGAGAGAACGGTAACCAAATACAACACTGGTATACGCATGCTGATGCAAGTGATGCTGGATCAATAGGTAGTTATCGTAGACGACGCAAACATCGTGTGAGACCAAAAAGTAGACCTAAGGGAAGTTGGCGCTCATATTACAACAAACTAATAAACAGGAGGGCTGCTCGACCAGGTAGTGGTTATGACTCGAAGTACTGGCCCTACTACTCGGTGGAGTCTTTAGCGTCTGATGATATAGCAGATTTAGATGATCTGAATTCGGTTGAAAATTACGGCCGGGGTAGGAGGAATATCAATTACAAAGTCCTTCCTCTTGATACAGATAGCGATCTCGATTTCCAAGATGCCGAACATACTTACGTTCCCTCTCCAGGTGCTTTAGAACTGTCTTTACCAAAATCGGCATCATACAGACTACCAGACGTCCCGGATCTATCCGTGGTTCCGTATGTTCCTCGTTCACTCGACGGTACTATTTCATCATCGCCTATTGCAAACGACCTACTATTCAGCTCAGTGGTAGCAGCAGCTGCGGCACGCGCGAAAACTGCGGCCAAGAACTACGATCTGTCCGATTATGATGCTGCAAGTTTGGTATTTAGCATCGAAGGAGATATAATTCCACCACGATCAACTGAACCAATCAGTTTCAGATATCTAAGTTCTCCTATTCCAGTAAAGGGTCCACCCATTTTATCAGAGGACACCTCATACAAACCTATCATTTCATGTAGTGGGGGTGATTCGTTCATGCGTTACTTTGATCATATGAGAGATTTACGGAAGAGTGTTAGGGATAAATTCGAAAAATCAGAAAACAAGTTGGCTCTAACTCCATATAAGTCAAGAGTCTACCTCCCAGAACTTCCGTCCATATCTAAGTTTGAATCGCAATACAAAACTGATAGAAAGCGCTCGGAGGAGGATGACTCGACAAAAAATCGCCTCTTAGTGTACCCATATCCCACAAGGACAACAGTTCTACCAGTGTCCACAGGGACAACAGTTCTACCAGCTCCCACAAGATCAACAGCTCTGCCATCTACATCATACTACAAATCGTACTCATTATATACACCATCATCAGAAAAGTCGAAAGTGTCTCGTGAAGAACCTGAACTCTCCACCTCCACAACACGTAAGAAAGATACCGAGTATAGCAATAAAGATAATAAAGATTCAAAGGACTTTCCAATCTGGTTGACGACCCTTGATAGAATACAAATTAAGGTAATAGGACAGTAGGGTTTGGCCTTACCTGCATTGTTTCATAACCATCGCCTGGCTTGCTTTCCTTGATACATGCACGTGAAGTATATATCATTCCGGTACTTGTCCAACTAACAGATGCCATGTCATGTTAACTGTTCTAATTCTGCAACCTATGAACCTCTGTTTGTTTCGTGCCTTATATCATATCATTCTCATCAGTTCAAAACTCTAGCTATTGTTGTCGATGCAGTCAGCAATGAGAGTTAAAATCACATGTTTGCGTCGTCTAACAAATACAAAGCGCTTAAGTGCCCGTGGGTTGCCTGATATGCACAACATTTTCCAACAAAACATCAAACCATGCCTAAACCACATACCATTTATTTCCACTTCATTTTTTCATATCTATTTTACCACTCTATTTATGCAATCAATCCCTCCCTACAGGTGAAAGGCGGAACACCCACAACTGCGAAGGCACTTGTAGCGACTAGGCGAGTGACAGGAAGTACACCACCTGCCAGAGGTTACCAACCATATGTGTATGCAGCACCACCACCACCACCACCACTACGAAAAGTAGGGAGAGAGGTAGCGATCAAATCAGTTTCCGATAAACCCATTGTTTACATACTTCCTAGCTCTGATTCTAGCTCTCCACGTAAACCTGTAATTATTGCTAGATCTCAAACCAAGGCTCCCTCCCCATATAGAGGTGGACAGGTTGAGATATTGACAAGAGAAGTAGCAAAACCAATTGCGGAAGCAAAAGAGATAGCAGCCAGAAGTTTGGTCAGTCAGCGCGCGGCAGTGCCTCGTAGAGGTGTCGATTACTCAAGCCGTTTGAGGCGTCGTCACGAAACGGTGATTGCAAGGCATCCTGATTTGTCAAAACCTACAGTGAAGAAGCACCCGCCACTGCCACGCTATCCTACAAAAAAAGTAGGGAGAAAGGGCCGTAGATCCCAGGTGAAACTTAAATTGAGCATCTTGTTTTCGTTGTTGAAGTTCGTATTGTTATAACTATCGTTATTTAAGCAAAGTTCAACTAAACAATTTGGCAGTCGCAGCGTTTCGTACCACCAACGAAGGCTTGCAGTCTCTTTACGACGAAGCTTTAGCACCAGCTTTGAACAAAACGCAAACCCGGATGTTTTAATGTTCAAGAATGCACATCCTCGCAGTTCTCAACGTTACAAGTACAGTCACTGTTGTATTATTTTTACTACAACAACTCATAAGAGCTTGAAGCTTCGACATTAATAGCAAGAGTTTATAACTGGTGAAACTGTCACGCGTGAAGTTAACATTACCTTTCTAGTGCCAAGACGCATAACTAAAGCTGACTTGTAATACTCTTTATTAAAAGGTGGCAATCTCGCGTTCTCCGGTCAGAACAGCTGACACTGATCATTTATTCCTTTTACCTCAGTTGTCAGGAAAACGACCAGAAATGTTTGAGTAACCTCAATTGTTTTATCAAGCATTGGTTATTACATATAATTCCAATGAGCTTATTGGATTTATTCCAATGGTAGATAGGCACAGGACTGTGATTACAGTATCAGACTGGTAACCCTTTACCGAACAAGAATAGCAGACGATACATATTAAAACAAATTTTCATTAATAACGTAATTTTTTCATTTTGTGTCTCAAAAACATAGCGTATGGGCCCTCTTTAGAACGATCTCAATGAGCTCTTTCCAAAGAGGGTTTCTAAGCCATATTTTTGAGACAAAAAAAATAAAATTTGAATGTTGATTTTGATGAATAGCGTTGGCCGGTTTTGACCGTTCCGTTAGGTAAAGGGTTAAATAATGTGTAAGCGGTCCATTTGCCACACAGACAGAGTTGTGGAGCGGGATTGGGCAAATCAAATATAGAGGAATGGAGGCTGAATTAGAAAAAAGTTGAAAAGTGCTTAAACCATGTTCTAACCGCGCGTTCCGTTCCAAACGAATAGAATATTACTCCACTGTGATCAACAAGGTCGACAGAAATTTTGATCGAATCCCGATCTGGTCAAAACTCACTATCCGCTTTCGTGATCACCGCAATGTAGAAATATTAGATTTAGGCAACGAAATTGAAGGTTAGAACAAATATCGGGAAGATTTGGATCCATTTATGGACAAAGTGGGTCGGAATAATTGTGACGACGAACGTAATTTACAGGGGCGGTGGAACGATTTTCAAAGTATGTGTGTGTGTGTGGGGGGGGGGGGGGGGGGGGGGTGGGTGGAAGGGCTGGATCGGGCGATGGATGGTCGTCGGTATGACGGGCTGATCATGGTTCGGCCCGCCGTACGAAAATTTTAAATTTCAGGGTCCCAAAACCCCTATTTCCATGCATCTGAGCAGATATTTTGAGATTTTTCAGATGCATTTGAAAGATTTCACACTTTGAGAGCCGTTAAAAAACGTCAGTAAAGCATACAGGTGAGGTCTATTTATCAGCTTTGGTCGTAACGACCAAAGCGGATAAATAGACCTCACCTGTATGCTTTACCAGACGTTAACAGCAATTATTTCTGTCTGTGTATTATCTTGTCTGGGGATGGATTTGGTACTTGTATGTCTGTAAGATTACGATCTATTTCAGTAAACCGATTTTGTAACAGATTTTTTAACAGACTGTATACATTTTAGCGTTTGCTGCAACTTACTGCAAAAAAATGATCCTAACTCCATTGAAACTGAACCAGTACGGGAGAAACATAGCTGGCGAAAACATGGGGGAGGCCCTGAATCCGTCCCTTGTTTCACCAGTCGTTGGTTCTGTTAAAATATATGCATACAAAAAAACATGGCTCGGCAAAAAAAGTGTGTGTGTGCGGGGGGGGGGGGGGGGAGGGAGAAGCCCCCTCCCCAGCCGCGGAACGCCCTCGGTTCCGCGGCCCCTGATTTAGAAACTTGCCGAGTAACATGTTTCATACTATTTCGCGATTGATGTTGCACTCCCCGATAGGAAGTTACTTTGTCTTTTTCTATGAGATGATCAAAGAAACACCAGCAACTGTAACTTCTTCGTCAGTTTGTAAACACATGGATGTGTAATGTAGACCAGCCATTTTCACAAACTTTGGGGGCATATGATCGTGAAATATTGTTTCCTCATGTATATTTTCTATTTGTTGTATTATTCGATTGCAGACAAGCAAACTGCAAGATATAAAATTCCCATAGTCTTCGAGTTGCCCATACTCAATGTGGGGAAATTCTTCAATACCGCACTTTTATGTTGGCACTAGAAAGGTAATATATGAATTGTGTATATGCTAAAAGAACGATTCAGTAATCTGGTATTCAATGTATATTTTAATATGGCGCAAAACGTTTGGTAGAGTATTTTGTCAAATTTTAGAAGATTAAAAGACGAATTCCTGTTCATGGAATGGGGTATACGTCTCTTGTTATTGAACGTATTAACGGTGACCCTACAACTATAGATCCAAATTGCAAGCCTCAGAAACATATATCTGCAAGTTACGTATGTGAGTTATCAATGTGATATATCAAACGTTTACAACTCTGTTGGTTAACTAACGAGTGGATAACGATATTTAAGTTATAGGGCGAAGTTTAACATCTATTCCAGGTTGAATACATGAAACAAAGTCATGAAAACATGAAATGCCTTTTCTTAGGTCTTCCTGCATGGAAGTTTTCAATGCGCATGCAATTCTTTTTTTCTCCTCTACAATTAAGCTTTTAAGTCAAATACACAAACTTACCACTTTAATCTATAACGTAATTTTTTCATCCTGTTTATTATTCGTAGTTCATTACTTTTTTAAATGTTGGTTCCCGCTTGTATCACTGCCAGATTTTTAATTTGACGATACTTTGGATTGGTTGCAAGAAGTTGAGACTCCAAATATGCGCTTTTAGCCTAAAATATTATAAACGATAGATAGCTTTTAGATTAATAAATGACATCAAGCTGGATGCAGCTATCTAGATAAAAATACAGACATCATCTTGTACAAACATCTTATGCACTGAAACGGAGCAATGCTTGTGTAGTAAATCTCTTCTCGGTGAAAAATAGAATGAAACGACACTAGCTTGCGTTGTGTCTAGCGCATATGACTTGATGCCGTTGTTTCGAATGGATCACAATTAAAAGCCCCCCCCCCCCCCACACACACTACCCCAGTATCTCCCCACACGTGTAGTAATTCTGTTATCTCACTAGGTAACACAATAGCATACGTGTAAATGGTTACAAGATATAAATTATAGCGCAATTCAAGATCATTTTGGCCTGTTAAATGATATTTGAAAATTTTAAAAGTCCAAATCACTTTGGTTTTAAATGCGATTTGAATATAGACATGAAAGAAATAGATGTTGTCTACTTTGATTAGTACATTTTGCTAGAAGACAAAAACAATCAGTTCATTTATTATGTCACTTATTGTATGAGAAATATCATATGTTACGGCAGTACTTTTCAAGAAGCCGATGTAAACCTCGTAAAATACGTGGTTTACTATTTACAGGGTTTGAACGTATGGTACCCACATATAAATACGTTTATGTTTCTGATGCTTGAATAAGAACATCTGATTTTTGTCAACTTGTATACTCGAATCTGCATAGGAAATATACTCAAGTTTGAATCATAAAATATTCTCTCATTGAACACGTCTGTGGTATACATTAAGAGAACACCAGATGACCTCAATTCACCAGAGTCCAAGTCATTACTGGAAATAAATAATAAAAAAAAAAACAATACAGATAATGTATTTCATGCATATCGTCAATGTTTATATATTATCCTTCTCCGATCGAGCTGCGTCACAAACTCGTTTATAACCGTTATATAATACTAATGTGAGGATTCTTTTCTTTGGAAATCTTTAATCCGTTTTGTGGATAATATCAATTTACAAGATTTGTAATTAATTAATATATATAGAATAAACGTATAGTGTTTTTAAGTAAAAAAAATATTCTACGAGCAGGATTAAGAATGAAACCGACGAGCCTCTGGCGAGTCGGTTTCATTCTTACTTCTGCAAGTAGAATAAATTTTTTACTTGAAAACACTATACGTTTATTTTCTTTATCCCATAAATCTTCTACAGGGCAGTCGCGGCAAAAGCGTGCTATAATTCGCTACAAAAACACAACGAGAAGTGAGGAGCACATTGTTGCAATTCGCTCGACCAACAAAATTGGCAAAAATAAACAAGGTGCAGTAATGCATGTCTGTCTAAAAGTAATTCCCCTACAAACTTGAGCTTACCTTGCAAAAATACTTTATTATATGAGCAGTGAGTGGTGTTTTCTACTGGCATTTTGTAATACTTTCAAAAAGATTTAAAGAAATCAACAATCGAACTATTAATTATGCTAGACAAATGTGGTAGAGGCCAGAGGTCAACAAGTCTGTCGATACTAGGGGAATCAATTCTTTTAGTGTTAAACCTTTTAGGAAAATTTATCACCCTACTAGGTGAATAAACCAAAAATTTATCCAAGGCCTTTATTGTTCAAATAAACAAAAATCTTCAGTGCAACGTTTGCAATAAAATGCTATTAAATGCAGGTTTTTTAAAATGGGCAGAAAGTCATTATTACATTTGTTTCTGTGTAGACTTAGAAATAAAGCAACATCTAAACCACATGTTCCTTTTCAGTGTTCTTAACTCTGAGTATTGCACTCTTATGTTAGATCGGGGCAGCTTACTGATATATCCATGAGATGTGAGAAAGCATGCTATCGTTCCCAAATAAATGTAAGGACAAAATGATATTTCAAACATCGGTCTGATTTAGATCCTTAAATTTAAAATCTTACCACATGTTTCTAAGTTTTCATGTTTCCTGAAATTGCCTTGATAAAATACATTAATAACTTATTTTTGGTAAATTAAACAATACGAATGTGGAACAGTTTCGGTTATAATATTAAAATGCATCATTTAATTTATTGGGTATTTCATTTTGAAGTCAGATGCTTGTATGTTGGAAGTAAACCAAGCAATGAGTTAATGAGGTCTGCTTCTAAATATCTCTTTTGTCTCTGTTTACAGAAGACAATTAATCTATAACTGAGATTTAAAATCGCATAACTTTACTCTGCTCTACCTGTAGCCACGAGTAATGTCTATAGCTTTAGGTATCACTTTTGAAGACAATTCAGGCTGTTCTCCTAAATGGACTTCCACATATTCACTGTTCAATGACAAAAAAATGTGATTTTGTTTCTATTTACTATCGCGTGACAGTTAAATCCAGTTTTTCATCATCATACTATCACACTGGGACATGATGGCTAGGACTTTCTCACTCGCGAGATATTCCAATACTTGATGTCTTCATGTGATTTTATAATTTTCGTTCATACTAATCTTGTTACTGGCTTATCATATTTCAGTGCACCATTCACTCATGGCTGTTTTAACCCTTTACATAACATGAAAAGCAGATGGCACTTGCAAAAAAAAAACAACACTTGAAAAACTATTTTTTTATATTTTTTTCTCAAAAACATAGGTTATGACTCCTCGTTGGAACGAGCTCGACCAGCACGTTTCAACGAGGGGTCATGACCTATGTGTCTGAGACAAAAAATGAAAAATATAATGAAAGTCAATTGGCGATTTTGGAGAATATCGCTGGCCGGTTTTGGCCCTTACGTTGGGTAAAGGGTTAATGCGTTTATTAACTTCCACAGATTTCTTCCTGCATGTAGAATATGAAGGCTTGTTCTTCAAAGTTTTTTTTCAGTTACCGACTTTGACTCTTCCAATGCAAAACTTCACAATTCCAGATTCCTTTCCTCATAAATTTAAGAACATTCTTTACAGATGATCCATTTTCAGAGGACTACAAAATATAAAGATATAACATGCCAAAATAGCAGTTAATACTGAGAAATGTTCAAGATGCAATGACGCAAATTTATTTTTTTTTATTTTAATGAAAGAGTTGTTTCTCTTAAGTAAATTATAGACCAATAAGCACTGGAAGAGTTAATTACAACCATTGGTAGATGTGCATGCACATTTCAAGCACGTCTCGTTCATATTGATGGTAATTGTAACACATGAGAAAATGTCTGTCTCTTTTTCTTTGCTCCCCAACATTTTCACCAAGGTAACTGTATAAGTTGGATATAGCAGAGATGAGAAACAGGATTTTTGTGTGTTACTTAACTTTTATTCAGATTATGCTTTCACAAGAGATAGTTTCACTTATCCACATGAAGTGTACCGTGTGCTATACCCGACGCTTTGATGAAAACCATATGATCATAACCACGCCAACATATGTATCAGCATGCCCAACATATATCACATTCGATGAAAATCATTTTTTGATGACCCAATGAGCTCCAGTTATTTTGGGGTACTTCTTTTTTACACTTAGTACTTCTCTCTTTCTCTCCCGTGGGAAGATCAGATGTTATCTTGTAGTGTATTTTGCAGGATTGTAGACAGACTCAGGTGTAGTATTCAAAATATACAGCTAAGTTCTGTTGCTATGGGTTATCCGAGAACATGTTAATCAGATATGTGCATGTTGTACATTGCAGGTTCTTACATGCGTGCAACGCTTCCGTGTATTGAATGAATTATCACTGATTTTCTCTGAAGGGAAAAATAATTACTTTAATAAGGATGCTGGATTGTATTGTTAGGTAAATATGGAGGTCGATTCCATGACGTCCAGACTGCTAGATCGTCAGAGTATCTTCATTCTCCAAAGGTCCGTTGGTTGCATATAATAAGAATAGTTCTCATCCTGTTTTTCATTTATTAATAAAATAAGAAGTTGCACCATTTTGGTCTCTGTAAACGATATAACAGGATGAATTGATGTCTCTCTGTCCTGGAAAAAAATATTCAAATATGTCCCTTAACCCCTTGAACCCCCGTTTCCTGGAATGGTATCGACTGTATGCAAACTTCCAATGACATTGGTCAGTCCAATATCAATATACAGGGAGGATAAAATAATAACTACAGTCTGCAGCCGTCTGGCTGCAGAATGCCGTTATTATTTTATCATCAATGCCCCATGTATATACCTCTTATAATAAGTCAGAAATGGGACGATATTATGCCTTGGACCGAAAAATCGACCTTACGAGTTCAAAGGGTTTACCGAATGCAGTGTGAACAAGAACAATCAAATTTTGAGATTGGATGGAAATGTTAAATAAAAAACTGAATAGATGTCTTATGAGTATCTATTTCAGGTGCAGATTCATGGAATGGAACTTGAAGTGATTAGCTTATGAGTATTCTTATTTTTATCAGTTTTGGTAGAACATAACCCTCTGCACACGGATGTGAAATATCAAAATTTCAGCCTGCAGTTTAGCCATAGTACAGCGAGAAATTTAACCAATTAAATTGGGTTTTAGTAGCTCAGTGGGGTTAAAGTTCTAGCTGCATTATTGGAAATGATGCTGGTTGAAATGTCAGTATTTTGACATCAGTGCGTAGTCAGTTAAACTTTTAATCACACACGTAGTCATTTGTATGCAAATAGTTTTCTTTATTTATTTCTCAGTGATTTTTGTGCACCAGAACACAGCAGATCGTATCGCAGCGGAAAGTATTTGAATACTTGTTTCACCACAGAGGGGAGTAAGTGAAAAGTACATATTGGATGTTTCGGTTAAAAAAACATCTTTTCCTGGAAATAATGTATACTATTTCGTGATTACCAAAAGCTTAACATATCCAAATGATGCCCTTCCACGAAGTGTTAAGCAAAAGTATTTCTTAACAATGTTTGCTTGAGAAATTGAAGCCACACACACGGTATTGTTAACCAGAACAGAATCAACATCCCACGCCGTAGCTCCTTCTGTTATTGCAACTGTTCAGTTTCGACGAAAAGACATGGTCGTTCTAATAAAATATCATTCAATGATGAATTGAAAGGTTGGACTTACATCGTTCTATTCCTAACGCTACCTGTTCTCCCTGGATTAAAGTCAGAATAGCTCGGAAAACGGTTTCTATATTTTATTGTACTTCATGTGGTGAAAGTGAAAATGTCTTGCTCTGACTATTATTACTGTATTTTTTTACATTTGTCTGATTTAAATGCATAGCTGAAATTAACAATTTTATATTAATTTATTAATATTTTAAACTATATTGTGAAGAATAAAAATGATGTTTTGGTGATCAAGTCGTATCTTATTATTCCAATACAGATGCTAGTTTCTAACGATTTCTACAATATAAAAAGTTTATTGGCGCATATATTATAACAGCAGTCCCGTTAATCCCGCCGTCCAGTGTTTAATAAGCTCAAATGGAAATACAGTTTAATCCCAGGAACGGGAACTTGACGGCTCCGAAGCTGTTCCCGTTTCTGAAAGTCAATCACGATACCCGGGAAATTTATTGACCACAGTAACAATGATTTGGTATGATAGTTTATGAGATTACGGCGAATATCATCAACTTCCGAGACAAGCTTCGCCTTCAGAGTTTAATCTGGTGAACGGGAATTTCCTGGTTATCAGTTCGTAAAATCAGTCCTAATGCCCAGAAAATACATATACTAGATTCAGGAATCAAGGGTTGCAGGTCGCAAAAAACCCTCGAAAATAGTATCCGAGATTTATTATTCAGGCTTCCCACTCAAATAAAATATCATTGAATTTCGACCCCTTCCTTGAGAAATGCTTGAATATGTTTCTACCCTTGAACAGTACTCGATATTCCACCACCTTCCTTGAAAGTACCTGAATTCAGTTTGCCTATATTCTCTGTGACACAAAGTTTCACGATAACCCGTCTCAGTCTTGTGTTCAGATTCTGGACCACTGAAGTTTATTTCACGAGTTTCTGCCAGTATTCCGATAATATGCAGTGACGTAATACACAGTTAGAAAGGGCTCATTGAGCGAACCTCTTAAGACAAGTCATTTCATGATAACCCGCCTCAGGTTTGTTTATAATGTCCAAACCACTGCAGTTTATTTCACGAGTTTCTGATAGTAAGCTAATAATAGGCTGTGTTGTAACACACTGTCGGATGTTGGAAATGGCTAAGTGAGTCCTTTCAACAGTGTGTTATATCAAAGCATTTGATTGCGGAGTAGAAAATACAATTCTAGAAAATACAGTTGTAAAGGTTTCATAATATTGGTCCCTGATTGTAAAGGAGAACAAATTATTAACCATCTATCGTCGTTTGAACGCAACAATGCGCCATCTGCAGTGCTAGAGCCCTTGTTGCATTCAAAGAACGTTATATTAATTTAGTATTTATTACCTGGCTCTTTTAAGTATTTTGGATGCAAAAACCCCCATAAATAATAAAAAATAGATGATAAATACAACAATAAATAAATACACTAAAAAGGTTATTATTTCCGTTTACAAAATAATTTCATGATTAGTATTTACTCACTGTTTATCCAATTCAAATAAAGTACAGTAGCATGTATTTATTATCTTCCCGAAGGTTTATAAAAAGATTGAGCAGATAAAGAGGTTAGGTAACAAAGAAATATTTTATATGGCTCGGATTAAATGGATACACTGTTAATTTAGATGGACCGGTTGTGATTAAACCTCTTACCTATAGATTACCTAACAGGTGTGAATTCTGCCTCGCCTGTGTTGTCAGAAATCGATTTTATGGAAAACAACGCCCTGAAATTATAAATCGCCTCGCCTTTTGACACCTACCAAAATTACATTTACAGTGCCAAATGCTGTATTTTTGGTGCCAAACCAAACTTTTAGTGCAGTTGGCATCATTTGCACCCAACAGCGTAAACACGGACGTAACACTTCTAGAAATTGTCTGTGTTTCGTATTTATACGATTAGGACCAAACTTCAGCCTCTTGTGGTTTATTGTGTATTGCCACGTCTTCCACAGACTTTGCGTTGTTAACTTTCCGAAGAATGCATAAAGCAAACTGATTTATAGGGCTAAAACTCTAGAACTTAACCTTTTGAACCCTGGTGGTATCTTCCATGTTAGTTCAATGGCAGCAGTTGGAAGAGTCCATATTCATTATTTGGAGGTAGACCAATTAATATTTTCAACGATATTGATTGGTTGCAACTACACATTCACTAAGTAGCCAACCTACGTAATGCAATTATGACGTATCATGTTCCTGGGCCTGAAAAACGGCCCCTCGTGTTTAAAGGGTTAAATATAATGGAATCCACTAAACATCTGTGTCACTCGAATGCGGAACAAAAGTTACGTAGTCTTATTCATTTGAAAAAACTACACATGATGCTTAATCACCCCATTTTTCACCCATCAACAATCTCCAAACGCGAAAAAATGGCAACTGTAGATTTGCGTTTAGAAGCGGCATCTGTATTGTACGAGTAGTTTTTTACGATTAGAAGCTTATTAGGCGTAGCGCCCATTTAAAAAAACTGATTAAAAACACGAAACGGACATGTTTAATGACACTCGTTGCATAATTCGAATGCTACGTCCAACATGTGGCATAATTTCTGAAATGACATTGGTTGGCAGATGGCGGGTGTACATGTAGTTGTTCATTTATGTTCGAAGGATAGCAACAAAAATGGTTTTGGTAAAATATTTTTTTAAAATGTATGGTAGACGATTGTTCAAAGAAATATTATATTTATTGTAGCGAAGACGTAATGTGTTGAGCGCTGTTATCAGCAGTCTAATTTGAAGGTTATCTCTATTACTCAGGGGCTATTTCAACAGATGTCATACGTTAGACCGTTTGCTTTATGATGTAGATTGTAAGTTATACAAAGTTGAACAATTGAATAATATTACACCTGAGACATTCACGACCGACGAGGCCTCGATTTCAGAGAAACATTAGCTGAATTATTTGGAATAAAATTATAAGAAAAAAAACTCCTTCAACCTTTTGAAAATTCTGGATTTAAGACGTCGGTGCAAGCTGCATATACACCATACGCTGCCGTCTGAAATCCCATACACAACTAACAGTTCCAGTATGCTCCTGCTTGAAACATAAACCATCTTACAATATAAATGAGCGGATTGGATTTTATCGTTTTAAAAATATTTTGTCTCACAGTTTCTGAGTGGCCTAATATGATTTTGTTTCTGATCTTCATTTGCTTCTTCCTATAGATACTTAGTGATCTATCCTTTCCAAGATCTCCCATTGCCACGAGCTGATCGAACTTATTGAAAACTTCATCACCTCGTGGCAAGGAGATATCACATATATTTACAGCTCTGTATGGGAAGGACAAACCTCTAGACCCATTTTGGGAAGGACAATATAGGATATGTGGGAAAACACATTTCATGATAACCGATTTGTATACGCTTATAACTTCGGTGCAATATTACAAAAAAAACCAAAATAGTTCCCACAGAAGTCTAGAATGAAGCTAACTAAGTTATACATGCAACGAATTGTGGAATAGATGGAGTACTGAATAAAGTCATAGTTAAGTATTAGCACGCTGAGATCCAAACCTCATATAAAATTCTTCACAATTCAAGATAATGTTCATTTCTACTGTTAAGTTTTTTGACTGAATTTGAATTTCAGAAAACTTTTCTATTAAATTGACATCAATTTCAAACGAAATTCAAATGACAGGATCACTGTTAGTTGTTTTTTGATTTGCCGTCATTTTTTTAACTTTGAGTACAGTTGTTTCGCATACACTCAAAAATCAGTTAGATTAAAAAGTAATCCAAATCAACTGGGTTGAGTGAATATGAACCCAATTGGGTTCATATTTACTCAACCTTGTTGACTTGGGTTAATTTAAAATTAAACTGATTTTGAAGTGTAACTTCGCATTGTAATTATTGTCAGGTCTATCGAGCTTCCATGTCAATGTTGTGCTGGCTTGCGATCACATGAACACACGTTTTATCTAGACTTGTGTTTTTGTTAACAATAATATCATTCTATTTTTCACTTGCGTATACCCACAAGTAAATACCGAATTTAGTATTATACTGGGCTCCACATTTCGTGTATGTCCCCTCTAGAAAGTAGGCAAACAAACAAATAAACGAGTAACGATTTCGCACTGTTATGTTTATTTCACAGAAAAACTTACTTGGGAAGATTAAGCTATTTATTTTTTATGGTATATTGCACGCGTAATGCCTGAATGCTGAACATTTCGTCACGTATACAGATTTTATAAGATTATAGGCCCCCACTGCTCAGCGTGTTGTAAGAATTACCTATTAAAATCTGTTAACCAAAAAAGTGTTGACCCCTCCCAAATACCTCGTTGTAAACGACAGAAAATTGGAACAGTATTGAAAAACAATATACCACTTGAATGATAATTCATTTATTGACAATACCTGCATGAGTGGCCAAGATAAAAAAAAATCAGATTTTCTTTAGTCAGTATCGGGTGTGTTCACCTCCGATTGATAAACACGCTCCAAACCTGAGTCTCATTCTGTGGATGAAAGTACGAACTTGATCCTAACCAATTTGACCCCCTATTGCTGGACAAGAATGTTACAGCAAATTTTCAACCCATCCTCTTGTGCACATTCCAACGCACATACCGGTTGATATTACCCGAGGCCACGGACTCTATCATCATGAGCATAATACTATTCTACGCAGAGCCATTGCACAGACTTGTTTAAAGTGCACAACGCTCGCACAATAAACAGATCCAACGTTGAAATACAGAGATCTCATACAATACGCGTTGATAGTTAATTTGGGATTTTGAAACACTAACCCTAGCCCCAAATAACTCTTCAGTGTCGCAGTGTGCTCATCATTTTCTGTTTCGCTGGAATACGGAAGTTTCAACTTTCCAAACCCATATCACACGTGTCTCAATGAAGGCTCAAGTAGCGGCACTGAACGTTTTCGAGACGATAACTTCACAAATGCGAAATAAAAGACTCGCGTGCTTTTGCAATGAACATTCTCGACCAAATTTCCAAATTGCATTTTATGCACAAGTCAGGGGTCATTTTCAATTTTGCAAATATCAACAGCCATGTGAGAAACGAATTGTTGGAGTTGTCTAATCTGGGCTGCCATATTTCAGTCTCGTTGGTGAGACCAGATCAGCCCGATCAAACAAGACGCTCATGGCGTCTTGTTTGATCTGGTTTACCTGGTCTGAATTCGACAGAGTACGAGAACCCTGATCAATTGACAGCTCCAATAATCAATTGACTCTTGTACTATTCTGCGTATATCTTGCAAAATGATATTACTATTATTGAAGCGCAACCACAACAACATTGACCCCTTGCTCTTTATTCTATATATTTATATTCTAATATATATTGGAGGCGTAATCCCTTTTATTGAAGAATAAAAACTATGGAGTAAATCCTTTATTAATCAGTACAATTTTTTTTCTGGTGTTGGCCTTGAAATGTTGGTGTTACAGTTTCTATTTCAACAGCCCGTTCCAGTTAGAGGCGAGGGTATTCCCATTATATAAGTTTTACAAACGTCTGATATTGCAATTGAGTGTTATGATGTTGCACACGTATGTGTCAGAAATGGAGTATGCATGAACTAATGTGAATATTTAAGGGGCAATAACTGTTGAAAAGTTTTATTTTATTATTTTTGAGCTTACTTACTCATTAATCATTTTAAAGTTATTTTCGACTGTAATTGTCTGGAGTATGGGAAGTTGAAGGTTTTATGTGTTGTCACCTTTCTAATATGTACGATACACAACGTTATCAGCTCTTGCAAACCGATATGCAAACGACAACAGATCCTTGAGGCGAATATCTAAAAGTTTAATCCAACAGTCGTTTAGAGTTGTTGGCTGAAATTACCACTGAACACCCCTACAAAACGGATTCACTCATTTGTTGTAAGGAATATTGCACCTCGTAATCTCATTCGAAACTCGGTGTTGGATGGGATATTACCCAAGCTGCAATACACAGGCCGATCACTTCTGTCACACTGTTAACACGCTGCCGAAAGCGACTATTGGCATCTATTTTATGATGATTATCTGTACGTTCTGGTATGCGCAGATCAAACCTACCATCTGATTAATTATTGGAAAGGGCTCAGAGAGCCCTTTCCAACAATTAATTAGATGATAGACTTTCAAGTATGTCATAAATTTTATTAAACTTCCTCCCATACAGGCGTACATAGAGGTCCTCCACATATGGCTAAAGTGGGCGTGGCAGTAAAAAGGTTTAACACAGACTGCTGAAGGTGATCGCAGGGCTAGGAAATTTAAATTCTAGTTTTCCTAATCTAGGCTCGAAGCTATTTTCCTGTGTCTCTTTGACATATTGGCAGAATCGCGTCCAGATTCCAATTAATTTGGTGGGGGGGGGGGGGGGGGAGTATTACCGGTCTTGACTGTTTGTGTACAAGATTTACTGGGCACTTTTGTATTGAAAGGTTTGTTTATATTGGATCTGGGTAACCGACGTTTGTTCAAAACCTGTTTAATACCGCTGGCACGATTATGAAATTTTAAGATCTATTTTTGACGAATAATCGATTAAAGTCGACAACTCTATGGAAAACAATATTTTGGGTCATTACTTCCTCAGGCCGGACATTATTTAGTCATGCAGGCAAGCTGCATGCTCAATGTTCCGAAAAAAATATTCAGACTCCTGACCACCTCAGGCCATGCTCAAGTTTGGGCCTGAGATGGTCAAAAGTCTAATAACAGCTGCACCGAGATTTAAGAAGGCAATTGTACTCGTTGGCAAACTGAGAAGTGCAATTATTTGTACTCTCATACTTTCTACTTTCTAGTACACCAGACCTATTGTCATCTATTGTATCTCTGTGCTTCTTTCCCATCAATTACAATGTATTTTGATACTATACAACCTTTGACACCTTTTACAATCGTCAACTTAGAAAGTGTAGTCGATTATGGGTGTTTCTGACGATTAGGCAACTATTCGATTAATCATGACATGTCTGCTCCTCCTTATATTAAATACTGTGCAAATGAAATCCATGGCAGTTTAGTGCCTTCATGCATATATATTATGTTCAATTCTTGGACACAGTACAGATTTGATTGGATTCCTGACAGGTCTGGAAAACATGGCAAATTCCATCGGGTGTTTTACTACAGATTTTAAATTGGGAATGGGTCAGAAATTTGGCACCTAAAAGACGTTGGGTTAAGTCTTAACCTACTGAGTATTTTCACGTTATTTTTCATCAGATCTAGTCATGACTGCTTGACAGCAGCCATGACTAGATTTAATGAAAAAATTATCCAAATTTAACTCAAGAATTCATTAGTGAAAAAATCCATTCAGTTTACAGGGGTGGTGGGTATTTTTATTAAATTAATGATATTTCAATGGAAAGAGAAATTCTGTCCTTGGAATGAAGATCCGCCAGAAGCATGGAAGGAGTTGAACCCTGGCAATATATTTTGATATTCCACAGCCTCTGACACTTCTTACAAGCATGATGGGAGGAGAGTAATAACTATTCAGTGAAGGAGTGATGAAAACCCATAATCGTCGTCTTTGAAATTGTAGTCGATTATGGGTGTTTCTGACGATTAGTCAACTATTCGATTAAACATGCCAGTCTTACTTTTTAGTCAACCTGTTTAGACAAATTGGAAAAGTGCAGGATGAGAATGCACCGAAACTTTCGGTGACCAATAAATACTATATGCCCAAGGAACAAGGGATAGTGGGCATAGAGACATATGGTAAAGTAACTCCTTCTTTCGAAGGAGAACTAATTCCCTAAAATGGTTGTACACCGGATGTAATGAAGTGTTTGAACGTTGTGTGTCGTACAAATTAGAAATTATAAGAGATTTGAAGTGTTATAAACTTTATAGACTATTAAAGCACCTCTTCAAACTGTCAAATATGTCTTTAATGAGCATAATCTAGAAACCATACAAATATTTTATAATGAGACTCCGGAATAAGGAACCTCGACAGGGTGATGAAGTATGTACTTTGCTTTCGCACAGGCCGCAATTGTTGCTGGGAAAGTGGACATAGAGCGTAGTAGTACTAGACGCTCCCGCAGACCAAAGTCACAATATGCTACGGAAAAATACCGTCAGATCCGGATTGATCAGGCACAGGTAATATTTGCATTCCATTCTGTTGCAAATGCAAATCGAGTGCTCTCAAGTTTCCCTTTTCTTCGGCATTCTTTGACAAACGTTAAATATTTGGTTGATGCTACAAAAACTATACATGTGCTCGAAGCAATCATCAGCTGTTGTACTTATAGGTGTACATTCAACTCCATAGTTTGTATAGATGAGCATTTGTTTTCTAACGTTTATATTGTACTGTCCTGAAGGTTACTATGCTACATATCTCGGAAAAACGAAAAAGAGGGATAAAAAGACTAAATAATAATATATCAGTTAAGCACTCCCGTTAGCGCTGCAAGATAACAGATCACATAATATACATTATAAGTGACATTTGGCTAAGAAGTATGTATTCTGTTTGTGTTCAATTTCCAACAATTGCCGATCAAAAACCAAATCGAAAGATTCTAAGTTATTCACACCTTTCAGATCACAGTGATTAGGAATGTGGGAATATGTAAACTGAGTTGCAGTTTGTAGACCCCACCTTAGGCTATAGTTTGCTGAGAGTTATTTTTCTGTAATATGCGTGTACTCGCCCAGCTACAGACGTGTCTAACTCGTTTGGCTGACATTTTGTTTTGATGCCTCGAATTATGACACATCCTTACAGTTCGGGCCGACATCTTTCTTCCTGATTGGAGTTTTTATGGCCTCCGTTTACAGGTTTGTCACACCAAGAAGCAAATACTTTTACCGATTACACTCTGAAATCAGTTAGGTTAAAAGTAACCCAATTCAACTGGTTGAGTTAGAATAGAACTCAACGGGTCGAAGAAGCTTTCCACAATGTGTTATGTTGCCTAAGGTGAATAACTAATCTACATGTCATAGCCTGTATATATTGAATATATCAGTATGGGCACTCAAAGTCCTTCCATTCCATTCTGGGTTTTGTTCTGGACATCTATGTTTGCTATTATTGTACCCCATGTCAAGATCGAACATATAGACTATGTCAGGGTTGCAGGCATTCAATTTAGGATTCGGTGCTACCTAACCTATGCCGAGTTGAGCTGATTTTTCGATAGTTTCTGATTTGTCATATATGCTTTGGTGTGTATGTCCATATCGCAGAACGCTTTTGTAGACTTAAATCTTGAAATGATTGTGTTCAATGTGCTAGTTGGTACTCAATGTCGATTCATGAATATATTTTACCACCAAGTGTCAGAACTCAGCAGAAGTACTGAGGCAGAGGATTTGATTTTCATAGAATACACACCATCAAATATGGCTTAGTCGGTTTTAAATGCGAAAATGGCTTCTATTTTGAAAGTGGTCGGGTTCAAGCTTTCAGTTAGTTGTTGCGTAAGTTCGGCTGCTTCTTGTGCGAGACCGTGCCAAATTGGAGCAAGTTGTTAGATTTATTTGTAAAAATTGTAGCATAAAACCCAGAAGCAATATTTTTCCAGCTTTTTCGAAGATTATTTCAAATCATTTGTTCACATAAATGTAGCACTGCTAGTTTCATACACCCGCGTTGCATTCGGTACAAAAAGAGTTGTTTCTATGGCAAAGAAAACTGAAAATTATAAAAGTTAATAACATTTAATAAACAAATTACGTTTTTCTAAATTTGAGACGTTTTGTGTTAAAGACTCTTGTTTTAAGAAACATTTCGAATTTCCTTTTGTTTCCGAACATAGCATTTCGATTTGCATTTGCAAACAGTTGTTGTTTTGTATTCTGCACACTTGTAGTCAATGACTGAATCGCTTTAACCCTATTCCCAACAGAAAACAAATTACCAAAGTTGAAACTTTTTGATAAGTACACACTTGATTTCAATAAACAGTCTAGTAGAATATGCTGTAACTCTTTTCATGTTGTACTAATTTGATTGAACTTAATTAAAATGCTTTATCCATTCTAATTTTTAAAAGTATCTTTTCAGTTTCTCTTTTATTTTTTGTTTCTGAATTACGTTATGCAAATTATTCTCCATTTAACCCTTTACCTAGGTTAACATTATTATGCGATCAGCGCCATATTTGATTGTTTATTTCACATTTGCCCCAACTATGCTTATGACTCCTCATTGTGAACGAGCTTATCCAGGTCGTTATCACGAGGGTTTTATATGCTAAATGGTGTTGGATGAAATATGAAAATTGTTAGCTATACAAAAATGATTTTAGCCTGTGTCGCCCTTTAGCCAAATTTTGGTGAAGGGTAAACGCTTTACCCAACGCACACGATGTCAACAGTTTTTTGTTTATTTTAATTATTTTTTTAAAAGTTTTTCAAAAATTTAAAAAGAATATCATGTGACCCCTCACTGGAACGAGCTCTGTGAGCTCGTTCCAGTGAGGGGTAACATGATATGGTTTCATTGAAATCTTGAAAACATTTTTGTCACTCCATCAGTGTGCAGATTACGAGGGTGGGTATTGACGATACGATAGGTAAAGGGTTAAAGGCTGCTTCAAAATACTAGTTCATAAAATCTCATTTACATAAGTCACAAGTAACTCTGTTGGGAATGCATCAGTTTACTTTATTTGTTATTGGTTCAGCGCGTGATAATTAACAACGTATCTGCCGAGATGACACTTCCTAATTGGCAGTTATTTTTGTCATAGCATTGTTACTTTCTACCCTGTCCGTAGAACTGAAATGTTTTCATGAATTTCAGCTTCTGGTAATGTCCAAATGTAATTATTAAATTTGACAGTTGGTACTCTGAGTGCCGATAGATATAAATGCAACACACTGCAATGACCAAAAAGTAGTATTAGGAAGCACTTCTCTCTGGATACGTGTAATCATATATCGATATTTGTGCAACTCTTTTTACAGGACTCAACGAAGACAACGTCTGCTAGTGGCGGCGGTGCCGCCGGGTCGGTGAGTTATAATTATGAAATAAAATTAGCGTTCTCATGGGTGCTTTATTGATATTGGACTTTCTTTTTCAGGTTTTGTTTTTTTTTGTATGCGTGAATATATAAACATTTTCATATTTACTAACATTTTCGATATTACAACAGAAACTGTATTTCTTTGAGAAGAAAACCTGTTTCTCGGTGCGTTGTTGGTGGTCCGTATCAGTACGCGAAACAGTGGCGGGTGCAATGTTTCTTAGGAACTATGTATATGATGTTGAAAATAAAATCAAACCAAGTAAATAATTATATTTGTTATTCCAGCAAAAATTTACTTTAATACTTCAACTTGCTGTTGTGTTTCACTCACATCAACAAATATATGGAGAGCTAGATGCAAACTGCTTATATGTAACTCATAACCATTCACTGTTTTGCAAAGCTACCGATTTGCTGTAAGTCATTGGACTGATTTATATCTGTAATTCGTATATTTATTGAATCTATTGTGTTCGAGAAATCGAACGTTTGAATTTGCTTAGTGTGAAAAGTTTGATAACCATTCACTTGAAAGGATTTTTTTAGTTAGTTTTTTTTTTAGAAATTTCATCATTTGTTTGTCAGCGGTTGCAATGTTGCAAAACAGTTGATTGGTAAATTGTAAAGCCATGCATGAATATGTTATAATTTGTTCTTTACATATTACCGCTATTATAGTTTTAATCTGCTTTTCAGATTTAGTCACGTCAAGTAATTACTCCGGAGAACGAGATAGTAACCCGGTCGACGAGATTGCGATCGTCAAGACACTGACAGTGAGGAATCTTTTGAAGGAGTTCACAATGATTCCCGTTTACACTTTGTTGACGATTGGCTTGCACCGACATCAACTGAAGTGCTAGCTAGTGAGCCTCCTTAGACATGTTTAACTCCAGCCGATTAATTTGAAAAAGTCTACTCTACCGGTTTAATCACATTTGGAATTTCACTTTAACTTTCTCTTGTTGCTGATTCGAGAATGATTGTGCGAGGTAAAACCGGATAGCAAGAATGAATCTTTCTTCAGAATGTTCAGAATGATACAGAAAATAACCGACACTGTCAGCTCCTGAAACCATGATAGAATTTTTCCTTTCATTATAAATGTTAATGCTTTATACGAAAGTTAATAAATGTCTTAGACACATTGACAATGACGAATAAAAGGTAAAGCTGCAAAGCTATGGTAATTTTTTCACGGCCAAAATGTTTCAACTGGAAATATTACGTTATTCTATGACAGCCCTTCACTATAACATAAATAGAAATATTATTAAAATTAAACACCGATATTGATTATATTGGTGTAAAATGAAAACAGCTTAATTTCTGACTTACCTTTACGTGTTTTGATAGAATAGGATACGATAAAATTACTATAAATTGGAATTGCAGCTTTATAATGGTTTCCTTTTGCAGCTTGAATCACAGATCATCGCAACCCGTTCGAACGTGGATATGGCTGAACCCGTTACACCAAGGAAAAAAAATATTATGTCATGGCAGGTTCGTAATACATCGTGACATCGTTCTATGTGTTTGATGAGAAACTCATTTTCATTTGAGTCAATTTCTACAAAATTACAGCCAAAATCGACATCTGTGTTTGAGATAGTTGAAATCTTGTAAATTCCTCCAAAAAAGAGACAGTTTGAATAGTCTGGAATAGTTTATATACATAACGATTTGAGTGAAGGATTTTGACACCTTTGGACACTAGTTGCGATGCGAGTGATGCGATGAAGATATAGTTTTGTATACACGCCTCGAACGACCCACACAAATATAACAAATTTGGTACACAACAAGCTTACAGGATATTATACTCTCAGATGGGATAAAATTTCGTTTGTCACTATTGAAACAAATAGGATTACGCGATATCTCTTGACTTCATCAAGATGATTTTCGCTTTTAATTCATAAGTTTTCTATACTTCTTTTCGGATAAAGAATTCAAAACCCTTATGTTTTGATAGATGAGGGTTATGAATTCTTTTCAGATTTAGTTTTGTTGACTGCAGTACGTGGAGAGTGGATTGTAAGTAAATCACCTGCGGAGTGGAGTTATCACCCAAACTATAACTTTCAAATTTTGTATATATCGACTAAAAACACAAGCAATCTTTCAGCCAATGGACCTCCGGGTTTAACCCGGAGGTCCATAGGCTGAAACTTTGCTTGCGCTTGTTATGCTTTGCAACAAATTTGCAATTATTGCTTGGGTGAAATTTCCACTCTGCGGGTGATTTAGTGATAATACACTCTCCACGTACAGTAAATCTGATAAAAATTCAAAACCCTCATCTAACTAATTCTTTTCAGATTAATTTTGTTCAAGGTGAAAATGAAAAGTCTGTAAGATACACCCGAGATCCCAATATTGGTACTAACCTAACCAAGATTTCGGGCTGTTTGTTTCAAAAGGAAACGAGTGTATATTTACCGATAGTCTGTATACAGACATCTCTCTAACTACCATTCTTTCCAAATCTTCCTTTGGGTACAAAATGATGAGGATTTTCGGCTTTAAGCTATATCTATTATTATTATGTCTGACGTCGCTTCAATGGCAAAAAGTGAAGTTAAAAAAAAAGATCAGGAAACTTTAATGATTAATTCCTAGTCGATTATAGCATCGGATTCATTTGACAACAACTTGTTGCTTGAAAGCTTATACCAGGGATTTTCCTGACTATTTGAGAAAGGGGTCCGCACCTTTCAGCTGTGTGATTTATTGTCACTAGCAAGAAATTAAAAAAAGTTTCCCTTTCAGGTACTTTCGGTTACTTTCCTTGATATGCCATTGCCGCTTAATGCCCAATCGTCTAATTACAACTGTAGCAAAATGTGATACCTCAGGGCAGGCGATTGTAAATGGAGATATGAGTAACGTCTTGGGGACAACAATAAAATCCCATAGCGGTGGTTTGTGTTGAGTTCTGGACGCCTATGCAGGTATCCGCGACCTGGCCAGAAAAAAAAAAAACTTGCTAAGCCATCGGGCCTCTTGCGCTACAGAAGTGGAAAACTCTCCAGGCCATTGAGGATAGTTTAATGCCCATTGCAAGTTGGGAGATCGCTAATACGTGGCTGGTAATTATGAAAAAGACACTTCATCAGGAATGGGACTTTCATCCACCCTCGTCGACAATCAGGAAAGTCCCTGTGAACGCATTTGTGAAGTAATTGTTCTGCTTTTTACGTTTATGTTTTCATGATGTTCATTGTTTCTTTCTGTTGACTTCTTCCCTACGTGATTTTAAACGTATACGGGGTTCATTTAAACGCGAAGTTATTTTATGAAATAATCAATTCACTGAAGAATTATTTAAAGTGGACGTGTTTAAGATGGATATGCTTTTGTTGAATATATGGCGTAATTATTGTGTGTCAACACACACTTCTCTGATAAAACAGTTAACCTTTTGAACTCTAGTGGTATCTTCCTTGCCAGTTCAATGACAGCATAAGAAGAGTCCATATTCATTATTTGGGGTAGAAAAATCAATATTTTCAACGTGCAGCCTCGGGGCTGCACGTTGAAAGTATTGATTGGTCTACCACACACATTTACTGAACAGCCATCCTATTTAATGACGTTATGACGTATCATGTGCATGTGGCTGGCCGGAAAAAACGGCCGCTAGAATTCAAAGGGTTAAGGCTGAGATGTTAGTAAAGGCATTTTGTTTTACAGAACATTCTCCTGGGCCAGTCCTATAAAACTTTTACAATTGTGTTTTTCAGAATTGCATTTTCTGTCTGTGGATATAAATATGTGTTACGTGCACGCTGTGTTTGTACAAAGTCTCTTATCGCGACGAAACTCGTAGCTATAGCTCCCCCAAAACGAGTTGAGTCGCGATAAAAGATTGTATACAAGTGTAATGAGCACACAGCACTTTTATATACCCTCCAGTCAACTAAACACATAACCAGGACTTCTCAAAAATAGTTAACAAACAAAATCCTCATTCGACGGATCATAATAATGGGATTCCATTTTTAATTCTGCAACCCAACGGCACGTGAGGAAATTCTTTCAAAGTGAATGATCATTGTTCATGGTGATAAGAAATAATGAAACTCGGCCAAAATATGCTTTTTCCATGGAGCAATGATATTTCGAACCAAACTCTTTTCGGTTCATGAGTTAACACAGGGGATAGGTGAGTGGCTTGCGAAAACATCTAGGGAATTATATTTTTGTAGTGCCCAAGAATCTCTTCAGATACATGACGTCACTTCATTCATAAGTTTTAGATGCGTGCAAACAACAATGAGATTGACGTTATGTTTAAAAAATTTTCTCGCTTTAACTGTTTTTTGTTTTGATTTTTTGCATTGTAGATTATGCACGGGAAAGAAAGTTGAGGCAAACTAGATGCATCATTCATTGCAGCATCACAAGTTTTTGAAGGAATTGGCTTGTGATTGCCAGTAGCGCTGAAATTGTCCATCAGTCCTTTCGTCAAAAAGAAAACACACCCGCAAAAATTTCGAGTATAATTTAACATTTTAATTTTTTTTCAAACCATAGCTTATGCCCTCATTCAGTGAAACAAGTTTTACGACCTCCTCCCCAAGACCAGCCATAAGCTATTTTTTGATGCAACAAATTGAACAATAATGAAATTTGAATTTGATTTTTGCGATTAGCGTTGATGGATTTTGTCCGTTAAGCTTGTTAGACGGTTAAGCATACTTAAAAAAACAGGATCGAGGAACACTCTCACTTCAGCACACACGGAAGGTCGCTTCGCCGAGTTGTAATGTAATCACCAAGATTGGGCCGAATATTTGTAGAACTGTAACATTACAGCATTTATCTCAAAACTGGTAGATGTTTTTGTCACAAATCACAAAGGACAGAAATAACCTCAGAAACTTGGAAACGGTTTTCTTTTTCATTTTCTGGTCACAAGCCCCCCGAAAGACATAACAGACTTCGTTTCTGTGAACAAGGTTCATACGGGTCATGAAAAACTCGGAGAGTCATGGAATTTTTGTTTTTAAAATCAAGACCTGGAAAACAAAGAAAATGTGGGTGTATTTCACCGAGTCATTGAAAATCAATTTAAATGTCATGGAATTTCAGAATAATAATTCTGAACTGTGAAATTTAGTTGCATGGTGGTTAACCCTTAAGGGCCTCATTCTGAGCTTAATCACATTTTTATACAACAAATCACGAACCCTGCCTCATGTCTTTGTGTAAACTGGCAAGATACATTCAAGATGCATTGGCAGTTGTTACTAGGCAAGGCAGCCAAGGCTTGTCTAGGAATACCTGAAAGGGGTGTAGACTGTCGAAGAGAGTAGCAAAGATGTATAAAAATCTCTAGGCCCTTCACGATTAGAGTTGTGTAATATAATCAAAAAGTCCTAAAATGTGTGGTGACAACTGAAAAGTCGTTTAGCCTATCAGTTTACATGTACCTGCTATTAAACATTCCATGTTCTTGATGCTGTTTTCAAAGTATTGGCATTTCGCTGTTTCCAATGAAGTGTTACAAATGTCATGCGAATTTATTAATAACTGATAGAAAGGTCATTGGAAGTCAGGGAATGTTTGTTTTTTGACAGAATATGATATCCCTGTTTGAACATTCATAGCATGTGATTTGGAAACCAAAAAATTAAATTCAGTTTCTAGATTAGGCGAATTTACTAGGCATCAAGTTCGGACCACTTATCTCTGTACAGCTGGATTGCTGGAACGTTCATTGGACACATATAGAAACGTTTCTCAACCGCCGTCATCTCGGGGGAGGGGCGGATGCTACCATAAATAAACCCCGCTTAAAAATAGATTTCCCCGAAGATTTTTATTTACCCGTCGCCTCGCAATCGCCGATCGCTTTTTAAATACTATACTTTAACCCTTTACCTAACATGAAAAGCAGACGACACTTGCAAAAAAAAAATTCTTGAATAACTAGTATTTTCATTTTTTGTCTCAAAAACATAGGTTATGACCCCTCATTGGACTGAGCTCGACGAGCTCGTTCCAATGAGGGTCATAACCTATGTTTTAGAGACAAAAAATGAAAAAAATAATGAAAATTAATTGGCGATTTTTGAGAATAGCTCTGGCCTTTTTTGGCCGTTACGTTAGGTAAAGGGTTAACCATTGAACCCTAGTTTCCTGGAATGGTATCGCCTTTACCGTGAAATGGGTCAGTCCAATATCAATGGCTGCAGAAAAATCGGTTTTGTGCGTTTAAGGGGTTAATGTATGAAAAATGAATATGTTGATGGTGTGTACCCATTTTTCTCGGCAATGCAAGTTTAATATTTACAACATATAGTGCTGATAGCGGAAACTGATGCTGTGTAACAAGTTTTCCTGCTAGGTTAACACCATGACGTTTCGTCCCCTGAGTTCCAATGTGTTCTATGTGCCACGAGGCACATAGAACACATTGTAACTCAAGAGACGGTTTGACGAAGTGAAAGCTGTCATCGTAACAGCTTTCACGTCATTAAACATCTTCGGTGGAGAAGTTATTGCGTTACGCGCGCAATCCTTCATGATTATGTTTTATATTATTCGGGCCGCTCGTATTGTGATGTTCTTGTTGCAGTCGTTATGTCGTTAAAGCTCTGTTATGCTTTATATGTCTCATCGTCTTTTTCTTTTTTGTTTGTTTTTTTTTGTTTTGTCAGCTTCAGTACTGTGTTTATAATCACAACAGATAACAAATAGGTCACTCAAATCCTTCACAATAATACTAATCAATGCTGTATGGTAGATTTTCCTGAGAGTGTAAGGTGGGACCAATGCTATGCTTGGAAAGAGAGAGAGAGAGAGAGTCACAGATGGAGGCATACTACTTGCACTTTTACATGTACCATGATACACACTACTTGCACTTTTACCTGCACCATAAGAGTGGTGGCCGAGTGGCAAAGTGCACTGGTGTCTCATGTCAGAGGTTCCGGGATCGATCCTCGGTCGGGGAGAGTTCTCGAGGTGTCCGAACACTCTCTGTCAGCATCAGTTATGGGGTTGATACTGTCACAGCGTACCGTCCTATCGGGTAGGATCGTAAAATTGCTCTCCTCTGTGTGGAGCGAGACACACTCCCTACAGGCTAAAGATTCCTTCATAGTATTTGAGAAGAGCGAGGCCATGAAATTGCCGCTACGAAGGTCACCTCACACACTTGCGCCATCTAGGCCAAGAAGATGCGTTAATATAAGTTGCAGAACTTGTTCGCCAATCCCTGCAAAACAAATAAACTTGCAATGATATATAATTAGCACGGGCCTCAGTAATGTAGTTATTAATCATACATTCCCACTGGACCTCTTTAAAAACTTCAGTTCATCACTGAATATAATAATTAAGATCATAGATGTTTGTGGGATGTCAGTTAATTTCTAAAGCTTCTCCCGAATGAAATACTTTCTTTCCTCTATGTAATTCACACTGAACAGTGTGGGGAGTATTTTACCGCAATATTTTCACAAATTACGCAGAATACAATATATACTTTTCCTCAGGTTGTTAATGTTTCCACAATTTAACTCTTAACCCTTTGGGCAACGCAAATAATATCGTTTCAAAAAGGTGTCACATGATGTGGTGTTTTTTAAAAAAAATAAAAAAAAATATTCTTTTAACTGCTCATATTTATTTATTTATTTATTTAAGGTCACATATATCAGCACAGTGGCTAAATGTGGTCGCATCATGGAGATAAAGTCAAGTTTAGTCAATCATTTTTGCCCATGTTTCCATTTTTGAGGACTTCCACCGCAAGCATTGGTGAGTGGGTCCTATTTAACCTGTAAGACGGAGCTTGTTTACCATAGAAAACAAACGCCGCTTCATTTCCCGATGTTCCCACGGGAGTGGGAGGGGGGAGGGGGTATTGACTTGAGGTATTGCCGCTTGTCGAATAAACGTTTTGGCTCATTTTCATTATTATATCTGGATCGTGAATTCATAGCACTCATTGAGAGATGAGACTAAAGTTGTCGGACTATAACTGTGCCTTTACAGCATCACGGGGCTTGTTTTTGATTACGGTAGACGTTATTCTCGGTTGACAAGAACATGATCAGTCATCGCACCGTATTCATAGAGAAACATCATCAGTGATCAGTATTTACAGAAAAGTGGCCAGTATATTCTCTAGTTCTTTGGTTCGTCGATTTTGTGAACTTGAGTTATCCTTTCTGTGGTAAAGCAGCAAACAAAAGTTTCGGGGGGGGAGGGGGGTGGTATATAGGAATCACCCTGTCCGTCCGTCCGTCCGTCCGTCCGTCCGTCCGTCCGTCCGTCCGTCCGTCCGTCCGTCCGTCCGTCCGTCCGTCCGTCCGTTCGTCCGTCCGTCCGTCCGTCCGTCCGTCCGTCCGTCCTTACAAGCGCAACTCCTCCTAAACCGTTTGAAGAATTTTCATGAAACTTTACACAATGGAAGAACTCCATATGAAGATGTGCATGAAGCAATATAATTCCGTTCTGACATTTCCAAGGGGAGATAATCTAACTTATACATTTCAATTGCTACATTATATGGTTGTGTCCTCGTAAGCGCAACAACTGAGGCGCGGGGGGTATCACTTTGTGAGCTTGCTCACAGTACCTCTAGTTTATTTCTGTTATCTGTTGTGATTCTTCACATGACATTCGGAAGTTATACGTTTCATTGTGTTTATGTTGTTTTCAAGCAACACAGAGCATATCATTTTAGTAAGCTGATATAATACAGGTATGATATCGAACGGTCATAAGTCTCCATAGATGACAGGTAGGATTTTTCTCCTAAATTACAGAAAAAAAAAATTCTTTTTGCAAATGAAATATGAAATTTATGATATGAACAGTATCACTTTCAAATCCATGATGTTAGGCCTGAATATATAGTGCGCGGCTTACTTACTTAACCCTCTGCCCACTGATGTCAAAATACCGAAATTTCACGCAAAAAACTTTCTCATCATGCAACTAGGAATTTAACCAATTAAATCTTGTTTGACAGAGCTCAGCTCTGTCAAACAAGATTTAATTGGTTAAATTCCTAGTTGCATTATGGGGAAAACTTGCTGCTTGAACTTTTGATATTTCGACATCATTGTGCAGAGAGTTCATTCCGAAACGTTGGCATATTTATTTGTCCAAGAACATTTAATGAGATTCAATATTCGTTGACTAGATGAAAGTTGTCGACAAATTCGTCTTCTCCGTCATTTCTTGTAGGTCTTTTCAAGTATTTGCGAATGCATGCACTTAGATAAGTATGAGAAACGAGACTTTACTATGAAAAGATCGGATGAAGATAAGTGTCTTTTAATTGGAAAAAAGATATATGTGTTCTCGCATAAACACACCGAAAGCGTAATCTTTCAGTTGAAGTATTTCGATATATGCTTATACCGCATCAAGTTTTTAACGAAACTACTACGGGGAATGTTAGTAACATATAGAGAGCTTTTTCGTATGGGTGACAAACCATAAACATTTCCAGCAGAAGATAGTGGAACAGCCTCGATGCGTGCCAGAGACGACGCTTAATTAATTAATGTCGGCCTTCCCCCTAAATGGGGTGTAACGTATCTATCTCTAGGAAAAGGTATAGGTTTCTGTATGTGGACAAGGGTAACTATTTCTGGCGTTAGTGCAACATCGTGTTAAATACAAAGTGCTACTGAACTCAAATCTCTTTGTGATGAACAGCCGACTCTCCGACTCCTGTACCCACGCTACCGCTATATATGTATGGAAGATTTATTGCTGATTTTGATGTGTGTGTAGAGAAGCGATTGCATGGTATGTAAATGAATTTTGAGATAAACGACATGGTCGTCAGCAATGAAATTGTCAATCTAGAATTAAAAGAAAAATAAACACATATGCAAAGTTAGCATTTGAAATAATTGTAAGAACGCCACTGTTTCACTTGTACCGATTTTATATTGTTTGCATGTCTAACATTTGTTTTGAAGTGTTCCATTATTTTTTCGTCATGACAGTATAGGTTATATTCTCGCGTCAAGCCAAACGATTTGATACAGAACAAAATCAGTTTCGGGCGCATGCGCCAACGAGTCCGAGAGGTTCAGGATAAAATGGACAGGACTCGTCAGCTTTACGGACGTTATTTACCGGAGGAAAGCTATGATGGAGACAGAGGAAGCATTCTCAGAAGGGTAGCACAATCCGATGATACAGGGTATGTATACTTCAGCAATTTATACATTTTCTTTATTTATTAGATACGATTTTCTTTTCGATAATTGTCAATTATCAAGCCCGACAGATATGACTTCAAACTCGGCTAATATGACACCGATCTCCGCTGAAAAAAAAACAAGCTGGAGTTGCCCCCTTGATGAATTACTAGACGCAACCAGTTTACACAGAAATCGTTCAACGTTATTCGCCAAACGCGATCAGGACATTTGGAGTTACCAGACTTAACCCTTTACCCAACACAGAAATATCAAAATTTGTGATTTAAAATGTTTTTTTTTTAATTTTCAAAATATCTCAACAAAACCATATCATGTGGCCCCTCATTGGAACGAGCTGTGTCCAATGAGGTGTCACATGATACAGTTTTGTTGTAATTTTCAGAAAATTAATATTTTTTCAACTGCAGAATTTGCATATTACAAGGGGGGGCGGTGGCTCAGTAAGTAGAGGTGCAGGCTGCAAACCGAGAGGTCCTCGATTCGAATCCCACCTGCAGCAACCGCGTAGTGTAATTAGGCAAAACACTTCATTGCCCATGTGGGGGCACGGTGACGTTGTGTACTAAGGTGTACTGCACGTCAATGGTGCACCTGTCTTCAAACCAGTGCTAACCCTGCTTGTGTGGAGTTAGTATGTTGGGGAGCTGAGAGTTGCTCGCCGTTGCTTGGTGGTTCTCTCCGGGTACTACGGCTTCCTCCACCTGTACAACTGTCGCGGTCATGATTAGCCATTGTGCAGAAAGATTTGGCCTTAACCCTTTACCCAACGTAACGGCCAAAACCGGCCAGCGCTATTCACAAAAATCGCCAATTAATGTTCATTATTTTTTTCATTTTTTGTCTGAAAAAGCATAGGTTATGACCCCTCTTTGGAACGAGCTCGTCGAGCGTCGAGCTCGTTCCAAAGAGGGGTCATAACCTATGTTTTTGAGACAAAAAATGAAACAATTTAGTTATTCAAGAATTTTGTTTGCAAGTGTCGTCTGCTTTTCATGTTAGGTAAAGGGTTAAACACAAATAAATAAATAGATAAATCTGCACATTACGCGGCGGGATACGGCCGATTCGTTAGGTAAAGGGTTAAGTAGTTAGAAGCTGTTTTTTATATGGTGAGAAATTCACGATGGCAATAAGTAAGAATTGGCTGGATGAAGAGAAGAAAGAAGATAATTTTATAAAAAAGTCAATGTAAACTAAGATTCATAGTCGTAAGAAGAGATTCGTCGAAGTGGGAGAAGGGATAGTTCAGTTATCCGAACGTCGCTCTTTCCCCAGTGTATAGAGCTGAACTGGAAGAGGAAACGTCGGGCTTTGTGAAGAGAATGAGAGACAATAACACTGTCAGTAAACTGTTAACAGATCTGAGAACATTTTATAATTATTTGTTTTGATTTAACAAACAAAGAGGTTATTACTCACACCAGCCTTCGACATTCGATAATTTCACATCATCCTTCGACGTTTTGCCTCAGGCTGAAATGAAGTTACCGCGAGCTGATATCTTTACTGATATGAAACTAACCTCACAGTCTCATACTTCCGAGCTCTGAAAACCACAAGCCTTGTTTTGGACAATGAATCTTACACTTGAGAATTAGGGAACACTAAACGTGCCACTGTGTTTCTTTCTAAGTGCCGAACAGAAGAGAACAAACACAGAAGATTTATACTTGCACACTTCTAAAAACTGAAAAGTTACAGAAAAAACAATACAATTTGTTGAGACATGGCGATGAAGTAATGCAAAAATATTAACGGAATGGTATTTCCAGGCTGGTAATACTTTCGACTCTGCTATCAACTTTTGCAGTTGGCAAACCATAGCACTTATCCCAGAGTTTTGCTATCTAAAATTCTGTTCTTGCTACAAGCAGGACCGCCACAGTTGTTCATCATCCATGCTGTTTGTATAATACGAAAAATACAAGCAACAGTTCATACACACATCTCAAACCTACACATGACTCTGATCCGTGAAAGGTTCTCTTAGAGAGTTAACCGAGTATCAGTGACAGGTTGAGGTATAGTTCCGACAGATACAAGTACAAAATTCGCTGAAAAAACTCAAATGCCACAGGTTACCAGCCTCTGATGAAACCGAGTCAACAGTTACCCGAGTACAATTTTTTTTACGAACTTTCCATCAATCATTTCAAGACGCCTCGATTTTCCAGTATTTTTTCAAGTTCCTGTAATTTCAGTTTCAGTCTCCATTCACTTTTAAGCAGTTCCAAGGACGCGTACGCACCCACGTTCTCAAGCTACAAGTCAAATTCTGTAAGAAATTCGATGGTGTTATAGGCTGGAACCAGTTTTGCCTTCAAATAGTTCATCGCTTATGTTCAGATTTAATCGTGTGGAATATTTTAGTTAGTTGGAAGAGCGAACCGCTTTTCCGACCAACTGAAATCCCATCTACGCTAGACTGGGCGCAAACTCAATGAAAAGTGGGTAAGCAAACAGCTCTTTAACAGCGTCGAATTCCTTACAGAATTTGACTGGTGGCGAGAGTTCGGTATCAACGCTGATGGAGTTCGCATATGCCCTCGAAATGGCTTAAAATTGCATTGATTTTGCAACTCGATTTTCAGGTTAAAAAATCGACCTCTGTTGAAATGATAGAATGACTATAGCCATGTTGCCTTCCAATAGCTGTTAAAATGACAGAATGACTATAGCCATGTTGCCTTCCAATAGCTTTGAATGGCATGTCCGAAACCGCCTCAAAGCACTGGGTATGAGGTCCAGAAGGGTCATCAAGCGGTTAGCTCTGTTCGATCAGCATCAAAGACGACGTTTGGAGTGGTTTATAGCACGACAACACTGTAACCCAGGACGTGGAGGAGAGTCCATTGGCCAGACGAGAGTAGGTTCCTGCTTCACGCCACAGATGGTCGCATGAGAGTGTGGAGGCATAGAAATAATAAATACCGTTTTCGTGCCCAGGAACATCAGACATACTATTCCTAATGTTGGAGGATCAGTAATGATCTGGGAATGCCTCTCTTATGATGGTAAACTTGATATGGTGACTGTACTTGGAAATCTCAATGGTCATTAGTACATCGTGACATTCTCAATCCGGTTGTCGTGCCTCATTTTGACAACCAACCGTTGGCTACTCGCCCTGTATTCATGGACAATGCAAGGCCATATCGTGCCCATGCTGAGAGAGCATGCCTTCAAAACAACGCTGTTCCAACACTGCCTTGGCCTGCAATGAGCCCCGATTTGAATCTCTTAGAACAAATCTGGGACTTTCTTGGACGTCGTGTGCGAGCAAGGGATCCGTCTGTACAGACTTTGGCCGATTTGGAAGTTGCATTGCATGCGGAGTGGCAGAAGTTGCCTCTGGACCGTATCAGAAGGCTCACTGGTAGCATTAGGAGGAGGGTTCAGTCTCTCATCCGGGCACCTGGTGGATACACTCGCTACTGACGTCAGACACTGCCATTATGTCCAGGAGATCACAAGTTACATTTTTTGTCGCATTGTTTCATCATGGACCATTCCAGTACCATTCTTGTCGTGAGAACATTTTTCCATTAAGAACATTAGTGACAGATATGTGTAATTAGCGCCATTAAATTACTACATATTTTTATCATGGTTTTGTCTTTAATTTGTCAAGAGACCTTTCTTTCCGCAAACATTTGTCCATCTTAAAGATAGCATGAAAGTAATGACAATTTCTATTAACACCAGTGCGAAAAAACAAGGGGGTGCTTCATTAAGTTTGTATCAGTAGGACGCGACATCCCAAAGCAAATTACATTTGCTTTCTGATAGACCATTTAGTCTTCTCAGAGATATGTCGGGTTCTTTTATTTATTAGCATGTCATTTTACCCTCTGCATGTCAAAATACAGAAATTTTAAGGAGCCATTTTTTCCATAAAACAACTACGAATTAAACCAATTTAATCGTATTTGACAGAGCTCATTGAGGTCTTTCAAACAAGGTTGAATCGGTAAGGTTTCTAGCTGTATTATGGGGAAAATTTACCATCTCAAATTCTGACATCTCAACATCAGTGTAGAGGGGGTTGTGGTGAGGACAGCAGTGTTCGAGATTTTCGGTGCAAGATATTTAGATTAAAGTTTATGATAGAAAGCGAATTTTGATTTCACTGTAAAGAACCTTTGGCAAATTTACCAAGCAGGCCTGAAAATAATTTTCATTGTGCTTCCAGACAAAATGTCAGACACAAAATCAATCATGTCTGTCATTTAAGAATGATATCTGACATATTACAAAAATGGAGTTTGAGTATTCGAAATAACGTGCTTTAGGTGTACATGTACCTTCATCTTAAAACTGCCCAGAATTCATCCAACCACACCTTGTTTGGCAGGGCTCAGTCAGCCCTGCCAAACAAGGTATGATTGGTTTCATTCTGAATTGGAACTGAATTAGCCTTCGGACATACTTTAGATACATGCATGGCTATATCAGGTCGTATGCCTTCACGTGCTGTTAATACTGATGTGCTGTACAGTCACTTTTGTCACACTTCCCAACTTGCCAGGACTAGAAATCACAATAATCATTAATTTTAGGCTTGCTAGTTATGTACATGATTTCCAGCATGCATGATGTTCTGACCACTGAACTTCATTGATAATTTTGGCATCAGACATTTTGTCTGATGGTTTTAAACCTCAGTCAGACATTGGCCTTTTTGTACCTGACATTGTCCTTGTCTGACCACTTATTTTCTGGTATGTTACCAAGAACTAAATATGCACCGTACCTTACTGTTTGCTGCTCCAAATGTAAAATTCTTCCGTTATACTGGAGTCCTATGGGACCATAAAGAAGAAGTATAGCCGTGTCCCGGATCTAGATCTCAACATGATATACTTCTGTCCTCTCTCCTCATGTCAGTCCCTTCCAAAGCCTTCCTCTTTTGGAATTCTGCACGGGTTCAAAACGGGACTTATCTCAAAATGATATACGACTGAGGTAGGATATGGATTATCTATTTCGTAATGACGGATTAGTATTTTGTATTTAAGGATTAGCTATTTCGTTAATACTGATTAGTATTCTGTAATTATGGATTGGCTATTCCGTATTGCTGATTAGTATTTCGTAGTTCCGGGTGATCAATTCGTAATTACGGATTAGTATTCCATAATTATAAATAAGCTATTTCTTAATTACGGTTTAGTCTTCCGTGATTACGGATTAGCTACATCGTAATTACGGACTTGTATTCCGTAAATTCGGATTACTATTTCGTAATTAGTATTTACGATTTAATTTGATTTTTGATTTGATTCTTTATTTTACTGTAACATATACACAATAGTAAATGAGAATGATGATAACAAATTTAAATAAAAACACAGATGTATACTGTGGGGAATAACATAGACAGATTGCCTGCCCTCCTGATATCCCCAGTATGAATTATATTGCTACACTATACTGGACATTGTATACTTTCAAACAGAGTGCACGAACTGCCCTGCCCTTCGGTTGAATTGTTATTGTGACTCGTTGAAAGCAAGGCAGAACGCCCAAACGAACACAATTGAATGCTGTTAATAAAACACTCTGAATCAAAAGTTTGGGTCTGAATATTACTTGGAATAGTTTGGGATTTGTAAATAGTATGGGACTCGATGGCTTCTGTAACTTTCAGACTCCCCACCGCGCCTCCAGCCTCCATAATTTACCAGGGCAGTATAATCTATCCCAGACACTATTTGGGCCGGAGCTGGTAGGAAGAAATACTATGACGATGGCTGCTGTGACTTTCAGACTCCCCACAACTCCTCCATCCTTCACAACCGACCAGAGCAGTATAATCTACCTTGACACTATTTGGGCTGGACCTGGTAGGAAGAAATATACTAGCGGAAAAAGAAACGTTTTTTTTCTGTGGTAAATACTTCAAATATGTTATGGATGATTATTTCATTGTTTGGATTTTTGATGTTATGTCTTCATTACTGATTAAATTTGGCCGAGTTTTGTTGTCTTAACACAGACGGCGTTTGCATGGGTAACGTTCAAACGTGCGTACCCTACGCCTTTTTCTGATCGAAATCAATAGCGGGTGTGCTCACCCCGGGCTTCAGTGGCTGCTCTAACTCCCCTTACCATTGACCCCATCAAATTGTTTATGTCCTTTGTGAGATGTTATTCCACTCCCGAAGAAGGGCCTGCGTGAGCTGAGCGACGTTGTGTGGGACGTTGACGCGCTTCCTGACCCCCTCTCCCCTCTGTCCAGCTCGTCCCACAAATGCTCGATCGGAGACAAATCTGGACTGTAGTGTGGCCAATCGAGAACTGGGACATTGTTTTGGTTGAGGAAATCACAACAAATCCTAGCAACGTGCGGCTTCGCATTATCCTGCGTAAGGTTACGCGTGTGGATAAGTGGAAGGACGCGAGTTATTTTTGGCCTCATGCGATATCTTACGGCTGTAAGGTTGCCATGAATAACCACGAGAGGTGTTTTCACGCCATGAGAAATCCCCTCCCCAAACCATTACAGACCCTCCCCCGAATCTGTCGTTTTCCTTAACGCACGCGTCAGAATATCGCTCACCTCGACGTCGATAGTAACGTTGTCGTCCATCTGACCTGTAAAGCGTGAACCGAAACTCGTCAGTGACTAACACACGTATCCAGTGGGCTAAGTGAAACCGATTTGGTGCATGCGCCTGTGACCCTTGCAATCGACGTTGACTCGGCGACCATGAGTGCCTCCAGCCTGACTCGCCGTCTCCGTAGCCGTCTGAAATCGGTTATGGAGGTGTGGGAGACGTATGCTTTTTGACGTGGCGACGTAACGCGCGGACGTCCGCTCCTGGGACGGTCAGCTAATCTCCTGTGGCTCTGAGACTCCCACCTAAACGAGCTATCGTTGACTCATGGACCCCAAATTGCTGGGAGACGAGACGTTGCGATTGACCCTGCATAATTAGAGCAATAGCCCTACCCCTATCAACTTCGGACATTCGCGGCATTTTGCTTTTCAATCGAGTTGAAATGAAATGTTGTGCAATCAATGTGTACTGTTCAAAACTTCGATTTGGTATTGTTTTCAAGCCCATAACACGTGGGGGTGACCCGGATGTACGCTTTGTCGAAAAATATGTTGAAAGCGTGCAGCGCCGCACGTGGTCATGGTTGACTGAATTTTATCCAAAGACTCTTTAGACAGTACACTGAGGTAGCTATGCGTCATATTTTATTACATTTTTGTCTTCGTATAAAAAAATATTTTATATTACCAAAACTGAACTTGCATTTCTTTTTTCCGTCAGTATACTATGACCAGCTTAAGAGAAGGTTGGGTATTACACGAATATATTTATTTATTTATTGGTTTTAAGGTTTCACTTTATGCACCTGTGACCAATTGTGACCTCAACATTGGTATATACTCAAGTTTAGTCACTCGTTTATGCCTATGCTACCCATTATTGTAAAGAGTTCCCACCGAGACATTGGCTACCGGGTGATATCATAGGGATTAACTATTACGTATACACGGATTAGAGCCACATGCAAGTTACTTAGTAATTACGAAACACTGATTCATTATTACGAATAAGTAATCTATACAGGAACACATAATGCTCCCACGTTTTATTTCTAAAGAGATGCGCCATTAATTACAGTAACACTTTTGGTTAACCCTTACGGCACTGTATTCTATTTTATGTCCATCACGAAAATAGGTCTGGATTTTATTATCAGAATCCCTTAAAACCGATAACCACGAGTGTTTTCGTACATGGAGATTCGGAAGTCTGATAGAAAACAACTTGTGTACAGAACGTAGTCAACTTGTTACGCAACATAAACGGCTAGCGCTATTCACAAAAATCGCTATTTATATTTTATTAAGGGAAAAAGGAAAATATCTATTATACTAAAAGAATAGACCGTTTTTCTTCAAGAATCTTCTTGGTTTTTGTGTGGGCATATACACCAGAAAGTCTTTTTCCAAGTGGTACCATACCTAATTGTTACGTACCAGAGTCTGGAGTTCTTTATTTTTTTCTGAAATGAAGGAAAAACAGAGGGAATTCCGATGCAAATTGAGGGATTTCCTCAGTATTATTTTTACAGATGAGTCTGATGTCACACGGTTCCTGGGACATGCATACCGCTGTGGAAAACTGTTACTTTTCATAGTCTATCTGCAGCTCGAAGTCCTCTATAACTGTATCTTCAAAATATACCCGTGTACGGAATAAAGCCAAATTAGTACAAAAGCAGGGTCTTTTTTGATAACTTACATTCATTAATCATGTGACTTCACATTTGGACAGTGTGTCAAAGTTAACCTATGATTACCAGATTTATTTTTAATACGTATTGCATAAGAAATCCCGGATAAACTTGACACGGGAATCACTGCCTTCTTCATAACGCGCTTGCGATTGGTTTATTCTCGTTTAGGTTTATATATTCAAGAAATCTACTCGATCTTCTGCTGTAGGTGTCAGGTAAATTACCAGAGGTAATTCAGCCCTGTAAGTCTGTAGGCTAAAGTTTCCCTACTAGAGCAAAACAGATTAGCCCTTTTGCTCAAGTCAGTAATGTGTTCGAGAATCGCATCTTGAAACTCTATACTGATATGTTTAAATGCCATTGAAGGAATCGGCAGGGAGATCCCGTAAAATTGCTGCCTTCAATCATAAAACTACAGGTTGATATGTCAGTTGGACTACCCTTTCGATGTAAGTTTGAATGTTGCTAAAACATGACGTTGATGATCTGCTGAATTTTTTCAGACATTTCCCTCAGGAGAGTTATCAACCCCTTGAACACGGGCGGCCGATTTTCAGGCCCAGGATCTTGATACGACTTGAATTAAGAAAGTGGATAGCTGCTCAGTGAATTTGTGATGCAGACAAATCAAGATTTTCAATGTGCAGCCTTGGGGCTGCACGTTGAAAATATTAGTTGCTCGTCCCCCAAATAACGAATATAGACTCTTCCAATTGATGACACTAACAGACATGGAAGATACTATCAGGGTTCAAAAGGGGTTAATAAAGAAATAAAGCGTAAAATATACTTAAGCTTAATATTTATATAATTTAATTTTATATTATTTTATATTATTTTTTCGAGAAATCTTGATAATGGGTCCCAATCATTAACTGAGACCTGCAGTTTAAAGGAAACTCTATCAGATTTATCAGATTCAGCCGCGGTTTGTTGACCAGTTTGAAACGCTTACGCACAGTTCAATTGCTAAAAAACCGTTTTTCATGGATAATTCAATACTTTCAACCTGATTGAACTCTTTCTGTCACGATTTCCTAGCAAACTTCATCCACAGCTTTCCAAGAAAGGTTTCAGAATATTTAACCCTTTACTCAACGAAAATAGGAGGCGACATTCGAAACACAATTTTTGAATAACTAAGTAAAAAAACATTTCTGCCTCAACAACATAGCTTATTAGAAGGAGCTGCTAAAAGATCTCTTTCCATTGAGAGGTCATACATTATGTTTTTGAGAGAAAAATCAAAAAAAAAAAAAAAAAAATTTGAATGGCAATTTATGGGAATGGCTGTTGCAGGTTTTTTTTTTTTGTTCAGTTAGGTAAAGCTTTAAATCACCAATAAAACACACACTTTTATTCGTAATTCTGAATAGCATTGACTGGATTTCACGGATAAAAAGATACCTTAACAGTTAATTTATTTCTGTTGTTTACGCTGAGAGAGGTGACATCAATGGTAGGTAGGGCTGGAGCCTCTTGAAGGGGATGACTAGCCCAACCCCATCCACCCATCAGGGAAACTACCTCCTTGATTGTGTAGTTGCCGGTAAATACCCTAGCCCCCTATCAGGGTGCATGGACGCTCCTGTTGGGGAAATCCTGTCGCCACTTCCGGAACAAAATAAGTAACATCAAATTTAAAAACTCACTAAAGTGCGGTAAAAAGACTGGTTATCAGCTGGCGATAAGTTTGCATGTTTTTAAATTAATGTCAATAACAACATTCTTGTTTGAGATAGGGACCAAACCAAGGAAATGATATTTGGATTAACATTAACCCTTTACCCAACGAATCGCCCGCATCCGCCCGCGTAATATTCAAATTCAGCAGTTGAAAAAATATTATTTTTCAAAAAAATTCAACAAAACCATATCATGTGACCCCTCGTTGGAACGAGCTCGTTCCAACGAGGGATCACATGATGTGGTTTTGTTGAAATTTTTTGAAAATTTTAAAAAAATGATATTTAAAATAATAAATTTTGATATCGTCTGCGTTGGGTAAAGGGTTAATAGTAAATATTGACTCTTCCATGGTCAACCATCCTTCGATATGGATCCATAGTAAACCATCCTTCGACATGGATGATGCAATTTTGCAAAGGAAGGAAAAAACAGAGATGAATCAGTTGAAGAAACGTTTCCTCCATTGTACATGAGCACCGCTTTTCATCATATTTCATTTGACTGCATATTAATTAAGCCAAAAATGTACGGTCACAATAGCGGCATCTGGTTGCCAGTCATATTAATGTATTTTAACAGTAATGTTTTTGCATTGGAGGAAGATTCTATTCTCTTATTACAGAGAGAAAACTCAGGATTGCCTAAACTGCATCCCCAATGGGGCGTTCCCTCCCCTGCCCTTTGTCTGTGACGAAAAGTCCCCTTTTAATAGAATGCAAACAAAATTACCAATATCTTGATATTCCGGTGTGGTCATAAAACTTTCCGCGCTCGTGTGCCTTTTGCCATGTACTTTGAACCATAAAGTCCTGTATCAGATCGTCATTTGTGATACTGGCTCATGCACGCTTTGCATTTGTGAGGCGGATCAGTTATAAATTAAACCTGCAGCCCAACAGCGCTATTGGGCTGTAGGATTAGTTTATTACTGATCCCTTAACTCTTAAGTCTTCATACTGTCAGAAACTGCCACTTTTAGGCCACACAAAATAAATTAATTGATTGTCAGGCAATTGTTTTTTCAAATCAGTGAGGGAGGGAGGGTTTAATTTTTATTTTGCAAAACGTGAGCAACCATGGAGTGGATTTCGGCTGTCTTTTTACACACAAAAATACAGAAAGTGCATATTCATACAAATAAATTCATTTTTAATTTGAAAAATAAAACATTCCTCTAAAAACAAACTGTAGGTACTGCAATTCAAAGGCTTCATATCCTTTCGATGCTCTTCATATTATCTTTGAAGTAAAAATATTAAAGCTATGAGGATTTGCCTCATTACAATTTATGGTGATTTGGGGATTTGCCTAATTACAATTTATGGGAGAGTGTCTATAGGCACTCTCCCATGAATTGTAACAAGGCAGACATATTGGAGACTCAACTAAATAAATTTGCATCAATCGAAAAATGTAAAAAGTTTCGGGTCTCCCTGAGTTTGTATTAATATTGGAAGACATTGAAAGGCAATAAAAATGTCCAATGAGGGGGTTCAAATTCAATGAGGGATTGCCTGAGAATCAAAACACTTTTTTAAGACTTATATTGTTTTCAAAACATTGCCCACAAGTGTAGTCTTCCTTGAAATCTCAGGCGGTATGTTTCTTGACAGTGTTTTAACACCAACAACCAAGCCAAAAATGATGTAGAAACACTGTTAAGTCATATGCGGCTTTGTAGATATATACCATTCACATTTTGCTGAGGATCACACCTATCGACATATAGGTACTCAAAAGCTGGAGGTATATATGTTTATGTTTGTTGGTTTATTTGAGGCTAATGACACTTTCAATAGCCTGTATCATATCGTGTTAGGCAATTTTGCGTGAGGCGGAAGCTGCTGTACCCGGACATAACTACCGATCAATGGTGAGTAACTGTCGGACTCTCCAATTTACTATCCCGACACAAACATGATTTGCCTTGGGTTACGGCAAGTGTGAAATAGGCATACAGAACGTCGAACGTCGAACGTAAACGTACAGTGCGACTATGCTACACTTGACTTGTCTTCAGCTAATGCTATCCCCGTGCGTGCTCCGGGATTGAAAACTGGAAAGGCCGATAGTTATTCGCCATTGCTCGGTGGTTCTCTCTGGGTCCCACGGATAGCTCCACCGGAAAGATCGTCTGACGTCTGACATCATGTGACCCAAACTTTTGAAAGTATTGTAAAACAACAATGAACAAATAACCCAACATACAAATGAACACATTTAGCATTTTATGTACATATACGTAGTTGGGTAGGTGTGATCCCTATCACACACATATTAAGGTAAAACACAGGATTTCCACTGTTCTGCCTGTACGATAAAACGAAAGTTGTATCGCACATGTGGTGATACTAAACATGTTCGATTTCGTCTCCAACGTAAACAGAGAAGGAATCCGTCTAAATAGATCGCTTGGAAATTCCAAGTCCCTCATTTAGATTTGTTTACTCGGGATACTTAAACAATCAGATTCGAGTAAAAAATGTACAAAATAAAAATAACATTCTGACTGCCTGTCACGTGACAAATATCTTCCACAAATGGTTATTATATTTGTTGTGTTATTCCCCACAGTTTAGTCAATATTTGAAGTTCGATCATCGCGACCGTGACACTGATCGGCGTCTATTGGTTTCGACCAGTTGAATGCCGTAAAAATTAAAAAGCAAATTAGGGTTGGTACCCCACCACCTAACAGTGATGTCTCGTTGGCAACGAAGGAAAAGCAGCAATTATCCAGCTGAAAAGTGCTTCTATTCAATTTTCGTGGAGACTTGTTTTTACATGGGAGGTGTGTGATACATACAGAACCGCACAAACGTTTGAATATGTTAAGAATTATCGCACTCGATTGCTTTGCCCAAGATATCTCTCAAACCTTCGGCTCTCGAGATATCCTCGGCCATGTGCGATAATTCTTAACCCATTCAAACGTTTGTGTGGTTCTGTATATTTAGCAAAATGTGAGTAGTATACACACGGTTGTAATTATGTTAAAATTAATCCGAGGCGCTAAGGGTTAACTACTTGTTGTTCATTGTACCGTTTTCTCATCCACCACCGATTTTTTCTTTTCCACATAAAGTCATGTAAACCGTGCTGAATAAGTTAATCGACCATGAAAAACAGTCCACTCAGTTTCTTAACCCACATCGCCCGTCCTCGTGATTCCCGGGTCAGTGCCAGAAAAAAATTGTTTGGCAATGAAAATCACCCGTAGGTACCCTGATAAGGGAAGCAGTACTTGTTTACTGTGGTAAACAAGCTCTATTTCACTGGTAAAATAGGACCCGGACATGAATACTCAGGTGGAAGTCCTCCAAAATGTCAATATGGGTATAAACGGTTGAATGAATATAGCCATTGTACAGAAGTGTGTGACCTTAAACACTAATAAATAAATTTGCAATGAAAACATCGTGCGATTGTATGTTTCATATTGTTCTGGTGTGTTTTTCAGGGCAGGAAGCTCGGTATGAATATCTGGTTCAGTAATACTAGTAAGTTGCTTGCTGCATGGCTTATTGATATTCAAAGCAAGGATAGATCTCAAAAGTGTACCACATAATATCCGACTCATATTACACCTTGGGTCCTTTGAAACGAATCAATCTATTTTCAGCGTAGTTACATGGTGTGTTTGAGACCCTACCATTTCTATAAATACGTCTGTCATATCTTATTTGGATTGCAAATATAACGATTTAGTGCATGTATTTACACATTCAGTATGTTTTTTGCCTGAATTGTGTGAACGGTGAGTGTAGTGTAGTGTCGGTGTGTGTTTGCACCACAGTGATATCTTTTATATATTCCAATTCATATGCTGCAAAATGATGATATTTATGATGAGTGTGTTCGAGAAGATGTAAGGCGGCTGATTCGTTAACCTGTTTTTTCACTGTATTTATTTGATTGTCCAGTTTAGTCACGGACAGTCTGTCAAAAAGGCTCGACAAAAGTCAAGGTAGTCATTGCGAATCATTCATTCTTAAGCTGTGTCACCAAGAAATACATGTCCGGTCATCCGCTGCTTATGCCAAGCAAACACTTTTGATCAGCAGATTAAAATTTACACTAAGGGTATCAATTTACCTGTCCGTCAGCGCTCGTTTACACACAAATATTTAACCAAAGATTGTGCACCAACCTATCACCATTCAGGTGGATTCATACCTTGACGTAGCGTACGTCTTCCACTGGTGAAGGTCCATATTTTGTATTATTATATACTTTATAAATAAGCACATTTCTATTGGCTGGATCTTATACACATGACTGGTACTCAAAAATCCATGTACACCGGTTTTCCAGTGAATATTAACTAAATATAGCTTTTGGAAATCACCATTCTAGTTCTATTTCAATCGACGTAATCTCTTTAACATTGTTTATTTTTATGTTATTCGGCAGATGCTAACTATTTTATTGTTAACCCTTTACCTAACACAGTATTTTTTAAAGTAAATTAAAGTTCAAATTTTTCAAAAACAAATTTCACATTTTTTCAATAAAACCACACTAATATGGATATCATTAGAACCAGCTCGACGAGCTGGTTCTAATGATATTCATATTTGTATGGTTTTATTGAGAAACATCCGAGATATTTTAGGCTGTGGTAGGCTTATTCTGGTTAATTTTCTGACCGTGTTTGACCGCTATGTTAGGTAAAGGGTTAAATAAAAGTATTTCTGATTGATATAATTGAACATTTAATTGACAAATAGAAGATTGTTTTTTTTAGAATGGTGTATATAATAAAACAGTTATGGACTAACGCCTCGGTCAATACAAGTTTTTTGGGGGTTCATATCACATCATATTCACCACCACAAAAGTCCATAATTGTATAATATTTGTTGCCAGCTTTCTCCCTTCACAAAACACACCCTGTAGACGGCAGTATATGTCTATTCTCACTTTCCTTCATTACCTCTACCTATAACAGGTTGAGTGGGAGCGCGATGGCTCTGTGGTTGACTGTTGGATTTCTATGCTAGAGGTACCGAGTTCGATCACCGTCCGGGAGGACCCGCGTTGTGTCCTTGGGTAAAGTACTTTATCCTGGCTGCCTACACGGGGACAGGTGTACTAAGGCATACCGCACGTGTACTAAGGCGTACTGCTCATGTCTTCAACCGCTGTAACCCTGCTTGAGGGGAGCTTGAACAAAGTTAGAATGTTGAGGAGCTGACAGTTGCTCGTCGATGCTCGGTGGTTCTCCCCGGGTACTCCGGCTTCCTCCACCCTTAAAACTGTCATGGTCACGATTTGCCATTGTACTTAAGTATGTGACCTTAAACGCCAATCAATAAATAAATAACTGGTTGGGTGTTGAAAGTCCATGTCTGAACTCCATTCTGAGGTACAGGTACCTCTACTTAGAAGATTCATACTCTGCGTATGTGCTTCGTGTTATCTACGGAGTGAATTGTTTTCGTCTGTATAGATTTACCCTGCACTGAAGGTAACCTCTCCTAACATATAAGAAGGCAAGCACATGTGAAAAAATCTAACGGCCAAAATTAATTTATCATTCTACCAGTTAAGTAGGGTCCATGTGTACAAGGCAAATACATGTGAAAAAATTCTAACGGCCAAAATTTATTTATCACTCTACCAGTTAAGTAGGGACTACGTGTACAAGGCAAATACATGTGAAAAAATTCTAACGGCCAAAATTAATTTATCACTCTACAAGTTAACTATGGGCCCATGTGTCTTGGTCTGGAGCTAGCACAAAATACTGTTTTCAAGAGCTCCTGTTTTTAAGGAATGTAGGATTGCGAGTCTGGTTTAAATACCCTTTCAAACTGTAGAAGTTTCTTTTTTGTCTTCATGGATTTACGCAAAGTATGAAGTAAGGTTGGGTGTTTCTTATTCTTTTGATGAGAATTTAGTCTTTTCGTTTGAGGAGAAAATCACCAATGCAATATGTATAGACTTCTTTATTAACTGAAAGAGAATTGTGCCAGAAATTAGCGTATGATCAGGTCTTCCGACCCACTTGGAATTAGTATGTACGAAACTAACAAAACTAATCCTTGTAAAAGTAATTTGGAATGCCGAAAAAAACACATTTGTATCCTAGAGTGTTGAAAAACAACACTTTTCTATGGCATGTGTGCATTTGTATGGATATTCATCATTGCAAGTTGTATAATATTATATCGGCTTGCCTTAACTACCCTCGTGCTGTTGGGTTCTATATATATTATTGAGGATACACTCGTTTTAACGGAGGAATGGGGTATCATGCATTGTTCGAAAAGATCTACATACGCTGCACTGAATGTCTACAGCTTGCTTTTTGTCTGCATAGGTACTATGTGTGAAAAATCGCGGACGAGACAAAAAATAATGCACCTGTTTCAAAGTTAAATAGAAATAAGAATAGCGTAAAAAAGATGAATACTTTTCAGTCATATGGTTTCAGGAATCTGACCTGATCTTGTACAAAACTTGCTGCTCACGCCTGGCAATAAGCAATCTGTCATTTGCAAAATGAGGTTCCAAGAAGGTGAATTTACTGATGCTATCCCATACGGTGGGCCAATTTATCCTGAGAGTACCTCTTTCTGTTTAAGCCTGAAACCTTGATTCAGATTGAGGTTCCCAGAGGGTAAGTTTAGTGATACTACCCTGCTGGGCAGGGTAGCATCACCAGATTCACCCTCTGGAGACCTCATTCTGCTGATGATAGATTGCTTATTTCCAGGCTTGTTGCTGCTGGGTGTAACTTTCAGGAATATAAGTTTAGATCTGATTGAAAGAATTTTTATGACAATTGACAGTTTATCTGATAATTACAACACGAAAAACACCTATCATATTTCTAGTGCGCCTAATTCTGTAGTTACTACACTTGATTTTTATAAGCCCTTCGTTATTTTTTTAGTGTCTATGTGATAATTTAATTTTCCTTCAGTGGCTTAATTTGAAATTACGCATTTTGTACCATAAAATTATTAGTTCGATTTTCAAATTTTTAATTCACATAATGTTATGTCCATTCATCGAGCGAAAGTCCTGTGTTTGGTTTCTGTCTGATAACTTTACTTCTCTCTGTCGGATTGATTTGAAATTTGACAATCTTTCTTTTGACAACAACATATAAGCTATTGTTTGATTTTCCGATTCCTAGTGGTCGGAACCGCTAATTTATGCCCCTTGATTGTGCTAAAAACTTTATTATTTGTTTTAATTTCCGTGCAATAATTTTACTTTTTCATGATTCTTATTTGAGGTATTTACTAATAACTTTTAGCTTTGTCGGAGTAATTATTACGTCAGTGACGGCCATTGGTTGATTAACACTTCATTTATTTTGGGGTTTCTGCATAAGGGCGGGCAGCGGCATTAGTGTCCCGTAGACACGACACGTTTCTACTGATTCTAGTTTAATTGTGAACTCGCCTCAGTCGGGCTATTTTCGTTATGTATGGAAACTACAATTGCCAATTTTCAATTTTTTATGTTTTCTTACAATAGACGGCCATGCCATTTTTTTATTTATTATATTTATTTATTACTGGGACTCGGATACACGTCTATTCGATATGATACACTAGGTTTAATACGTTAGATGCGTGGTTCTGATTTACTTCAAGACTATTAGCATTCTTTGTTATCTGACAAAACACTGTCTCATTTAGAGGACAAAAAATTGCGTTGTTGCATTTCCTTTGAACAATGCACATGTCAGCCAATGACTATCACCTGCACGTGGGCCGTAATGTGTCTTACAGCTCACGGTAAACATATATATATACTTCTACCACCCGCACCTCCCCCGTTAGTAATTACGTAAAAATTCGCGTTGCAAATTACACAAATGCTGACCAAATTCAAGTTAACAATGCGGAACTATTCCTAATAGGGGCATTTTGTTTTTGTTAAAGTTTTCATGAGTATTAAATACGAATGCTTCAGAAAAAGAATCAGAAAAGGTAAAACTTGAAAATATTAATTAGAGGACGATCAGCATGTGTCCATGAGGAGGGGAGGAAAGGGTGACATTTGGGGGTGTCTGCCGTATTGATATAGTGACAGTAAACTGTTATCCATTTTTTGAATGAGTTATCTCGAAAACAACAAATAAACCACAGTTCTAAGACGCACTTCGAGTGAAGACAACTTTGAAACACAACAACCAACCGTGCTCTTATAGACCGATTGATGTTTAACTGTTATAACGGATGTGGTAGCCGTCAAGTATTACATGAAATTCACGCGGTGCCAAAAAGATGTAGAAAACCACCCCAAAGGAGTAACAAATTATTGAACAATGATCTCTAACATCCGTACACATTGACTGTGGTATCACTGCAGACAACACATACATGACATCTTCGCAATAATTATGGGTGAGAGATGTCTTCTGGCAACCATCCGACTGATCTTCAGCACTCTATCGGGGTTCTCACACTAACGTCTGTATAACTCCGTGGCATGTTGTTTTAGAATAGATTATATAATTATTTATGAAAAGAAAACCTCAGTACAACAAGGAATGTCCCGTGTCTGTCTTGAAGTCCATTTTGGTCTGGTCCGGAAAATGGAACCCTCTGGCTTAGATCTTGGATCCGCTCCTGGCTGGAGATGAAGTTGTCTCAGTACTCACAACAAACAAAAAAGAAGAAAACGTCAGATCATCCCAAACCAAATGAACACCGTATCATTGAGAATGAAGCAAGTAAGCACTGAAGTCCCCCCTATTTCATCTATTCTTTATAGCATTCTAATATTATTCAAACTTCGAGGTCCTTCACCAATTACAGTTTTTAATTACTTTTAAATGATAAGTTCGAACATGCACTTGATTTTTTTTTATTATAGAATTTTAACATACTGGTGTTGGTTTCAGTAGACTGAGATCAAGAAATTGTAGCCAGACAAATTTGTCCAAATAATAGGTTTCTCTTTAAAGTGGATGAGGCGTACAGTAAAAAAAGTGTAAGATGGGGATCGAGCCCTCTATAATTCATTGAAAGTCATTTGAATGAAGAAACTCTTTATCTGTGCCCTGGAGAGTCCAAGAATATGGGGAAATTTCTTGGAGGAGACTCTTGACAAACGAGATTTCTGGCGATCGAAGGCGATTCATTTTGGCAATATCCAGCTCGCCTCACGGTGGATCTTCTCGGCCAGATATGATGGGAATCCTGTCGCCTTTGTTGTTTGTACAAGAACATTTTTCAAGATTATTGAATTTCTCATCTCGAGGCTCGAAAACAGTTCAAAATATACCGCGAATGACCTGGAAACTCCCTAAACTTGTTACTCACTGCAGTGAAGGAATCTTAAAAAGGCAACGTAGCTGCTTTCAGTACATTTCTGAAAACACAGAAAGCAACTTCCAACATTGAGACACGAGTTCCCACTCAAATGAAAAGTCACTGAATGTCTTCCTTTAAACGTACTTGATTTTCTACTTCCTCCCCTGAAGAAGTACCTGTATTCAGTTGACTTATAACCTATAAGATAAGAATCACACGATAACCCACCTTAGTCTGTTGTATATATTCTAGACTACTGCAGTCTATTTCATGAGCCTCTGTCAATAATCCAATAACATGCTGTGATGTAATGCACTCTTGAAAAGGGCCCGGAAAGCCCTTTCAAACGGTGTGTTACATCACAGCATTTCATCATCATGTCATTATAAACGTAGTTTTATTATCATTACAAATTAGATCATGGTTCTAAAAAGGTTATCAAATGAATAAAATGACAATTTGAGTAAATGTATTTGTCAAAGATCTAGCAATGTAGGTGAACAAAAAATTGGAACCCCTTATTACCTTTTAGGCGAACTGTGGGCGAATGAGCCGATGAGTCGCTCAATTTGAACAGCCCTGATAGTCGTTGATTATTGTGAAATTCCTTGAATGTGCTTGAATGGTTCTTGAATTTAATTATCTTATATGAGTGGGAACCCTGGGCATATACGGTACGAAACATGTGTTCGATAGGCGTTACAGCTATCTATCCTGGCTTTGAAAATGCACCTGATTATGTGGCGATTGCCTGCCTGCTGCATTTAGTTTAATTTTGTTTCAGTCCGCATGGTGCTATTGTTGATGCGCATGTACTTGTTGAAGAGTGTGGTATTAACTGTTAATGAAAACGGACCACCAACAACTTTTTAGAAGTGTTACTCGTGCATACATATTGATACTATATTTCTCTTAGTTACTTCCCCGCATATTTTGACATGACAGCAGGCCACGCCTTAAAAATTATTATCAGTCGTTCATTGTATTAGACGAGCAAACAGATCTGTTATTCTTTAACCCTTTACCTAACATGAAAAGCAGACGACACTTGCAAAAAAAAATTCTTGAATAACTAATTTTTTTCATTTTTTGTCTCAAAAACATAGGTTATGACCCCTCGTTGGAACGAGCTCGTCGAGATCGTTCCAACGAGGGCTCATAACCTATGTTTTTGAAACACAAAATGAAAATATTTTGAAAATTAATTGGTGATTTTTGAGAATAGCGCTGGCCGGTTTTGGCCGTTGCGTTGGGTAAAGGGTTAAGAACAAATTTTGTAAACAATTGCGTCATGAAATTTCCGACGAGGTGAAACTACGACCTTTATGTTTCAATAATTGTCGTTATTTGTGACAACAAAATCAACACGAACAATTATACTCTACTTTATCGAAACTTTCTTCAATAGGAATAAAAGGTACCGCAGTACGTGGAGAGTGGATTATCACTAAATCACACGCAGGGTGGAGATTCCACCCAAGCAATAATTGCAAATTTGTTGCAAAGCATAACAATCACAAGCAAAGTTCCAGCCAGTGGACCTCCGGGTTATACCCAGAGGTTCATTGACTGAAACATTGCTTGTGTTTTTTGTCCACATGTACAGAATTTGAAAGTAATACTTTGGGTGATAACTCTACTCCCCGGGTGATTTACTTACAATCCACTCTCCACGTACTGTAGATAGTAAAAGGCTACTTTTCGATTTTCGATTCCCATAAGAACCCCTGGAAGCAGTCCTGGTAATTCATCCTTGTTTCCTCGGTGCTTCTATGGCAATTGCTGCGAAGCCTGTTGTTCGATTGCGTAAAAATCATCAGGGGACAGGGCATAGTCTCAGTTGCCATGTTCATGTATATATAGTATGCAGTGAAGTGAAAACTTTCAAGTAACTTTAACATGTGAAAGTAGTTCGAGATACATGTGTATATAATCACAGTCAATGCGCAGAATCTTTCACTCAATCATGAACCATGTGAATGCTGAGAAAAAATCTTGGAAGTAAGCAGGCGACTTGCTCAATATGTATAGTATGAGTGAAAATAAGATGCAGCATAACCATAACCTAAGTACCTCACTGCTTCTATGTTGATAACACCAGAATCTGTAAGAGCTTTCCAGAATCTGATGTCAGATTCTTGTGTTATCAACATAGAAGAAGCAGAACACTTAGTTTCTAGTGGTTATGCTGCAACTTGTACTGTAAATTGTAAGATTAGCAATTCAGCGCACAGTGCAACCCACATGGTTTGAGTCCTTGTGTACAATTTCTATCACCACAAGGCTTTCTGAAGAAGCCATCATCGGCAGTATTTTTGGTGTGGATAGTTTTTGTTTCCTCGGCATTTTCCTCGTCACTGCTGCCTGCTGAGGGTGAATTACGAAATAACGTCATTTACGCTGAGAAAGTTCGTTCCCTGAGTTCCAATGTGTTCTGTGTGCCAGCAGGCACATAGAACACATTCGAACTCAAGGGACGAGTTGCTGAACAGATTGGTGTCATAGAATACAGGAAAGTATTCACTGTGAGGGTAATTTTATTAATGTCGGATTTTTTGTGAATATTATTTGTCCTCTCTGGGTATTTTGAATAAGAGAAAGTTTAAGTAGCCTTTAACTGTTTATTACAAGGCATAATTTAATTGTTCGTACAGCTTTACAAAAGCGTTATCTATGTCAAAGATGCTACAATCATTAAAATATGATCACGACATCCACTATTTTAAGAGATGTACATGGCATCTACAATTTATTTTGTAATATTTGGACTTGATGTTTAAACTAAAACAAATATTTCCGACTTGAATCCGGAAACTGGAATACGAAGTTATATGCCAGGGGGAAGTAACTTACGAACTCTGCTCATGATTTCACAGTTTTTTTTCACGGTTGTTGTTCTCTACATGTTCGTACTACTTGTATTATTAAATTAACCTGTCGCCCAACATAGCATTCAGTTTCTATTAGAACGATTTTTCATTTTCTCTTCTCAAAATGTATTTTGCATGGTCCATTTCTGACAGACCAGAAGATGTGTTTTGACAAGATGAAAGAAATAACTATAAAATATGGCTAGTATTTAGAAAAGTTATTGTTGGGCCATGGGTTAGCCTGTTACGCCCAGCTTTAATGCACTTGATTGATGTTATGTTCCGCTGGCTTCTAATGTCAGTATATTTGTAACCACCTCAAAAAAGTATGGGAGCTATGACTCGCATAAAGGTTTTCTCCTGCGTCTTGCAGAAGGAATGATGGCTCCGCTGTGTAAATACTGACCTTAATTGTTTCACACTTTGGTCGGTTTTAAAACAGGAATCATCTCCAAATTTCCTTTCGCTGATATCAAATGCGGATAGAATTTATCCGGTCCAATAGAATTAGAAGATTGTCATATGGCTATAGTGTTGGTAACACTCTGATAAAAAAGTACGTATTTTCAGAGAGAAGAAAATCTATTACTCCTTTCACCGATAATGACTATAAAACCGTTGAAAGTGTCCGTTTAATATTTTTGAATGACATAAAAAACCTTAGATAACAATCTTTATAAAATACAATTTGCAAACGCGACCCATTCCGAACAATCAGCGGTCGACGAGTCTGCTCCGCCAGTTATTTTCTGACGTGTACAATATCTAAAAGATATATGTGGTCGCCTCTTCTTCGGTACCTTATTTAGTTGCAGTTTGCGCCTATGAATTAATCCTTTCATTAACACAACGATTAAATAGAATTGTACACAAAATTCCTTATTCAAATTGCAGCTCTCATTCGAATGAGTTATCATGAGTTATCATTTGGAAGGAAAATTAACATATTTGGTTATTTAGCCCTTTGAATCCGAGTAGCCACTTTTCCGGCCCAGGAACATGATACATCATATTTTCATAAAGTAGAATGACTGCTAAGTGAATGTGTGGGATAGACCGATCAATATTTTTAGCGAGCAGCCCAAAGGTTGCACGTTGAAAATACTAATTGAGCAACCCCCAAATAATGAATATGGACTCTCCCAACTGCTGCCATTTAACTGCCATGGAATATACTACTAGGGTCCAAAGGGTTAGGAAAATATTTTGAATGGTCATAGATATTATACTTAACGTGGAAACTCTTTTTTGAAATTTTTATTTCCGGTGTGACAGGAATGATAGTCCGTAGGGAAATTAGTCCCTCTGGACTATTATTTCGCGGAATTATAGTCCTAGGTCTAACATTTCTAGGAATAGTAGTCCGGCGGACTACTATTCCTAGAAAATTTAGACCTAGGACTATAATTCTGCGGAATAATAGTCCAGAGGGACTAACGTTCCTTCGGACTGTCATTCCTGTCACACTGGCATTCGTTGTTTGATATACGAGAGAACGCATTCACATAGACTCGAAATCCAAATGATAATGCATTTATGCGAAACGGAAATGTGTTTATGCCACATAGTCACCAGCTATATTTGTCATTCAAAATGATTTTCGGGGAAGTTATGTTCCCCTTAATTTGTAAAAACTGTGAATTAATTCAAAAAATGTATGGTAATTTTGAATACAGGATGAAACTTTGGAATGTCACACGATAATGGTCTTCTCTTTGGAGGTGGCAGCTTTAGAACAGCCACAATGTAACTACTCGATATACCACATGCATAGATCGACACACTCGTGTGAATGGGTTAATCGATATGGCACGAGTGCCAGCGCGGAAGGATAAAACGAGAGGCCACAGGTCTCGAGATTTATTCTTCCGCGATAGCACAAGTGCCATATCGATTACCCTATTCACACGCGTGTGTAGTTCTGTGTTTATTACACGCCTTCACGTCGATAAAAACAATTATTAGAAGGGCACTCAGCAATTCATTTGACAACTATCAACACAAAGAACACATTTTATCGCCAACCAAATTTGCGAGGGGAACACGTGTGTCAAACACCTTCATCCACGTGTGAAGGGTGACATGGGGTTGTTTAGCCTCACCATAATAATATTGGGGACGAGCTAACAAAGAGGGTCGGAATCCGGGCACGGGACGAACTCGGCTCGAAGAGCAGAGTTGGGACCGCACTTTGATTTTCTTCCCTGCCGAGTGAACTCGAAATATAGGTTCGTTCTTCGTTAGGTGTGATTCCTAATCACTTCAGGCTGCGGAAAGGAAACAATGATTAAAGTAACAACGATTCTTTTATTTACATTTAAAATAAACTCAGTCCATATTCAACACATTTAACAATTTGATCAACACAAATCAAAGATTTATCACGGCGGTTAAATAATTTTTCATCAATTCAGTCTCTCTATAGCCCTGTACTGGCGCTATAGTACACTCTCAAAATGTCACTGTCGCGGGCTCGCAACAGGAGCTTGAACACCGAGTCTTAACCTTTTGCGTATGTGTGCGTCTGCAGCTCTGACTGCCGGGGGATCCCGACTAGCAATGTCAATAACCTCGTGGCAACACAGTACTGATTTGGATTCGGTTTATTCGCTCTGTCGGCTAGTTGAGCAAGTCCACGTCACATACCCTATACATGTGTCCTTTGATAGAACTCTTCTTGAATGTTCCTGTCCATTTGAAATACACACAGTTCATGCAGAACTCACAACTTCAAAATGCGTTTTCGAGCTTGCGCGAATTGTCACTGTCGACCTTGAGTCGATATTCACAACACTCTGATACTAAAACAGGCTACTACGCGATCAACCTCTTTGTTCCTAAGGGTTAATACCACAATACAATAACCTACACTTTGAGACAGGTGCGAGTCGATCCTCGCTAACGACATCCAAACTTAGCCATCACTTTGGTTCGTAACCTATTCTCCAAATTTAGCCCTCCTACGTCCACCTAATCTGATAATAGCGGCATACAACGGAGCTTCGTGGATTGCCCAACAATTCCACTCGCACGAGACCCTGATATGGCGTCTCCTATTCGGCCGAAAACCAAGTCTCCCTGAACTAGCTTGTTCCTCACACTTTATATCTTGCCTTGGATGGTCAGATAACAATATTTCAAGATGCCTGAACATGGCACGCGACATTTCTGAAGATAAAATCACCACGTGCCAATGCATATGCTTTCAAGCGTATCCGAAGAAATAATATATTTGAAAGCAGTGACGATGGAAGTCAACTTATCAGTGCTTGTCTTTGCGAGGTTAACGAGCATGGGGATATTTTACTCTGACTAGTAAAATACCAGAGAAGTATCCTACTGTGAATCGCCTAAGGCTAATTACCTAATTAAAACATGTGTGCTTACTACACGGAGAGAAGACATATATACATATATCTGAACTTGAAAGTAGGGGGAGGGGGCCTCCTCCCTTTTAGACTTGCTTTGCCCTGACACCGTGTTACGATTTCGTCATCGGAGTTCCAATGTGTTGTATGTGACTACTGGCACATAGAACACATTGGAACTCAGGGGACGATTTTTAACTATTTCCAACGATTTACATTGTAATTGCGGTGCACGATTTGTAGAAAATTCCAGTGAAATTTCGCTTCGTTATAAAAAAAATCCGTGAGCGACTTTCGTTCCGCACAAGTGTGCGAAATAGATTTTCATGTTCCGCATGGTTTAGTATTGCTGAAGATAGGGATTACAAAGAACAGGCGTGTTATAAAAATTTCTTGTGTGAACATGGGTCCTGCTAGCTTGCAAATATATCTGACTTGAACATTTGCCACAAGTACTGAGATTATCGAGGTTAATCATAATGTCCCAAAGCCAATCAATCCCGGATACTCTAATACGAATGCCAGGGGCTAATGCAAGACTGTGGGGCGGTTTGCGAGGCGAGACCAACGTTGGGTACGTTATTGTTTTAGGACCGGAGCTCAATTTGATGGTAGTGGGCAATTTTTGTGTGTCTCATTTCTAAATTTTTGGACTTGGCCGACTTGGGTTCAGGGTATATCTGGGGTGGAATTTCATGCAGGAATAATTTAACAAAACTCAGAATTAATTTTTGCGGAATAAATTTTTAATTTAGAAAAATATCAATGTTAAACCTTTATTTTAAAACTCATGTCGGGGGCGCGGTGGTGTTGAGGTAACCGTTTCTAGTCAGAGTCCTCGGATGGGTGACCGTCTGCGCGATCGAGTCGGACTCCCGCGTTGTGTCCTTGGGCAAGGCACTTAACCCCGCACTTAACTCGCAGCCTAAATAACATGGCTTAAAGACATTACCCACCTTGTAAATGTTGATGTCTCAAGCTCTTAAAAAGGGTTACAGCACTTAATTCGGCAGAACTAATAAGAATTTCTAGTTCCGCCAGGAACTATTAGAAGCTAGTTTCGGCAGAAACTATAAGATGGGAAAAATTCGAGCTGACAACTGAGGATGCCTGCTTATATAAACACTGGAGACGGCAAAGCACCAATGAGAGGGAGTCTCTCACTGGGGTCCTGGCTTTCCCGAACAGTGAGTGTTGCATCATCCTTTCTATTTAACACATAATATTTAATAAATAAAAGAGACGATCCAGCAACAATTACTGAATGAAATATTTATATTTTATCTGCAGCACAAAGTCTGTTAAAGTTAACTATGTGAAATGCTATCATACCTCCATCAAATAATAGACTAGAGTGATTGACAGTTTAAGCGATTTTATGTAAACAATTCTCTAGTTGTACTTAGTGCTCACAGTATCATTACTGTAGATGACCGGGTTTGTTTGGAATATCTCATTGTAACAGTAGACACTGTGCTCTGTTAATTTCCTTGTCAGAATTTACTCTGCCAAGTATCCTCTACATGTTGGAGCTGAATCCGAGCTCCGCAGAGGTCGTAGAGCCCACTTCGTCACAATAAGTCGATACAGGGATTCCTCGAGGAAAGGAGTAATAGATTTGCAATAAAATCTGAAATTTCACTGTTCATATGAGATAATCGCATTGTCATTTTTGGAAAGTATCATTCATTTTGAAACTGAGTAACAAATTTCTGTAGTTGAAATGAAAAGCAGCCACACACTGCAAATCTAAACAATCTTAGCTCCCAATTCAGTTAACCTTTTACTTAACGAAACGGTCGTATCCGGCCTGCGCTATTAACAAAAATCACAATTCAAATTCTACTATTTTCAATTCTCCTCTCGCCAAAAACATAGCTTATGACCCCTCATTGGTATGAGACCATGGAACTCGTCCCAGAGAGGGTATCATAAGCTAATACGAACTTGATATATTACAGATAGGGCTAATTGAAAGTTTGCCAGGAACAAACTAAATGGGACGAAACAGGTAATATATAGTTATAAAAGAATGTTTTGATTAAATGGCAACATTCACTTATTCCTTAGCCAAGTGATGGTGGTAATAGTGGAGTCTCCTCCACGAGACGAAGATTGAGGAAAACTCTTGCCAAGTCCAAGAATGATCCAGGCTATTACGATTAAATATACTGAGAAAACACACGGGGAGGGTAGGTATGATTATTATTGTAGATAAACAACATCTCAATCTTTTGTGATATATATTTATGAATTTCCTGTAGGGAGCTGCACAAATATTGATGTAGTGATGTAGACGCATTTCCGTTGTCTACGTAAGCTTTTGCTGCGATAGCTTGCGTTCATTCCTATTTGAGCCATTCAGAATCAGGGCTAATTTTACGTCCCAGCTGTGAACATGCACTATAGTCAACTCAGGTACATTGATGGAAACAACCATCTGTTGCAAGTTTTGCAAATACATTTCCTACATTTTGATATGAATATAAAAATTTATCGTGCAAGTAAAATTAGCCCTGGTACTTTTATGTTACTGCTTCTCGTTCATACTTACCTGCATGACAACGTTGTACATATTATGCTGAACGGACAGTCCTTTCTGCTCAGCATGTGGTATTTGAAAGCAAAGTTTAGAATGGAATACCATTGTTTGACAATGGACAAAGAATTGGTTAGGTACCAGAGACATTTTTTGCTATCATGTATTTTGTTTTTTTGAATCTCTGTCCAGTGTGTCCTCATGATCATTAGAGTAATGATCTTTCAGTAACACAAAAGTGTGACTAGCGGGATTGTCAATGATTTAAAAAATAACAGTAAATATCATAAACGATTTCTCTACACTCTAAAATCTGTTGGGTTAAAAATCAACCCAAATCAACCGGGCTGGGTGAAAATGAACCCAGTCGGGTTGAGTCAATCAACTGGGTTGAGTGAATATGAACCCAATTCAGTTCATATTCACTCAACCCAGTTGATTTTGGTTAAATTGTAACCCAACAGATTTTATACTACACATAATAAAGAGGGATGCTGCTTCGTGTATAGGTTGCACGATGGTGGCAATTATTTCGAATGTCTGTTTACAATACCAGGAGAGAATGCTTACCCTTCGAAGTCGTTTTCTGATTTAGTGAGTTCCACATACATTATTTAAACACTTAAGGAACACAGGCAAAGTTTCAGTCAGTGGACCTTCGGGTTGCTCGAGCATGTCAGTCAGCTGAAACTTCCACTGGATTCGAGGGTTATAATCTAAATGGAAATGTCCACTCCGTATGTGCTTAATGTTAAACCTTTACCTAACACGACTAGAGAACTAATTCTTGAAGGGGTAAACACCTTTACTTTTTTGTCTTCTTACCATTGCTTATGCCCGACGTTGAAACGAACTTATTTCAATGAGAGGTTCAAAAGAGATGTTTTGGAGACTCATATTGAAAATATAATCAAGTTTGAGTAGTGAAAACAATGTCTTTACCCTTTGCTGCCAGGTAATTTTTAAACAAATAAAGCACACATTTTGAGATCTGATCACCGAAGCAGAGGAAAATCTTACCAGATCTTTGTTATTGAATTTCATGAGCGTATTACGGTAGTCAGATTCTAGCTGTTGTAGTTTTCTTTCCTTGTATGCGTTGATGCAGATTTATGAACTAAATTACATAGAAAATAACCTGCGGTAAATTAAAGTGGACAGTAAAATTTAGAAACCGAAGTACGATGAAAACTGGGAGCGAGGTGTCTAATTGATTAGAGCATTGAGCTTTAAATGAAAAGGTCGACGTTGGATCATTATCCGCGCCCTCTGCTCTGTGTACATAGGCAGGATACTTAATCCCGATAGCCCACATGGTGGCTGTCCAGTAAGACACCCTGCACGTCAATGATGTACATGTCTTGAAACATTTTTAACTCTGCCTGTGTCGATTTAATAAGGTGGAGAATCTGACAATTGCTGGCCGCTCCTTGGTGATTCTCTCTGGGCACTCAGGCTTCTTGCGCTCGCAAAACTATAATCCTGGCTGTTGGAAGTGTCATTAAACCTCTATAAACAAACAAACAAGATGTAATCTTACCAACCTTTCACTCTCCATTGGCTGTTGAATACTTCGACACATATTTCGTAGTGATTTTGTTCAGAATTCAGACATATGTAAACGTCACGAAATAATGAGGTGCAAAAAATAACAAAGCAACTGTATCCGGAAAATGAGATTTTGTCTCGCATCGTTATGGCAACGGATGACATTTTACTACTTTTAGAAAATTCTTAGCAACTTTAACAGCGGTGGGCTCACTGATCTACGAAACTCAATTAAAATACTCTTTCAGGATTGGATATCTACCGCACAAAACTAGAGTATTGAGACATACACATGATCAAAAAGAGAGATTGTCAAGTAAGCAAAATACCTATAATCGTAACTTTTCAAACGAGTTATCGGTCTAAATATGCCTCTATTTGTTCGAAAATAAGGAATGCCATTCACGCCTCAGCACTGAACAGTTATTTGAAAATGTCACTCAAGAAATTCTCCCAATTCTATATATGCGATGTTCGATTTCTCATCTCCAAGACATTTTAGTCGGACTGTGGGAAATGAAACACCACTCGAAACTGTCGTAAGCAAGAGACGTGTTAAAATATTAAGACTGATGTAACAAAAATGATAGCTAAGTAGTAAAAATAGTTTTGTCATTTACCTTATGTTTATTCCTTGTTTACTGATCCTGATAAACCGTGAAACTCATTTTCGTGAGCAGTTTTGCAGGGTTCCTACGGGGCCATGGAATCAAAAACCAACCTTGAATTCGACTAAGGTTAATTCAAGTTCTTGAACTTCTGGAAAATGTGTCAGGGGACATTGAAAAGTCTTGAACATTCACAAAACAAAAATGATGACGAGGCATGTAATTATAACTAAAAAGGTTTTTTTTTAATTCCAGAGTTCGTGAAGTCATTAACTCCTCCTCCCACTTCCCCTCAAGGGGAAGTGGGAGGAGGGGGTAATGACCGGAGGTCGTAGATAGGACTACTGAAAGCAGGGCCTTAAAAAGTCTTTGAATTTGGCTATTGTCGGGGCTTGAAAAATGCTGAAATGTATCGAGAAACTTTTTGAACAGCCTTGATTTTTATCAGTCCTAACCTGCAAGAACCCTGTATTGTTTTTCAACTTACTGGTAAGACGTGTCGTTGAATATTCAGCAGAAATGTAGATGATACTTTAGCCTTTTTTTCAATGTTACACCCCAATTGGCAAAGATGTAACAATGGATATAGACAACAGACAATCGATTCGATGTGCCCACTATTGCTATTGCCGATCGGAATCCGACGGGATTAATGTACCATGCGAGAGCCGAGTGCGATAATCCTCTCGTTCCAATATAAAGTGGATATCGTGCCAAAAGCGAACCTGTTAACAACGGTGTTTATTAAATTCGAGTTTTTCTACAGAAATCGACCCTATTTAAGCGAAGACACACATACGAACATTATAAATTCTGTGTACCTCTCTGAACAAATTTAGTCCATCGGTTGAATACTCACAGGAAATTATTAAATTTCGTCACGCCAAGCAGTTGAATATTACTTTACTCAGAAACGAACGATTGAAATAAAACAATGCAGTTTACGCTGTTTAATGGAATTAAATATTTTGTTGTATGATCTGCTGTAAATTACTGATGCAAATTCTGCGTTGTAAAACTCAAACTCATCCGAGCATCAGATATTGAGAACGGATTTACAAAAAAGAAAGGGTATGGTTGAGAGAAGTGATGGAGTTTTCCAGAGTATCGCCCATGATGACCAGCAAAACTGTTAACTTTAATCGAAATATCCTGTGGTGCCTCTCCCTCCAAATAATTATTTTTCATTCGAAAACGGTTTAGACTCATTTGTGAACGTTGTACCTAAATGCTAGGAGACTTTATATTACGTCGGTTCAATAAATCCTGCGGAGGAATGGTTAGACAGCGATCAGTTCATATGTTTGTTGAATGATTCGTCGGCGGTTCCATAAAAAATATTTGCATTTCTTTACGTGGATCAGTCTTTCGATTTTAAAAATGTGAGGCGCGCTGTATATCGCTCTCTACCATTTGAAGTGAAGCGCGCTATTGTGGAGTCCCGGCATCAGGCAAATGTTTTCAAGAAATTTATCAACGAACATCTGAACACCTTTCAATCCACTGGTGTACAGTTAGTGAGAATTTCATTAGTCTTATCCGATTTCAAAAATACTATCCGATTTTTCAAATAGGCTTTTTGCCGCATAATCAAATTTATTTGAGTTCATTATAATACATGAAATGCAGCTTCAATGGATCAGTCTTAAGTCAATCTGATGATTCTCCACGGAATGCAGAAAGACAGTGGGTAGCATTACTAGTCTTGAAGTTTGTCGAATTATGTTGATTACGTATCAATTCTCGGAAGGTGTAGTTTAACAAGTTTGAAGTCTTGGAATGGTACGGCACTATAATTCATAGTGTATTGTCCCTACATCCCGATAAATTCGGTCTTTTGATTGGTCAGAATGCCTTGGACAAATAGCCATGGCAAAGGAGACACCCAACATCCCATGTATATGAGAGCGTGCAACACCCAGGTATAAGCGCACGCGAAACACCGGCGGTATATGGTTTAAACGAAAGCTTTCCGCTTTTGCTCGCCTCGAAACAAAAATCGAATCAAAAAAGCTGAAAATAGTCACAAATATCATCAGATTTCCGACAATTCAATTATAAAAATAAAATAAGAGCAAATAATTCGTTCCCTGAGTACCAATGTGTTCTATGTGCCAGTAGGCACATAGTACACATTGGAACTCTGAGGACAATATGTCAACAAAATACTGTTCACTAGTTTCCTTAAAGACCCAAGGGATGTAACCTATCTGTTGTCTTCTGCGATTATAAAAACAAAATAATTATCACGAATTTGGTCCAAGTGATTGTGGAGCTGAGAAAGCCGTCCACAAATTTATTCCCACTATGTTTGTATTGTGTTTCAAACGGGACAAAAACGTTATCTCCGATAACATGTATGGTTTATGGAGATTTAATAAGTACCTGGATGTCTCATTTGAACACCTCGCCTGCGGCTCTGTGTTTAAAAACCAACATCCAGGTATTAAATCTCCATGTACCATACATGTTGGCGGAGATAACTTATATTGTGCACATTTCTGTGCACGCATTTTATTATTTGGCCCATTTCCCACGACCACATTTTAACCCTTTACAGAAAACACACGAATTCAAAATTTCTTATTTTAATTGGTATCGCCCAATTCGTAAAACAATTTCAACAAAACTATATCATTTGACCCCTCACAGGGACGAGCTCGTTAAAATGAGAAGCCACATGATATGGTTTTGTTGAAATTTAAAGAAAAGTCTTTTTCTACTGTTTATTACGCGGCGGATGCAGCCGATTTGTTACGTAAGGAAGGGTTAATCGCTTGCTTGATGGAACCAAGGCGCACTGTTGTGTATTCCCAAAAAGTACAACTTGCAGGTGCGACGGTGTACAAGAGCTATAGCGCACCTTAAAATCGAAAGACTGACGTGGATACTGATGAAAATCTCATTTCGGGGAAGACAAATGTGTAGTTCCGCGAGTAGGACTTTGTCGGGAGTGGAAATACAAAAAAACTGTACGTGACCACTCGTGGAATAAATAGAGAGTAATCGCTTGACTGGACTGGTTACGTGAAATAATTCATGAGAGGTGAGGGACGTAGTACAAACACGAGTGCCCGAATGCGCACGAGTGTTTTACAATATAGTCCCTCGTCTCGAATGAATTATTTCACGGAACCAGTCCAGTCAAGCGATTACTCTGTTTATTACTTTTCATTATTACCGATAATTATATTATTTAACCCTTTATCTAACGTAACGGAAAAAAGGCCAGCGCTATTCTCAAAAGTCGCCAATTAATTTTCATTATTGTTTCATTTTTTGTCTATAAAACATAGGTTATGACCCCTCACTGGAACGAGCTCGGCGAGCTCATTCCAATAAGGGGTCATAACATATGTTTTTGAGACAAAAAATGAAAATAATAGTTATTCAATAATTTTTTTTGCAAGTTTCGTCTGCTTTTCATGTTAGGTAAAGGGTTAAAAAACAATGAAGTCCCCATTACACCCACGGCAAAGCATCTTCGTTTGGGCGCACGGATACATGACCCAATTGTTGATTGCATAATTCACTTGTGAAGTTATCGTTTATAATCAAACCCGGAAATCCCAGTAAATCACACTTTGGAAAGTAATAAAAAAGGGGAATTGAGTAATGAAATTTCTTGTCCAAATTAGAACTGATACAAACAACAAACTCAAATGAATGAACATTGGAATGTGACCAAAAGTAGTATGTACTGAGTTCGACGCTGTTCTGGCCTGGAACCAGTATAGCCGTTGAAAAAGTCCATCGCCTTATGTTTGCATTCACTCATTGAAGACAGGTGCACCATCAACGTGCCTTACGCCTTATTACGCAGCACCAACGTGCCCCGTGTGAATCTAAAAAATAACATAAACCTGTATTTTTTTAAACGCGGAAGAAGAGATTCTCAATCGAAACTTGAATTTTCAATGCCATTACTAAAATGATTGAGGACTCGCCATTGCCGAAGTTTTGTGTTCATTTCTTGATAGTTCAAGTTCAATTAAGTATATATTGCTTGGAATATCTATAATTGTAGCACTAAAGAATATGTGTGTGTATCTGTTAACATTAACGTTAGTCTGCGAACAAAATCCACGAAACGTGGATAAACACGCAGCCGATTTTTCTTTCTTTATTGGAGTTTATTGACACTTTGGACACCCTGGATCACCCCTTGTCGGACAGTTTTACGGGTGGAGGAAGCTGTATTAGCCTGAGAGAACCACCGAACAACGGCGAGCAACTGTAAGTAATAATCATCAATTTCCGCGCAAAAAAACTGGTTGTTGTCGTTTGATGTAAATAACAAAATAATGCAAATGATAATTGGCAAAAAAAAAAAAATGTGCAGAGTATATTTTCTTGAAACAAACATCTTTTTCTTGCCAGCGCTCATTATAATGTTAAAGACATTACTTTCACTGAAAAGGAACAGATTTTGATACTTCATTGACGGAACTACAACTTATACAGAAATTCGGGAGGTAGAATAAAAGTTTGTATCAACGTACTGTTTCATACACCACAGGCCGAGATGAAAGGTTTATATGTCACATAATAGTTTGGCAAAAGTCTTTTTGTTTTTCTGATTTCGCCCAAACCGCACTGCCATACCTCTGATTCTAACAGTTCCTAAATGTATTTTTAGTTCTTCTTCAGATCTCTTCAACTATTTATTTTCATTTCATTTTAGTACCTCTCTTGTACATTTTTTTTTGCAGCGAGCCATAGCACTGATGCATCGCATCACGCGCCAGCGACTATATACCCTTTCTTTGTTCAGCTGTGTTTAAAGTTGCGAATCTCATCTCCGAAGTTATTCACAATGTATTTGTGGTAATTGATTTTGTACGCAGCTGTGCTTTTAGTTTTAAAAACTTTCGTGAGGTTTAAATTTGTTGCTACCGACTCCGATAGGTATTCTTGACCAATTAAATCTTATAATATGCAGCGATTTTTCTTGACAGCTGTTAGCAAGCTCTCTGACCACCAGTCTAATTCTCTTAGAAATTCGACTCTGTTATATGTTATACATTCCAGATGATGGAATCTAAGAAATATATAAACATTCATTTTCGTCGAATTAACGCAAAAAATGTTGCTCAATAGTCACTTTATTTGATCGAATTTTTGATGACATTACCATAAGGAATAAAATTACCACAGCTGTAATTTTATATACTCTGCGTGGGTCCACTAATTCCTCAAATATCTTTATGGTTTTAGACCAAACAAAATTAAATAATTGATTCTCAGGCATTTTTTTTAAAACAAATGAGGGAGGGTGGTTTTTATTTTTATTTTTTGTTCCTGATGGAATTGTCGGCGATGCCTAAAATCCAGTTGTGAGAGACTAAAATTAAATACTAGAGCTTCCATGTTGATTTCACTGATAGTTTTTGCTGTAACAGTGATCATACAACACAAAATCAATATAGAACAACTAAAATGGAGATTAAAAATAATGAGTGTTTTAACTGGTTGAGTACTAGAAGCCAGATTCAGACCTTTCCAAAAAAAATGAGGGTACTAGTGAAAAAGCCAGCATTTTCCTTACCCATGTTTCGTATTTAGTTAAACGTAAATAATAATTTGTTTATACAAATTTGTTCTATTACAAATTATTGGAGAGTGTCTGTTGGCACTCACCAATAATTTATAATAGAACAATTTTTGATGAACAAATTCAGACCACCAAAAATAATCTAGTTCTCAACCAGTTAAATAAATATTTATTTTGTACACATATGAGAATCGTGTCGCATTTCGCGAAGAGAATAACAATACTGTATCAATGTATACGACATAATGCCTCGCAAATCGCGATGTGATATCACTAAAATGACATGGTGGTTTTGAACATTCTGAATTTTGCCTCCGAAATAAAAATGACGAACGCGGGCCGAAAAAACGAATACGCTAGTGCCTGACAATCCAAAGATTAATTTTCTTTAGCCTTAAGGAAGGTGAATTAAATACTTACTGATCGGAATATCTATAACTGTAGCTAAGAGAAAATCTGAAAGTCTATGTGTGTGAGTGAAGTAATATGATATTACATCAACGGTAGTCTGTGCGCAAAATCCATGGAATGCGCTTAAACAAATAGCCCACAACAGCGTCGAATTCCTTACAGAATTAGACTGGTGGCCTGGGAGCTTGTATTGGTAGATGAAGAAAATGAACAAACATCGCAAGATAAATTATGGATGTGTTCTGACAACTGGATGTAATATTCGACTTGATGGTACGCTTGATTGTATATTATCAGTAGCCAGACCACTGCGACCATCAGTATGTACAGTACTTGAAAGAAACACGCTCACCCCCGAGAACGCATCTAAGATATTATTGGATCCAACGTACAGTACATGAAGAGTGGATTGTAACTAAAACACCCGCGGGATGGAGTTATCACCCAAGCTATAACTTTCAAATTTTGTATATATCGAAACAAAAACTCAAGCAATGTTTTCAGCCAATGGACCTCCGGGTTTAACCCGGAGGTCCAGTGGCTGAAACGTTGCTGTGCTGGTTATGCTTTGCAACAAATTTGCAATTATTGCTCGGGTTCAATCTCCACTCTGCGGGTGATTTAGTGATAATACACTCTCCACGTACTGTACATGTTTAAACGTGGATAGATGTTTGGAATAGAAAGCTGCCCACGTTCTCGTGTGAAGTAATTTAAATTCATTAACGGAATAGTTTGCAATTTATCTTCCTTAAATTCATTGCTTTATACAGCATCGCTGAAGAGGATTTTCTCTTGTAAAGTTGTCCGCTCTAATCGGCTTTGCCCATAGAAGAGCTCAACTGCAGCATGAATTTACTTACTTGTGCATTTCAGTTTCAGTTCGAGACTTCATTACGAAGAGAGTGTATTTATTGTTACTAAAAGATGTCAGGTTGAAATTTCCTGCCAACAATCATCTTCGATATGGGAGAAAACGTATAGAAAGTACTAATAATCTTCCAGTTCGTGTACACCCTTGGACATGGGACACCAGCTATAAGGTTTTCAGTGCTTTCTGCACGTTTGCTCAGGAATGTTTATATCCATCGCTCCAGATAATCTTTGATTTGAAAAGTTGTGTCTCGTGTCCTCAGAAGTTTTTAATATGCAGAGACTGATTTAGGATAAATTGACAGTGTAGATTCTGTTCACATTGGCGTTATTCATTTGACATACATGTATATATGTGACAGAATGGTCTCCACATTGAAGTACTAGAGCTAATTTTTCTTATGAAAATTTCTAAACGAGCCGAGCATGGCTTGGATGCTATTTAGATTCAAGAGTTTTCTGTCAGCACACAATAGATGATGACTTGAAAAAGAGATAGTCTGTACTATTTAATTTATCAACAAATGTCGATTTCTAAATATTGTCTGATACTGATGATTCGTACTTCTATGTACAGCAACTCAACGTGTGGCATTTAAACTCAATTACCTAATGCCATCGTACGCTCCTAGCGCTATCTCTGTATTCAAGTATGAGTACTTGGTGGATATGATGTTTATATTGTTGAATCTGGCTTTGTGTATTTTGTGTATTATATGATCTGACCCTTTTAATAGCTTTTAACCCTTTACCTGGAGGCGCGGTGGCGTTGTGGTAACCGGTTCTCGTCAGATAACCAAAGTTAAGCAACGTCGAGCCCGGTTAATCATTGGATGGGCGACCGTCTGAGCGATAAATTCGGACTCCCGCGTTATGTCCTTGGGCAAGGCACTTAACCCCGATTGTACACACGGGGGCACGATGACGCCGTGCACTAAGGCGTACTGCACGTCAATGGTACGCATGTCTTCAACCAATCTAACCCTGCCTGTGCTGCAGTGCGGAGTTACGATGTCGGGGAGCTGGCAGCTGCTCGTCGTTGCTCGGTGGTTCTCACCGGGTACTCCGGCTTCCTCCACCCGTAAAACTGTCACGGTCATGATTAGCCATTGTGCATAAGTATATGACCTTAAAAGACCATTAAATAAATAAATAAATAAATAAATAAATAAATAAATAACCCTTTACCTAACATGAACCACAGTGCACAGACGGCACTTGAAAAACAAATTCTTGAATAACTAATTTTTTTTCATTTTTTGTCTCAAAAACATAGGTTATGGCCCCTCATTGGAACGAGCTCGACGAGCTCGTTCCAATGAGGTGTCATAACCTATGTTTTTGAGACAAAAAATGAAAAAATAATGAAAATTAATTGGCGATTTTTGAGAAAGCGCTGGCCGGTTTTGGCCGTTGCTTTGGGTAAAGGGTTAAGCCCATTCGTTAAAACGGTAATATCTCGGTCATACATTAAAAGAATCAGCGCTGTGAACACTTTAATCTGTTTGAGAGTCTGAGTCTATTATAGGGCTTTAGGGTCATATAATAAATAGAATCGTCAACAAGTCCCCAGTTTATATCGAAATTTGCAAAACTGGTCCAGTAAACTAGGTCTGGACCGAGCTAAAGCTCAGTCCACACCTCATGTACTGAACTCCTTTTAAACTGGGGACTCTTTGGAGAACTCCCCTGTCTTTGATTTATTACAAGAATATACATTCGTGTAACATTTCCATCACAGCAGGACCATTCAGTCATCACTGCATCAGTTGATTTACTTTTTGGTCGTTATTTATATATCACACTGCGCATTTCAGTTGGATATGTGCCATAAATGATGTCTCATTTTATCTTTCCTATAATTTAGAGTTTGAAATATACATATTCTGCCTCAATACATATCAGTTCGATTTGAATCTTCCCCAGCGAGTAGTGTTGAAACCCGAAGAATGTTACTTCAAAAGCCTTTTTGTGAGGGTTTAACCATAAATCTTTCGGCGTTGATAGTATTAACTGATGGTTGTATTTGTACTTTTAAGAGCACTTTCTAATCGAATAACACAGCACGTGCAATCAAAATTGTAAGTAAGATCTCAATCTCATTCTAAGGTTATTGTCATTTGGACAAGTTCGAACTTCAAAGAACACATTTGGTGATATAAATGATAATTTGGCTTTACACTGAATCCTTAATCTAAGTTTTACACATCAACATAAAAACGTAACTCTCTGGAGCTATATACCATTAACTGTGCATGAGGTTGAAATATCTATCTCACAGTTTGAAGCTATTCACATCGTGTATTTAACTCTTATCATTCTTCTGTAACCGAATGCCGCGTCGTCATAATCGTCATTTCAACCGTTACTTTGCAAATCTGATCCATGTTTGCAGGGAACGTCAGTAATTATATAATTCGACAGCACCATGTGGCCGTACAATTACTTTTATACCGAGCCCCTTTGATTGTTAGTTCGTTATGTTGTGTGGGCAAATTTCACTTTTCGAAAAATATGGGAGGCTGGGGCGTAATTCCCGCCCCCCCCCCCCCGTTCACATCTTCTTTTCACAGGGCAGCGAGGAGTTCGGCCAGGGTGTCCTTGTAAATTCAACAGTTCTATTTATTTATCTTCCAATGTGGAGTGCCATTCCCTACATGGCATCTGATATCATATGATATGTACTGTGTTCATGCAGGGCAATATGCGCTGACAGTAGGGCAGAATGATGATACATACCCCAATATTTTTCTGTAGTTACGGGCCTGATGGGAGAGGTTATCAGAATACCAAACAATAATAGCGTCTTGTAAAACAACGAAGACGTGATAAACATATTGGTCAAGCTCTATTTGATTGCCAAAATGTATTTCACGCTTTCGGACCGCTTAATCCTTTACTTTACCCGTTGAACTCAAGTGGTATCTTCCATGCCAGTTCAATGGCAGCAATTAGAAGAGTCCATATTCATTATTTAGGGTAGACCAATCAATATTTTTAACGTGCAGCCTCTGGGCTGCATGTTGAAAATATTGATTGGTCTACCCCACACATTTACTGAACAGCCATCCTATTTAATGACGTTATGACGTATCATGTTCCTGGCCGGAAAAGCGGCCGCTGGCGTTCAAAGGGTTAACATGAAAAGCAGCTGACGCTTGCAAACAAAATTATTGAGTAACTAATTGTTTTCATTTTTTTTGTGGCAAAACATAGCTTATGGCCCCTAACTGAAACGAGCTCGTTGAGCTCGTTCCAGTGCGGGCCATAAGCTATGTTTTGACACAAAAAATGAAAAAGTAATCAAAATTGAATGGCAGTTCTTGTGAGTAGCGCTGGCCGATTTTGACTGTTGCATTGGGTAAAGGGTTAAGTGCTGTAATTTGACAGTCTCACACAAAGTAAAGCCAATAAATGATACAGAAACTATGGGGCATTGGTTAGAACACGAAACAGGTTCACCTCTGACTGACGTTGTCTGCGTTGTGACCTTGGGGAAGACACTTCATTCCATTTTGGCCAAGAGGGAGCATGGTTGCGCAGTCTGCACATCGGTAGTACATTGGGCTTCAACTGATGGGTTAGTAACTTGGAGAGTCCAACAGTTACTCGCCGTTGCTCGGTTGATCTCTCCAAGTTCGCTAGCTTCTCGCGCGTCAAACTGGCCAACACGATATGGCCTTCGCTGTTGAAAGTGTCGTTATACCCCTATAAATATGTAAATAAATTAAAGGCTACGTTGAGCCAATAAATGATATACCCTACGTGCAGAATGCATTGATTGCCGGGCAAATGGTATCTGCTGTTTGTGAATCCCTCGAACGTCCAAAAAAGTGTCAGTTTGGCCAAAACATACTTACTTCTCCGTCAGCCGAAAATGAGCTCCTCCTCTCCTCTCTAGTTAAGATCAACGCACACATCTGACAGAGTGACATGGACGTCAGCCTGAGGTCAAAGATATGAAGTAGCAGAAGCTTGTGCTGTTTATGATGTAATTCACAGTCTTTGCAAGTTAAAATATTCAGTCAGTATTGCAGGTGTCACCAAGACAGTACTGCGGTAATACTCTGCTGTTTAATTTGATATCTACCGGAGTTTATCAAGCGGTATTCGATTATGTCACAATATGCTTTAAGCGTCTGGTAACACATTTCGTCACATAATATTGAGGCATCCAAACTGCCGTATCCAAGTCTTAACGACGGTAAAACAAAAACTTTATTTAGTATAACAGGTACCATTTTTGAAAGAAGGCCGATAGTTTTTGTACAGTATCTATTGGAACAGGAAATTGATTTTTGGTTCGTGCCAGAGTACTGTTATGATGAAATGTACATTTTAATATTCATTATGACCTCTCTGAATATTCAGTCGAAGATAGTTTATCACAAAATTACCATCGAACAGCTCATTACGAAAATATCATTCTCAACATGTCTCCTAAATGGGTGACATCAGGAGTCAAAGGCGATATCGTCAAATTGTGAGTCAGTTGGTTTGAAAAGTAGAATTGAATTAATCAGCTCTTATATTTATATATATATATAACTGTTTATTAGTACGAATGAAAGATAATATCTGCAACTAAATCCAAATTATTTAAAACATTTCAATTTTTAGCAGGAAAACGATACACATTGTGTAATAAAAAGAATATCTAAATTCGTCACGATTTGATATGAATTGCTAACTTTGTTCACCAAAAATGGATCTAAGTCGTAGTGAACCTCGGCCTATGTCAATTTTAGTGAACTTTGGGGAGAAATTTCATATTACATCATGACTCATTAGAGATCTCCTCTTTGCCTTGGGCCAATACCATACAACTTTTACAATTGTATTTTCTAGAACTGTATTTTCTAGTTGTGACTTTAAATGGGTTGAAATGAACATTAGCATTTTCAAAGATGAACATTAGCATTTTCAAAGATGTGGCAATTTGCCAGTTGGCAAATTGCCATATCTTTTAAAATGCTAATTGTTCATTTTAGTCAGTTATATTAATAGGTATAAGATACAATTCTAAAAAAAAAAACATTTGTAAAAGTTTTATAGTATTGCCTCCTGATTGCCTTTGGTAAAATATGCTCATGAAAAAACTGCTATTTTCGACCTCGCATGTGGAATGATTTCGGTATCCACTCAAAAAATGTCAAAAAGTCTTCGTCACATGACTGCAACAAGGCATCATCTTTTGGTGTTGGCCGGTATACCATATAATAAACATCGGGATATTGCAAGTATTATAGTCGAGGATCGCTCTTTATCTTGTTTTGAAGTAAAGTGTACATTGTTTGTAAAAATGTCGGCGAATCTAACAAAAACAACATAAAGTTTTCTTGGTGTCTAGCAGGGCATAGTGCATCTGTCGATAATACATGTGACATTCGTGATAACATTCGCGCTTTATACTTGCGACTTATTAATAATTTTGTTTACTTTTCACGTAGATTATAAATATTTAAATAAATATGCCCGAGCTCAGAATGACAGCGATGTCATTCTGTTTTCATGCATTGTCATTTGTAACAAACTTTGGAATAACTAAGTTTTGGAACTTTCTTTGCACGGTAACTCCAATGCACAAGATTCACACATTATGCATATTATTTTTATTAGTAGCTGTAAGACTGTGCATCGGTCAGGCCAAGGTCGGTCTGGGAGGGGCAGAGTCTTACAGACACATGTTTTTTACAATGGAACCCTATCAATTGAAAAAAGTGAAAAAATAGTGTTGACATTTTCCTGTGTTCTGGTGCTGTGCTAAACGTTTGTATTCTATTATAACACGAAAGACACCGCGTTTGGTGTCACAGTGCTGTATACCAGTTTTTTTTCAAAATCCAGAGGTAGCACAGCCGGTATTGATATTTACCCGGCAATAGCTGGAATATCGTCTATCGAGAAAGGAGTTGTCGTTCTTGGTAAACTATTCCCGGTTGGTATTTGCGGTATTGTTTGCATTACGACTCCATTAGATAGCATTTTTCAATTTGTACCTAGGGGAGAACACTCTGGGATCCCCCTCCACCAACCAACCCCTACCGGTACACTGCACCTGACACAAATCGACGACATGTCCTGGACAATATTGCCGGTGTAATTGTGACATTCGGTTACGCTTATGCAGGACTTTTCCATCAGTTTTTATCAACGTGGTGCGGTTTACATCACAATGTAAACCAAGGTACTCTTGAAAGAATTCCGCATACCAACCGGACGTATTTAGTATTAATCTCCACAGTGGAGATAACCTATTTATCGATAGAGGTTATATCAAGATACCACCAAGCATTAAAATCCTATTGCAAAAATACGTGTTTTTTTTCTCACGGATATTTCAAATTGTATTATAACATTATATGGGAAAACATATAATTAAATCGTTTTATTGCAAATTTCAATTCAAGTTTCTATGTCTATTGTGGTAAATGAATGATGGATTGACATATAGAACAGACATTGTTCTGAAAGCTACATACAAATACGTAACTCAGTGACCCTTTACCTAACATAACGGCCAAAAAACGGCCAGCGGTATTCACAAAAATCACCATTCAATTTTCATTATTTGCTTTTTTGGTCAAAAACATAGCTTATGACTCCTCATAGAACGAGCTCGCTGAGCTCGTTCAATGAGGGTCAGAAGCTATGTTTTTGACACTAAAATTGAAAAAAAAAAAATATTTAAGAATTTTGTTTGCAAGTGTCATCTGCCTTTCGTTTTAGGTAAAGGGTTAACTTTATTTGATTATTGTTGTTGATAGTACACTTTTTTGTTGGTATTAAATGTTTCTAACCGAATAACCAACTAATTTTATGAATTAATGAAATTTTACATCATTAGTACCTTTAGATCATTAGTAACTATGATATAATTCATACATACCATAATAACGCGCTTTAAATTAAATAACTCACTTCTAAAAGAATAGTCACACAATAACCAATAATGAGCGATGAATTTTTGAAAATGAATATGTTTTATTTTTTATCTTTTCAGAAAATGTAGACAAAGAGGAACATAGACTGCAGTATAATCTGTTTCACTCTCTCTTCTTTATTTCTGCAAGTCCAATGTAAACGTTAGCCTGCCAGATGTGACATAGCATTTAACTTTTTAAAGTTCAATTTATTTCTGAGAGAAAGAGTTTAAGTTTATACTTATACGTTTTCCTTGTATTATAAAGCTTCTGTTGATATATATATTTAAAAGCATATTTGTGGAGGTTAAAAAATAAATGAAAATCTTAATTCGAAAGAGATACAGAAAGAATATTAATGGGAGTTGTGGAGACAATCAATCACAAAATGCTGTAAGCTGACCCGGCTTTCGCGCCTACTTCGTGTAGATCGCCGTCAGTATATGAACTTTATCCATTTTCGTCGGAAAGGTCCTCTGTAGCTCACTAGAAGCTCATCTATGGAAATTCAAAAAAAAAAAAATCCTGCAAACATTGGGTGGAGATGCCAGTGAGAAAAGAGATACGATGTGTGTAAAGAAGAGAGAGAAAGGGGGAGAAAATGATGATGACCCTAATGTGAACTCGCACAGAATACATGGCGTGCTGTGATTTAATTGACTTTAACAAAAAATCTTGAATATTATACATTTATATTTGACTCCCAATGCAACCCAAAGCAGATGAAAGTTATGTTTATAGAATGGTTCGAATCTTAGCATGCTCAATTATCAGCAGATTCAGTCTGTTTTGAGAAGAAGAGAAAAAAAAATAAAGGGAGATAACAAAATTATCTTGGCAATTAATATCACAAAAAATACTCATCGTAATATATGTTGTTTGAGAAGTGCCGAGTGGTCTTTCAAACATCAAATGAAACGATGTGTTTGATTACAGTACATAAGCTGGTGCACAACATGTCATCTCACTCCCGGTATGCTAAGATTCATTATTTCGGTGTCATCTGGGAATTAGAATACGTCCTTTTTGGGTGGCATATACATGTATATGTTTTTATTTGTCCTTTGTAAAAAATCATTTGATATTTATTGTAATATTGTACAGTGAAGAAATAATGTATATGTATATCCAGCCCAAATGATGGTTTGTTGTAGTAGAAGTGATAATAGTGTATTTCTGTATCCTCAAACGATTACCACTCTATGCAAGAAAAAGCGGTAAATCTGCAATAAAAGTTTTGTTTCTTTTTAAACATGCATTAATTGTTTTTTCAGTTTTAGAGAGCACGCGTGTCACCCAGCCTCGGCTGAATTCATATTTTAATTTATGTGCAGGATTCTTTCTTCAAGTCTGTCTTTTTCCTTACATGTGTACATTAGGGGCAGAATGTTGGGTGTTAACATCTTAAAACAGGGATGGTGCTTGGCATGCACATATTCAAGCATATATTTCATCTTAGAAATTTCTGAGAATGTTAGAAATTTCTGAGAATGTCAATGGATTTAACCCTTTCAATCCCCCGCGGGAACCCCGGGAAGTGAAGCAGGCTTTGTTTCACTGGTAAAACAGGACCCAGTCACTAATGCTTGTGGTGCGAGTCCTCTAAAATAGGCAACATGGGGTATAAACGATTGACTGACTGACCTTGACGTTATCTCCATGTTGTGGTCATGATTAGACATTGTGCAGAAGTATGTGACCTCAAACACAAATAAATAAATAAATAAATAAATAAATAAATAAATAAATAAATAAATAAATAAATAAATAAATAGCCCTTTCAACACTGGCGCCCTGGGGAGCGGGGTATCATTTCAGATCGATACTGTCAACGGCGAAATTGGCGAAACCATCCTAGTTTGTTGGGAGGATTAAATTATTACCGAGCCTCGCTTTCGATTGTTGTTGCTCTTTATATCGTCTTCTCGTCCACTACCAATTTTGTCTTCACGCAAAAATTTATGCAAACCGGGTTGACAGGATTAAGGCATAATGTGTAAGCTTTGAATATCTCAATCACACTCTGTTTAAATCAATACAAAGTCAAGTCAGAGTGACCCCTCCTTTGTTTTTAGTCAATTAAAGTGGCGACAAACGATAACCTTTTCAGAGTAAACTAGTATTCTCTTAATTATTGTCCATCGCAATTGTAAGTTCCATATACTAGAAACGTACTCGGCACGATACGTTCTTACACAATTTATTAGTGATCTCGTAAGGTTTGTATGGTGTCAATTAATTCTATATTGGGCAGGATTTAGCTCTCGACCCGCATGGGATTAAATGACGCCATATTAGGTCATTGACGAAACTGTGTAACTAATGAAGCCTGAACGATCAGGGACTTCAGAACGACAATCGGGAGGATGGGTGGGTCACATGAGAGGATACGTTGCATAGAATTACCCTCCACGCCGCAGAAAAGGGATATAGCAAACAGCCTCGCCCGTCCGTCCGTCCGTCCGTCCATCGGGCCTTCCGTCTGTCTGTCCGTTCGTACATCCGGAGTCTGTTTATGCGATATCTTGAACAATAGTTATCGGATTTCAAATACTTTTGGCATGCTGCTTTATAATGACAGTATCTGGGAGAAATTCATTCAATCGCCACCATTATTCGAAGAAAAGTAAGGGAGTTATTGTCCTTTCGTTGGTGAATTTTGCCTCAGATTTTTCATTGTTGATGCAAATATTTCAACATTAGACCTCAGATTTCAGTAAAACCTGATACACTGCTTCATATTAATTATCTTGGACAAATTCGAAAACCGCAGTTGTGATTTCTCAATCATCAAGAGTTTTTTCCCTTTGTTTGTTGAATTACACTCGAAAATTCATTATTTATGCAATAACGTGGAGAGTAAACATCCAATTTCTATAATTTTAAACTTTGTATTATTAATGTGTCTTGGACAAGTTAAAACATTGCGATGATTGCTTGAACATTGATTGTCCTTTGTTGGTTCATTTAACTAAATTAATTTAATGTGTCTGTGATTACTTGAAGAGTAGCCATCAGAGTAACCATCGGCTTTCAATAAATCTTTGTTATGTTGCTTGATATTCACAAAGTTTGGGATCAGATGGAAAATCAAGGTGATCTGTCTGGAATTGAAAGAGTTATCGCCCTTTGCATATTCCATTCACTTTATTTTTTGAGTTTGTGTGCTAACTTAAAAAGTAGTCATCAAATTTCGCTGACTTTTGACATGATGCTTTCTATTATCATTGTTTTGAAAAACCCATTGAATTTTCGTGGCAAAATGGAATAGTCCGAAGTTGACAGTGGCGGTGCCAGAGTTACAGAAATGAGGGAGTACAGTTGGGTATTGCCCACCGCGCGTAAGTTTTAAAAGTTGAGAAAATTTTTAAAACTCACGTTGCAAATGGTGTTCTCTGGAGCATTCTCAGACAATTAAATTAAAACAGTTTTATCCTTTTGAAACTTACTGGTTAGGTCTTTCAGTTACAGAAAACGTCGTACATGGTGACATTTCAACGGAAGAACGCGGTTGTAAAGTGCGAGCACAAAGCACCAAACGGCACTCAGATCGAAAATGAAAGTAGGCTGCATCCCAAACGGATGCGTTGCACGCTCTCGATTCTAGCATTCCTGGAATACTCTTAAGCGGTATGTTTCAGATCGTTTAAACGCGGCACGCCTTGTTGCAACTTGGGACCTCGACTCTTGTTCGTTGTTTGCAGCTAATGTGTGTGTGTGTGTGGGGGGCACACACAAACATAATTTAAAAACTTCTCTGATTTAGTGCACTTGGGAATATGGAATTAAGCATACCTACCATTACACCGCGACGTTCAATACAAAAATTAAAATGATAGTATTTTTTTACTACGCTTGGCGAAAAAAGTACCTCCCCCATACCCCCCCCCCCCCCTTCCCCATGGCGCCGACACTGGAAGCTGATATTTTATATGGTGGGGAATAAATGATGACACCAGTTAAGAAGTAGGTGGATGGAGAGGACAAAGAGGAGATTCCTTGAAGTGAGAGAATAGATAGTTCAACTATCCGAACGTCACGGCTTCCCCCAGGGGCGAAACCAAGACGTTCGGATAACTGAACGAGAAGAAGAGGAAACTCTGGACTTTGGGACATGAATGAGAAACAATAACACTGTCATGAAACAGTACCAAATCTGAGAACTTTTTGTAATTATTCGTTTTGATTCAACAAATGAAGAGGTTAGAACTTTGTTAGTTTCATATCGGCCGATATATCAGCTATCGGTAACTTCGACCTTCTCAGGCTAATTTGAAGTTTCCTGGGGCTAATATCTTGGCCGATATGAAACTTGAAGATTTGTTGAAAATTGATAGCGTTGTTGCTCTTTATTTTGTTTTACTGAAAATTTTAATGATTTTGTGGAAAATTGAACAACAATTGTCACATTTCAATAATGTTTAGTTCACTGCACGTTTGTGTATGACTTATTCGTCCAGAGAAGCAGGGACCTTTGCGCCGCTGTTGCTGGTATTAATGGTTTGCTCTCATTCAAAGAAATCACCAAAATCCACGCAGAGTTGTACAAAAAATTACATTGAGAAATGTATTTGTCTTCCGAAACATAGCTTGTGGCGAGGTTGTGGGACAATCTCGAACCTCAATCGGCTTTAAAATGAATTTGAGAAGGACAACATTATACTTTTAACCCTTTGAACCCTGTTGGTATCTACCAAGCCAATTCAAACCCGTCAACTGGGAGAGGGGTGCGGGGGGGGGGGGGGGGGGGTGTAGGTAGGCGATCAATATTCTCAACGTTTTGAACGTGAAGCTTTGGAAAAATCTTGATTGGTCTACCACACAAATATACTGAGCAAATATGTAGCTTATGAATTAGAATTCAGGCCGTATGACGACCCTGGACCGGAAAAGTTGCCTTTCCGGTTCAAGGGTTTAAGTCCATATTTTTATATTGCTAGTGTTGTAAGCAAATCGTGTTTGGCAGGATGACGGTTGAGTAAACACACGAACAGAAGTATTTACATGAGAATTTAACCCTTTACCTAACGTGAAAAGCAGACGACACTTGAAAAAAAAATTCTTGAATAACTAATTTTTTTCATTTTTTGTCTCAAAAACATAGGTTATGACCCCTCATTGGAACGAGCTCGACGAGCTCGTTCCAATGAGGGGTCATAACCTATGTTTTTGAGACAAAAAATGAAAAAAATAATGAAAATTAATTGGCGATTTTTTAGAATAGCGCTGGCCGGTTTTGGCCGTTACGTTGCGTAAAGGGTTAAGTCTTTTTGTCCGCCCGTGTCCCAAACTGGGATATTACGATATTATGTTGTCCTTTTTCACCGTCGATCCTTTCATAGTGCCGCATTTTAGTTAGTGGTCATATCTGCCTGCTATAATCAATCCCCAGCCTCCTTACTCCGCTTCCTAGCTCTCTCCCCCGCTCCCACACGCGCCTACGTATACACTCAGTGACAGTCGGTATATTGCGACAGAGTTAGAAGATGCCTAAAGAGTACCCCAGCTACCTTTTCAGTGATTTAAGATGCTGTATAAGGATTATCAGTCTCTATGGCGGGTTACCGAGTGCAAGGTTGGCAACTGTTTGCTTGAATTTATGCAGTCAGTTTTCAGTAGCATATATCACAGTATATATAAATTATTACAACTGTCAGTTGTTCTGGAATGGTGTATTCCATCGAGTTAACGAGCCAGTGCAGCCTGATCAAACAGAACTCCGTTGGTAACGTGATTGATATGGTCTCGTCTACTAGACGAAATATGCCAACACAGATTTATTGACTGTTGTAATAATTTGTTTATTAGATGGCAGTGGATGTTTAACCTTTTTACTGCCATGCCCACTTTAACCATATATGGAGGACCTCTATGTACGCATGTATGCGAGGAAGTTTAATAAGATTTATGGCATACTTGAAACTCTATCATCTGATTAATTGTTGGAAAGGGCTCTCTGAGCCCTTTCCAACAATTAATCAGATGATAGGTTTGATCTGCGCAAACCAGAACGTATAGATAGTCACCATAAAGTACGTGACAGTAGTCCCTTTCGGCAGCGTAAGTGTTAAAAACTGAATATGATACCTGAAATATACAGTACAGTCACCGTGAACTGATCGTAATCCGCGCGTGTGCAGTGATGTCCACGCATGCGTTTACCAAGTAATAAAAATCATCATCAGCAAAATTTTAATTAATAATGCACGGGGTTTTACCCGAAGCTTCATTAATTAAATATTTTATGATTTTTCCCGTAATAATTAGTGATTGGAATTTTTTTTATTGCGTCCATGGAAACTGTCTAGTCTATGGCGGCCGTACTGTATACACAGAATGCTATGACGTGTGAATGCGTTCATCAATACGACACGAGTGGCGTATTTTAAGAAGTTTGGTTGTGTCATCTGAGAGATATTCACTTCAAAGTCAGAACTTGAGTGTTCTAACACCCCCCCCCCCCCCCCCCACCCCCCCAAACACACACACATTTACAGAATAAATTTAAATTCGTTAATTTGGGTTGATTTGAACAAAAACATTTTCTAATTGGCATTCGATTTATCAGCTGTCTCCACAGTTTCCGAATTGATCAACGGCAGAATACGAAAACGGCCTATGTCCAGTTCTTTTGATGGATCCACGACGTCAGGTGATAAAATACTCCGTCAAAATAAATCCGTATGGAATACGTGTTCCAAAAGGGTTCGTAATAATGGAACGGATGGAAAAATAATAGGCGTGTAAAAAAATGAAGTATTTGTTAGAGAGGATTTTCTTTCCCAGAATTATAAAGCTCTGTGGAGCTGACTTCAAACTCGGATGATATGACACCGATCTCCACCGACGTGAACCAGGCTGGACTTGTTCCCTTTAATGCGTTACTAGGCGCAACCAATGTGTCTACACCGAAATCGTTCACTGTTATTCGTTGAACGTAATCAGGAAAATTGGCGTTACCAGGAGTAATGGTGCAGTTTCTTATGGTTGGGAATTAATGATGACAATAATTAACCCTTTGAACACTAGTGGTATCTTCCATGCCAGTTCAATGGCAACAATTAGAAGAGTCCATATTCATTATTTGGGGTAGACCAATCAATATTTTCAACGTGCAGCCTCGAGTCTGCACGTTGAAAATGTTGATTGGTCTACCCCACACATTTACTGAACAGCCATCCTGTATAATGACATTATGACTTACCGTGTTTCTGGCCGGAAAACGGCCGCTAGGGTTCAAGGGGTTAAAGATTGGGTGGATGAAGAGAAAAAATAAGAGAGTTGTACAGAAAATTCAACGCAAACTAAGATTCAGAGTCGTAAGCGGAGATTCGTCGAACTGGGATCCTGGAGAAGAAATAGTTCAGCTATCCGAATGTCGCAGCTTCCTCACTGGGAAGCCACGACGTTCGGATAGCTGAACGAGAAGAAGAGGAAACTGCTGACTTTTGAAAAGAATGAGATACAATAACATTGTCAGAAAACTATGACAGATCTGAGAACATTTTGTAATTACTTGTTTGGGTTTAATAAATCAAGAGGTTATTACTTAGTTTCTTATCGGCTGAGATATCAGCCATCTGTAACTTCATATCAGCCTTCGACCTTCGGTCTCAGGCTGATTTGAAGTTACCTCGGGCTGATATCTCGACCCATATAAAACTAACAAAGTGATAACATCTAAATGTTGAAATGTTAGCACAAAGGCACTCGTGTTTTTATTTAGCGTTTATGTCCCCTCAAAAATCTCCGTTCGTAAATGGCGTCACATACGTCTCTTTTGCGATAAGAGTGATATAAACTTGGAAAATTGAGCACTCTCTTTTAAAGGCGAGCCAGAAGTGATCAGCAAAGTACAAAGGTATTGAGAATCTTACTATAGAAGCCATTTCATAAAACGTGAGGCCGCCCATTATGTGAATTAAAAAAATGCCCAGTATTCTGATGTAATACCGAGAACGACTCACGCGCGTGAAAGGGTTAATCGATATGACACGAGTGCCAGCGCGAAAGAATAAAACGAGAAGCCGCAGGCCTTGAGTTTTATCCTTCCGCGATGGCACAAAGAACACATTGGAACTTAAGGGGTATACTATCAACAAAAAGAACACATTTTATCGCCAACCAAAGTTGTGAGTGGAACCCGTGTTACTATTTTTAGATATCGCTAGCGATTCAAATTGTAATCGCGGTGTACGATTTGTAGAAAATTCCAGTTCTATTTAAAAATAGTCCGTCAACGATTTTTGTTCCACACATGTGTGCGGAATGAATTTTCATTTTCCGCGTGGTTTAGTGTTGCTGTAGATGGTGATCTCATAGAACAGGCGTGTAATAAACTGTGTTCATTCATACACCGCCAGGAAATGTGTAATATGTAACTAATTGGTAGATTTCCCTGTAGGAGTTCACACCAAGAAGACGATACCATGTCATGATTAGATGATTGTTTCTTCCTTGTGTAAATTTCACAGAATTGCGACATAAACTGCTTACAGCTGAGAAAGTTGTGGTGTGTAGTTTGAATAGTAGAAAGCCTTCAGAGTCATTCCATAATATTTATGTTATGGACGAATTATGATATCATTATATTGTAAAAAGGTTAACTGACTAGCAAACTGTATTCCAATATCAATCGAATAAATAACAGACATGGCGTCAATAGAAGAAAAAGACCCAAATAAAAAAGTTAACTGGCATGCTACCAGAATCATTGAATAAATAATAGATTTGGTGTCACTAGAAGAAAAAGACCCAAATAAAAATGTTGACTGACTTGCTGGCTGCATTCCCAGATCAATCGAATAAATAATGGACCGTCGTCACAAGAAGAAAAAGACCCAAATAAAAAAGTTAACTGGCTTGCTACCTGCATTCCCAGATCCATCGAATAAATTATAGATATGGTGTCACTAGAAGAAAAGACCCAAATAAAAAAGTTAACTGACTTGCTAGCTGCATTCCCGGATCCATCGAATAAATAATAGACATGTCGTCACAAGAAGAAAAAGACCCAAAATAAAAAAGTTAACTGGCATGCTACCTACATTCCCAGAATCATCGAATAAATAATGGATATGGTGTCACTAGAATAAAAAGACCCAAATGAAAAAGTTGACTGACTTGCTGGCTGCATTCCCGGATCAATCGAATAAATAATAGACCTGTCGTCACAAGAAGAAAAAGATCCAGATAAAAAAGTTAACTGGCTTGCTACCTGCATTCCCAGATTCATCAAATAAATAAAAGATATGATGTCAGCAGAAGAAAAAGACCCAAATAAAAAAATTGACTGACTTGCTACCTGCATTCCCGGATCCATCAAATAAATAATAGACATGTCGACACTAGATGAAAAATACCCAAATAAAAAAGTTAACTGACTTGCTACCTGCATTCCCAGATTCATCGAATAAATAAAAGATATGATGTCAGTAGAGGAAAATGACCCAAATAAAAAAAGTTTACTGGCTTACTGCGGGCATTCCCAGATGAATCGAATGAATAATAGATTGGTGTCACCAGAAGAAAAGACCCCCCCCCCCAAAAAAAAAAAAAAAAGTTAACTGACCTACTACGTGCATTCTCAGATGAATCGAATACATTATAGACATGGTATCACTAGAAGAACAAGACCCAAATAAAAAAAGTTTACAGACTTGCTACCAAATTAAATGACGTGCTATCTGCATTAAGTGGCGGCGAATCCACGAGGATGGGGGCACAAAGGACACGTACCCCTCCACCTTTTTTACGACAGACAGACGTGCTGCGCGGTTACACTATGAGCTAAAATTGATTCATGCAAACGTCTCAATATACAGGCATTCTTGTATTATATTATTTACAAATCAAAAACACTTTTGGCTAAAGTCTCCCACGTTCAGTCGCTTCGGTCCGTTTCGTCTACTTAAACCATCTTCCAACCCGAAGGTTTGCGTTCGAGTTGGGATATGATTGGAGTAGACGAAATGACCAGGTCATTGACCACACCGCATGCTCTTCTAAACGAGAGACTTTCGTGTGGCATTGTATATTTACCGACATACAATTGTAACTTTTCTCCAACTGGGCCGAACCACTGAAGCCTTGAAACTTAGTGCCTGTCTACTTTTATCGAGCTTCCGCCACCTCTGCCTGCGTTCCTACAGCAATCGAATACAAAATAGACATTGATTCAATGGAGGAAAATAGCCAAAATAAAAAGAGGATGATCGAGTTGTCAGCATTCCCATATCAATTGAATAAATGATCAACATGACGTCAATAGAAGAAAACACTAAAAATAAAAAAAGATAACTGACTGGCTTTCTGCATTCCCAGATAAATTCATATAAAATAAACGTATGGTGTTTTCAAGTAAAAAAATTATTCTACGAGTAGGATTAAGAATGAAACCGACGAGCCTTTGGCGAGTCGGTTTCATTCTTAATTCTTCGCGTAGAATAATTTTTTTACTTGAAAACACTATAAGTTTATTTTGTTTATCCCATAAATCTTCTAAACGACAGTCGCGGAAAAATCGTGCTATAATTCGCTACAAAACACAACGAGAAGTGAGGAGCACATTGGTCCAATTCGACCGATCAGCAAAATTGGCAAAAATAAACAAGGCGCAGTAATACATTTCTGTCTAAAAATAATTCCCCTACAAACTTGAGCTAAACTTGCAAAAGTACTTTATTATATGAGCAGTGGGTGGTGTTTTCTTCTGGCATTGTGTAATACTTTCAAAAAGATTTAAAGAAATCAACAATCGAACTATTAATTATGCTAGACAAATGTGGTAGAGGCCAGATGTCAACAAGTCCATCGCTACTAGTGGAATAAATTTTTTGAGTGTTAAGGTATCGCGGAACTAAATATTGAAATTAGAGTGAACCGCCTTAAAATGTTGCACTCGGAAATGACGCAATCTCTAAAAATAAACAGCCTTGGGAAAATCCGTTGTTTCAATAAAAGTTTGAAACATTCTATTAACATCTTGCATTATTGTTGAATATTCCTGATAAAAAGAGGGTGATTTGATGACCTTTGGGCCTAAAAAATATAATTTACTTTTTGTGTGTTTTTGTATGGGATTCCCTGAAAAATATGTGCACATGACCGGTACTTCCCTTTGTGTCAGTTTTTCTCTCTTATTTGTTGCATGACCCCCTGTTTTCAGATCAGAAAAAGTTGTCTGAAGGGCTATACTTGACAGAGATATTTGAATGCCAAAATTAAAGTGATGCGATCATATTTTTTTCCACCTGAACGTTATAATGGTCGCCTGTGGGAAAATATTTAGTTCTGTGAGACCTATAGGAAATATGTTTTTTGGCTTCCAGACCAGATTCAGTTATTATTTTGGGGGATTATTTCACATTTAAATATTTATTTGGGGACCATACACCTTACCAAACCATTTTATTGTTTTGAGAAGTTACTTTTTTGTCACAGTCAGCAATTAAAGCTATATATTTCCAAAACTAAGGCTGTTCATGCAAGAAAATTCACATCTTGAGCAAGTGTATTCCCCAGGAGCACACTATAACCTCTGGCAGCTGCTAACTAACAGCCTATCTTACCCTATTAACATATTTATTTAAACCATGGTTTCTCCTCATATTTCTAGGGGCAGGGAGGATTCCAAATCTTCCAACCCCCTCCCAAATCACCATTCAAACACAGACAGAAAACCTACACTGCCCTTCTATTCACTATTATTTAGAAGTTTTTCTCTTCTATATTATGCTCTTCAAAATGTTGGAAAACAATTCCTTCATTGAAAGAGTATCCTGGAACACAAATTTGAGGAAGGGGTGGGGCTACAGTGGAAAATAACATAATAAAATTACAAATGTGAGTGAATAGCATTTGTGCATAGCTACCAATATAGTTGTCTAGTACTAGTGCTGCCATGGTTCCCCTGATACAGCATAAATTTACAGTGACAGTTGTGAAATATTGCTCTTTCCCTGAATCAAGTCCTCTCTCCCATACATATTTAACCCTTCTGCTGATGATAAACATTTGGAAAGACTGAACAGCATGTTTTTAGAGACTGAAGTTAGTATCATACATTTTCAGTTTCTTATGATTTACTTTGAGGCTTCAGCACTCATGGTCCACTGAGTTATTTTTCAATTTAACAACCTTGCCCTGGCTCTTCCACTATATTTTTCATTGTATGCCATTCAGTACTCTCATGTAGACCTCCTACATGTGTGACTGCAAGCCTATCTGTCTGTCTGTCTGTCTGTGTGTCTGTCTCTTCATCAGACATGGTGTTTCTTTGCTTTTCACTTGCCTGGATCTACATTTTCAATAATTGGCAGCTGACTAACTTTCACCCCCCCCCACACACACAAGTATATTAAACATCAAATACCACTATATTCTTGAAGCAAATGTCTGATTCATCCTCTTTAGAAACATGTTTTCAACAATTTCAATCTTTTTGCCAGAATGCGTGTCTGTGGGGATTAAAACAAAGGTTATGAAAGTGCACTTATGGGAACTTGCAGCACAAGCATAGCACTATAGAATCAATATTTCATGGTTTTAGGCATCTTACCAGTGTTATGAGATATCACAGTAGCAGGTACTGGTCATTCTTTTGGAAAAAAACACTGTTTTATGTTTTGTCAGTGCCATACCAATGACTCTATGTGCCTTTACTGAGAAAACTGAGGCTTTTCCTTTACAAAAATTGCAAAATATTCATCAATACAATGTGAAATGTCTTCAGAAGCCAGACTGTGATTTAAAAACTATTACAGATGGGAAAGTTCATATCACAGTAGGTTTGTTTTGGGTCAATATCAATTAAATTATGAATTATATCACATATTTTGATGAAAAGGGGCATGCCGGGGGGTCCTATTCAGGGCAAAATTTTACTACATCAGATGGTGGAATAAAATTTGACATCAGTTGTTAGGATAAACTGGTAGAGTCCTCTCATATTGGTGAAATATATAGCTGCATCCCCAGTTTTGGAAACAAAATTGACATCCATATTGTTTCATGGGGGTTGGGACACTGTTTTGCTTGCAGTATGGTTAAATGAGACAGATTTTTTCTAAAAATATTTTGTGCTGATGCAGATGTTAGTTTTATTTTGGGATCGGGGTAGTTTTTTAAAGAAAGCTGTAAATTCTCATCCTTCTCAGTTAATTTATAAAGTAACAGGAGAGAAAAATCTTTCGGAGGCAATACCAGTTTTCAAGCCCACTTGACAAAGTTGGACACTTTTCCTTAAAAGAGCAAATTTTCCATGTTTTTGACTCAGCCAAAGCCAAAAATTGGATTCTAATGCAGAAATGACTCTTTTATCTCATGGAAGTGGTAAAATGTCTCTTTGGTGGGGTTGGGGATGATTATAGGTATCGCGGAACTAAATATTGAAATTAGAGTGAACCGCCTTAAAATGTTGCACTCGGAAATGACGCAATCTCTAAAAATAAACAGCCTTGGGAAAATCCGTTGTTTCAATAAAAGTTTGAAACATTCTATTGACATCTTGCATTATTGTTGAATATTCCTGATAAAAAAGAGGGTGATTTGATGACTTTTGGACCTAAAAAATACAATTTACTTTTTGTGTGTTTTTGTAGGGAATTCCCTGAAAAATATGTGCACGTGACCGGTACTTCCCTTTGTGTCAGTTTTTCTCTCTTATTTGTTGCATGACCCCCTGTTTTCAGATCAGAAAAAAGTTGTCTGAAGGGCTATACTTGACAGAGATATTTGAATGCCAAAATTAAAGTGATGCGATCATATTTTTTTCCTCCTGAACATTATAATGATCGCCTATGGGAAAATATTTAGTTCTGTGAGACCTTAAACCTATGAGGAAAATTTATTTCTCTACTAGGTGAATAAAGGAAAAATTTATCCAAGGCTTTTGTTGTTCAAATAAACGGCCATTTATGGGATAAAATAGATTTTCTACACGGCGTCGCAAGAAAAAGTGACATTTCGAAGAGCTCAATCCGTTGCAGTAGCACAAAGCATAATGCATTTTAGGATGCTTTCTAGATTCAATGTCGTGGCTGATACCAAACATCCACATTTGTTGGGTACGGTTACCACACTCGCAGTTTTTCTGCACTTGTCGCTCTTGAGCGCCATCGCACCTGTTAAATGTTACATTTTGCGAGTAGACAACACCGCACCTCGGCTCCATCTTACCAGCGATTAACACTTATTAACGAATTGGCTGCATCTGCCATGTAATATACAAATTGTGCATTAGAAAATGTTTTAAAAATTCAACAAATCAGTATAGAGCTCGTTCTAATGAGGGCAGCCACATGATGTTTTTGTTGATGTTTTTTTTAAGAATCGGCGGAAAAAAAGTAAAATAACAAATTTCGTCATCATGTGATTTCTTTAAAGGATTAAAATCTATTGATGAGAAGTAAGCCAAATTTTAACTCTTTAGAGAAAACACACGATAGGCCACACAAAGTAGAGTTTCTGTTTCTCAGACCATTATTTGTAAAATTGCATGCGGGCGAGAGGTTTTTAATTTTATTTTTTATTTCTGTAATTATTCCTTTACCATCAAAAGTTCATGTTCTTGGTTTATGTTTTAGGCCTCATAATCTACGGAATGGCATAGGTGGTAGTGTATTTCGTCCCTTGAGAGCAAGAAGGCTTTGCAATGCTAAAGCATTGAAAAGCCTTCTTGCACTCAAGGGACAAATTTATCATTTTTTTTAACTTGGGCAAAATATCAGACATAAACCATTTAATTATTATTTTTTTAAGTTTACATTGGTTATAAAAAGAGAGCATGCGGCAGCCAAAATGACCATGCGGTAGGGCCTGAGAAACAAATTTTTAATTTTTTAGGCCTATCACAAGTTTTCTGTAAAGGGTTAAAATCTGTTCATGGGAACATAGGTCAAATAATACAATGCATGCACAAAAATGTGAACTACACACCATTAATTATAAGCTGTAGCATTCCAATACTTCAAACTAATCAAACTTCACTTTCCGAGAATTGGCACGTAAACAGCATAATTCAACAAACTTTAAAGGCCAATAATGCTACTCACTGTCGTTTCGCTCATGCATTCCACGGGGAATCGTCTGATTGACTAACGATTACTCTATTGAAGTTGCATTTCATGAATTATACCGAATTCAAATAAATCTGATTATTGCTGCGAATAATCGGATAATATTTTTGGAATCCCTACTTACTGTGCATCAGTGGAGTGAAAGGTGTGCAGATGTTCATTCATATTTTCCCTGAAAACATTTTCCAGATGCCGTGACTCAACAATCGCGCACTTCATTTCAAATAGGAGAGAGAGAGAGACAGAGAGAGAGAGAGAGAGAGAGAGAGGGGCAGAGAGAGAAAGCGAGAGAGAGAGAGAGCGAGAGAGAGAGAGAGAGAAGGCAGACAGACAGACAGACAGACAGACAGACAGACAGACAGACAGACAGACAGACAGACAGACAGACAGACAGAGAGTTGATTCAAAGGTGATGAATGTTTATGGTATTTTTTTAGATTCAATCGTCAGAATATTTCGGTTGTCAGAAAAGCGAACCATAGGTTCGCTTTTCTGACAACAGAAACATACCAGACCAGTGAACCTAAACATAGGCGATGGGCTATTTAAAGGCCAGACTTTTTCCTGTTCATAACAGCGTGAATTCCTAACATAATTTGACTGGTGGTTCTGGAGCTTGGAATGGACCGTGTTAATGGTAGTCTCAAGCCCGTTAAAAAGAAATCCTTTCTGAATAAATTTGAACTGTGCTTCAAATTTGGTATGAAGAGTGTAAATAGAATATGTTTTTTTTTGACAAGTTCAAGAACATTGCGCTTATACACTCCAGACGCCACTGTCTAACGTATAATCCAGACCATAACCCTTTACCTAACATGAAAAGCAGACAAAACTTGCAAAACAAATTCTTGAATAACTAATTTTTTTCATTTTTGTCTCGAAAACATAGGTTATGACCCCTCATTGGAACGAGCTCTACGAGTTCGTTCCAACGAGTGGGTCATAACCTATGTTTTTGAGACAAAAAATGAAAAAATAATGAAAAGTAATTGGCGATTTTTGAGAATAACGTTGGCCGGTTTTGAGCCGTTACGTTAGGTAAAGGGTTAACGTGCTGGTTTACTTTAAAACTAATATGACTTTTTTCGTAAGGCACTCTCTAAAATACGGGATTAAATAGGGACGATATAAAAAAATATTGGGACAAATATTATTTTGTCCCCCGCTAATAAATATTTCTACTCGCTATCCATCACTCATACATACTAAACACAAGCATTAACTTTGTAATCATGAGCTATGGTCAGGAAGAGAAAGTACACACTTTGAGGGAAACATTGGATCTGAGGTCTTAAACATGAGTTTAGGGAAGTGATAAATGAATAAAACTTACTTCAAAATGTCTCACTTGCTTCTCCAGTATCAGATTGTCAGACTCTCGATTGTTCTCGGTGCATTGATTTTGGTGCCTTCTAATTTGCTAGGGCGTATCGGACCTATATCGGTGAAATCCATCAAGTTTGCCCCTCCCCACAGCCACCCCTACCACGCCGCTTTTTTAAACACCACCATTAGATTTCTGATAAAAAGTTACCCCAAGTAGACCCCTTTGAAGACCTATATCGGTGAAAACAAATTTGGTTATAACTTTTGGTGCCCCTCCTAGCCCCCACCCCACCCCGCACACTTTTTTAAACCTGACGAGGACCTCCGCCATAAAAGTACCCCTACTAGACCCATTTTGGGCACTCTGGATGGCCCCATATTCATTTCTACAGACCATGCGTGGAAAGTGACCAATCCACGGCGTCCATACCGTACTGCGTTACCATGCGTGCATTCACACAAAATAATAAGAAAGGAATCCAGGTGGGACCAGGAATGGCTGTTGGGGTTGTAAATGCCAATTAGTGTCACAAAAAATGTTTTAGAAGAGGGTAAAACATATTATCTACTTTATACGTAAAAACAGTAACGTTTTATCTTTTATCGTTATCGAAAACTCGCCGTCAATAAAAAATCTTTTATCGTTACTGCAGTAAGAATAAAAGTCACGTGATATCGCAAGAATACAACGTTCACGCCCATCTCATTTGCATGACGTACTATTTCATTCAACACTTTGAATAACTAATTATCGCTGCCGCGGATCGAAACAAATAAAACGGGGCGTATTTATCGAAATGTATTGAATAAAAAAGAAGGCCATTAATTAAACTTACTGAATTGTAAAAATAAAATTTGACGGAAAAGAGTAAAAATTAGTAACTTACACTTTTTCAAATGAGATTATTTCACCCTTCGAGACTTTAATTATCCTGACGTTCAAACGTCACTGGGAATTCAGTTTCTTCAACATTTTTCAAAATGTGACGTCAAACGTCGGAAAGTACAAATAACCAGATATTTTTCACATTAGTGATTATCTGGTTGAAGGCTAGATTATTTTTAGTGGTCTGCATTTGTTAATCAAAAACTCGAGCGTTTTCAGGGGCTACATAGCTACTCGTCGCTGCGCGACTCGTAGCTATATATGCCCCCGAAAACGCTCTCGTCGCGATAAAAGATTTTTTACAAACGCGACGAGTAGCTATGTAGCCCCCGAAAACGATCGAGTCGCGATAAAAGATTTCTTACAAACACCATGTGTATATAACCCATATTTATCGTAACCTTTCCATCTTCTGAAGTGATTACAAAAAACGTATGTCCCTTTATCAGCACTGAACACGTCGTCTGATTGGCTAAAGTGGCCGAAACAAATAGCAATGACGCCGGACATTCTGAAACATGCAGGAAATAAGAGCTCGTGGTGTTGTTACCCTTTTGTTGCACGAAACACCCTGGTGCTAAGAATAACCTTTGACTTCGACTGGCGAAACTTCCATTAGAATTTTAAGCTAACTTCGACTAATATTCGTGCTGCAGTCAATAATATCAACAAAAACTTACAATCGCCAGCATGTGCTCGCAAATTGCTGGAGCAGAAATAACGTGCAAATGCTATTCCTTAATTTCCAGTTCTATCCACACTGGCCAACACTCCATAGACATTGTCTGGTGTTTATCAACATAACCGGGTGTAAAAATGTGTCATCAAATTCAATGACTGCTCACTTTTCTGGTGGTTAACTTTAAACATGTTCACTGTTATTTAGTGCACCTACCTCACAAGCATCGGTTCATCCTTCGTCTTCAATCCGAGCCGAGACTTCAAAATCACTCGAATGATAGTACTGATACACATATTGCTGTGTCACAATGTCAGCGGTGAACCCCGCCTTTGTCCTCCAGCGCAGGTTTTGAGTTTGACATCATCTTTTTAAATAAAAATAGTCCACCTACAGACATGAGTATGACTCGCAACATACAGTCCTGACGCTCTGTACAGAGGCGTACTACACGTCGACGATGCACTTGTCTTCAACCAATGCTAACCCTGCTTGTGTGGAGTTAAAACGTTGGGAGACTTCAGTTGCTCGCCACTACTCCGTAGTTCTCTCCACGTATTCCGGCTTCCTCCACCCATAAAACAGTCCGATTCGAGGTGGCTCTGGTGGTCGCAATGTCATTAAACCCTATAATAAATAAATAATTAATTAATTAATTAAATAAAAAAAAAAAAAAAAAAAAAAAAAAAAAAATAAATAAATAAATAAATAAATAAATCGAGTCTGTGAGTTGCTGGTCAACTCAGCTTGATAAGTAAATAAGAAAAGAGGATATCACCCGTGATCTCTAAAAAAGAACCTCATCACTGCTTCGGCACCTACTCTACATGAATGATTTAGAACTCCTTGCCAAAGGAAAATCTGCGTTACGAGAACAGGTTCCCTTTGCCTTCTCCAAAAATATTGATATGTCGTTTGGACTCGACATGGTGAACAGCTGTCACAGCGTGATAATGAGGCAGAAGTGGGATCAGTTAATTTAAACAAACGGGGGATCTTTTTCAAAAATGTTCAGCAACACCATATCATGTGAACCTCATGTGATCTCAACAAGCTCATTCCAATGTGGGATCACATGGTATGGTTTTGTTGCAATTTTTTGAATTCTTTTTGTCCAACGCCTTAATTTGTAAATTACGAGGGCAGAGGCGGTCGATTCGGTAGGTGAAGGTTTAATACGCCATTGAAGCAACACGCTGTTTAATTTAAATTGACATTCATGGTTGGCTTCGACTGGGGTCACTAAACATAATACTTCTTTTGTCTTCCGCTGATTTGTCGAAGTCCTCTAACGAGGAGGTGAAGATCAACCACCGCCAGACTACCTCCACGATTCAATGTAGCAGTATTAACCCCACCTTTGACAAATTTGTTGACATTTACACTATGTTCGGTCTTTGTTTTTTGGGGTTCATAAGTCAAGAAATAGACAAAAACAAACGATCATTTCTTATAATTAAACTTGAGGGGTAATATATTTAAACACTCTCTACTTTGCGGAGTTAAAATAAAAACCAGGTCGCATCATACTTCCTGGTGATATAACTGAATAAAAAAGGCATAATTGTCTAAAATGCTGTTTGAAATAACGTTACATTTCACTGAAACACGTTCTTGTGTCATCAAAAAATTTATTGACTTATGAATTGCGTAAGTTAAAAGGAACGTCATATAGGCCACTCCCACGCAAAACTTCAATCTCCTTTTCCACTTGACGGGAGGGTGATGTCATTCAAAGCTACACCGAGTTGAATATAATTCTGACTTTGACCATTTCCTGGAAAACTGTAAACACAGTTTGTAAATGTGGAGTTTGATATAAACCCAGATGATATGAAGTTGGTTGAACTTTGTCTCAGAAAGAGTTCATTCAGGCTATTTGGAAATTGGAAAGTTTTGTTGGCGTGAGTTTCGTTTGTGGATTATTATAACCGGCCATTGTTTACGTTTGATTTTGGGGAAAACGACGAACGCAGACGATCACCTATTGCATATAAACAAATTGAACATGCAATAAAAAGCATGATAAGGATTTTATTATTTATTAAATTTTATTTTGAAAGTCTTTTTAATATGATGAGATAAATATTAATTACTTCTCATGTTGAAACAATATGAGCGTGCAGTGGTTCTTTTCCATTCACACTGTTCAACGTAATTTTTAAGACAGATATTGGGAGCGTGGTTTATGCGGGCCTAAATGTTTTTTTTTGGTTCACTGTGGTATAAAAAAGAAAGAAATATTTTAGCCAGTCATTTTGCCCGAAAATGCATGAATAGAAAAAAGGTTTAATTATATATCCTTGAATTGTATTGGCTAAGAATGTCACGTGAACACTGGCGGTAAATCCCGTACACAGTAAGTGCCACTTTAATACACGGTGACCTATGAATAACAGTCATTACTATTTTTATGCATTTCCACTCGCTTCGAATTTTCTAAATTTGAATAAAAACAAAATAAGAGAATTTAAGTATCAAACATATTTTCAAGGTACCGTATTTATTGATTTAAAACATCAAATATTTGAAAAAATGGACAGAAAATAGCACTTGTAATCCCAAAAGTTCTTTGTAGTTTTTCCGATTCTATCGATTTTTTTTTATGCCGAAACGAACATTTTCTTTACAGTTTACTCAATAGATTAAAAGTGATTTTTCGAAGTTTAAAAGTGCTTTGTTAACCCTTTTCTGGTGGTAATGGCAGTAAATGTTTGTAAAATTGTTGGGGTTTATTTAACTTTTCATTAACCTTATTCCATAAGGTCTTCGGCGGGGTAATTCGCCTCACCTGGTATAAAACCTACAGACCTGCCAATGCTATAAAACTTCTACAATTGTATTTCTAGAATTGTATTTTCTACCTATTAATATAACTGACAAAAATAAATCATTTGAACTTTGAAAGATTTGGCAATTTGCCAACTGGCAAATTGCCACATCTTTGAAAATGCTAATGGTTCACGTCAACCCATTTAAAACCATAACTAGAAAATAGAATTCTAGAACATACAATTGTAAAAGTTTTATAGTATTGGCCCCAGGTATCATTCCGTACCCGGTCACTTTCTGACCATGTAACTAATAATATCAAAGCGGTTCTATCATATCAGTCTCAGTAAGTCAATAAAGTATAGGCGTGGTTAAAAACAGTTGTTTTTAGGTCGTCTTAATTGATTATTATGAACAAAGCAGATCTAAACTTCAGCAAGACGTTCTAAAATATTTAACACTGACATTTTCATAATATTGACCAACACAATACCAAACAAAAGGTAGCTGGATACTGACGTCGGTTTATTATTTATGTATATTCTACAGGTAAAGATATAAAAAGGAAAGAAAGCAACATGCTGTGACATTCTTTTCAGACCGGATAGGATCACTACTCTAGTCTGAAAACAATGTTGGACGTCACAGTGTATATTCTATAGAGTGATACGAACCGGGTGGTGGTGCCCCTTACAATATAGGATTATGTATAGAAATGAACAGAATGGGAACAAAAGCACGAATAGCAAACGACACTTGCCGTAAAAAAACTTCAACAAAAAGGACACCCTTCGCTATTTGATGCAGGTGCTTTCCAATCACTGGTAGCAGGTAATTCCTTGGAACATTACTGGTATTATTAGTTAAATAGTCTACAAATGACTTGAAACGATGAGTGTGTATCTATTGTAGTCTGAAATAATTAATTTAATTTACATGGAGAGTAATCGTTTCATGAGAGGTGAGGGACGCTGTACAAACACGTGTGCGCGAATGCGCACGAATGTTTTACAATATAGTCCCTCGCCTCGAATGAATTATTTCACACAACCAGTCCAGTCAAGCGATTACTTTGTTTAATACTTTTCATTATTACGATAATTATATTATTTAACCCTTTACCTAACGTAACGACCAAAAACGGCCAGCGCAATTCTCAAAACTCGCCAATTAATTTTCATTATTTTTTCATTTTTTGTTTCTAAAACTTAGGTTATTACCCCTCATTGAAACGAGCTCGTTCCAATGAGGGGTCATAACCTGTGTGTTTGAGACAAAAATGAAAATAATAGTTATTCAAGAATTTTTTTGCAAGTGTCGTCTGCTTTTCATGTTAGGTAAAGGGTTAAAAAAAAACCCAATGAAGTCCCCATTACACCCACGGCAAAGCGCCTTCGTTCGCGCGCCCGGATACATGACCCAATTGTTGATTGCATAATTCACTTGTTAAGTTGTCGTTTATAATCAAACCGGGAAATCCCAGTAAATCACACTTTGCAAAGTAATAAATTCCGATCCTTGTAGTTTGAAATAATTTAATTCCCCTTCCAATCCAAACAGGAAATCTACACTTCTAATCCAAAACACTTGATGGGCCGAATTCTCACCCATTCCCAATGCGAAAGTAGCAGTTAAATTCCCAATTGAACAGACCATGTCATCCCTGGCGCACCATCTTACTGTAGCTCTTTTATCTACATTATAGTCCATATTGAGAACATCTTCTATGGATTCATATTGTTACTAAACTGCCATGAAATCGAATTTAATATAAGGTGCGTTGCCAGATTGTCCCAATTACCCCAGTTCCAGGGGCATCGGTAAATCTGTGGTGTCTAAAATTTGTCAGACATCACTCATCAATTGGAGCCCCTGGAAGTTTGACATAGTTTTCATAGACGCCACAGGTATTGTTGGATCTTCAGGCGGAGAAAGGTCCTTCCACAGTCACCTTGGATGAAACCCAGTTAGCAAACACGAGGAGTTAGCGACACACGGACCATAGCGTACCAGTTACGCACTTAAACGCCCCCATTGCTCTTCAGTTTACTATGGATTCCCTCGAAGGAGGATTGTCCTCTATAATTAATGTCAGTCCTAAATCCGCCGTTGATGCGACGAGTCTGCGGGAATGGTCAGTTTATAATTTCCACTTACTCGCGTCAATTATAGGTTTTTTTCGTTCGATTTCCTTTCAAGTCCAAAATGAACAATTTTAATTCCAAAATGGAGACTATTCAAGGTTTCATCCAAGCCCTTTGATTACTTAAATACGTATTTCTTTATTCCCAATGAGAAGTTTGCAGTAAAATTCACATTTCAGCAGACCATATTTTGCATTCCCCCCTCTTCCAAGTTCTCAAGCAACCAGTCTAACTCTGTGAGGGGTTCGACGCTCTTATGGCCTGTAACCAGTCTAGCTCTGAAATAATCTACCGTCTATGTTTAGATTCAATCGACTGGAATATTTCAGCTGGTCGGCTAAGTTCGCTTTTCCGATCAATTGAAATATTCTGTCCGATTGAATGTAAAAAAATGATGAATATTTATTTTCTTTAAATCAGCGCTACAATTGTTTCTCAATTCAGAGGCGACTTGACGGAATCTTTGATGGCATTTACCACGGTGAATGAAGACTCACACCAGCTGTAGTTTTATGATTACGCAGTGGTAGTTTAACTCTTTTGGCGCGGAATAATCTGAGAAACAGAATTCTTAGCGCCTAATATTCATCAGGAATTTTGCAAAAAGTATAGGTTGTTATACTAAAGCGTTATTATTTTAAAAGATTTTCTAATGATCTCATTGACAATTTTTCAAATGATTTCCTGTATACATTTAAATGGCACCTTCATACTCTCAAGGGACGATATCGTTGTTCATGGACAGGACAAAAATGGTGCATGAAACATAGGAATACGTATGTTTGTTCAACCCTTTACCCAACGAATCGGTCGTAATATGCAACTTCAGCAGTTGAAAAAACATTATTTTTCTAGAAATTTCAACAAAACCATATCATGTGACATGATATGGTTTTGTTGAAATTTTTTGAAAAATTTGAAAAAATGATACTTAAAATAATAAATTTTGATATTGTCTGCGTTGGGTAAAGGGTTAAAAGCACTTGGAAATGGACACACACAGTTGGCTAAAATGACTACTGCAGTACCTTTCCGCGGTCTGCCGTCTGTCGACTTTAGTCGCGCCAAAAGAGTTAACTAATTGTGTTAATATCCTGATGTATTCAAGGTGAATTATATTTATTTATTTATTTATTGGTGTTTATAAGGTCACATACTTATGCACAATGGCTAATCGTGACCGTGACAGTTTTACGGTGGAGGACGACGGAGTACCTGGAGAGAACCACCGAGCATCGACGAGCAACTGTTTGCTCCTCGACATTATAACTCTGTTCAAACTCCGCCCAAGCAGGGTTTCAGCGGTTGAAGTCAAGGTGAATTAAATATTTACTGATTGGAATATCTATTACTGGAACACGACCGAATATCTATTTTTGTTAGTAAATGGAGATCACATTGTATTATCAGACAACTGGGCAAGCCCTCAGGCCACCATTCTAATTCTGTTCAGAATTCGACGCCGTTATGGGCTGTTTGTTTACCCACTTTTGTGGAGACTTGCACGCAGACAACCGTTGTAGTAATGTGATGTGCCTTTACTCACAAGAACACACAGCTATTCTTCCCTGCCCCAGTTATAGAAATTTCAATGAATAAGTATTCAATTCCCCTTGAAAAAAGATTAAGATATTACCATAATTTGTGGAACTATTTAACGTAATTATATTAAATTACGGCTGTGGTGAGTCTTCATTTCTGATTGTATATAATGTCATCAAAATGTTGATCAAATCATGTCTCGATAGAGCAATATTTATAGCTTTGTTTCACAGAAAATGAAGCTTTATGAATTATTTCAGATTCAATCTTCTGGAATGTATCAGTCGGTTAAAAAATCGAACCGCATGTTCGCTTTTTCAGCTAACTGAAATATTTCATACGAATGAATCTAAACATAAGCAATGACCTATTTGCGGGCTAGACTGGTTCCAGGCCATAACAGGGTCAAATGTCTTAAAGAACTAGACTAGTGGCCTGAGAGGCTCTTGCCAGGGTTCTTTGAGTTATCTCATTTCTAGGGGCGACAATATATCTGCACTGTCAGGCACCACTGATTATTGGGATCCCTGGAATTATGACGTAGACTGTAATGAATTACCGGAATTATGACGTAGTTTGTTCAGATATGGCATGTTTTTGTCACTCAAGTGGATTATCAGTACAGTTGGAGATACTTTACTAGTTTTCATAGATTCAACTCAAGACTAAACATGGGGTGTTTTCTTGACATATAACATGCGGGACCGATTAAGCTGCGATCGAGGGTTAAATATGGAATAAAGAAGCTCGGAACAGCGTTTTTATCTTCGAGTGATACACGTATATCGATGTTTGTCGGGTTTTGTATTTCTTTGAGTGCAAAGAAAATAATACGCGCAGAGTCGATAAATCGAGTTTTGTTGAATGAGTGGTGTAAAAGTGAGTTAAGAATGTCATTGAATTTCTGTGGCAACTCAAGATAATGGACTTATCAATATGGAGATACATTTTAACCCTTTACCCAACGTAACGGCCAAAACCGGCCAGCGCTATACTCAAAAATTGCCAATTAATTTTCATTATTTTTTTCATTTTTTGTCTCAAAAACATAGGTTATGACCCCTCATTGGAACGAGCTCGTTGAGCTCGTTCCAATGAGGGGTCATAACCTATGTTTTTGAGACAAAAAATGAAAAAAATGAGTTATTCGAGAATTTTTTTTGCATGTGTCGTCTGCTTTTCATGTTAGGTAAAGGGTTAAAAGCCTATACTGACTTGAAAAATGGTGTTTTCATATTTCAATCATCTCGGAAAAAACGATGCGCATTTATGCTTGATATCGTGACTAATAAAATGAGTCACGGCTGACACATTTCGCCATTGCAAGAGATTTACCCGAAAGTTAGCTCCCCTTAATTTTCTAAAGTTCTCAGTAAATTTAACAGTAAGGGTATGGGAATTTCAAATAAAAATTGAAATTTCGGAATGTTAGCGATGTTGTATTATCGATGTGCGCATCATCTCACGAAGTTCATGCATTTCCGTGTAGAGTAGTGTAAATATACAGAAGGTGAATTTCAACAATTGTTTTTACCAAACAGTTTGAACGTTTAACCCTTTACCTAACACGAAAGGCGGAACACACTTGCAAATAAAATTCTTGAATAACTAATTTTTTTCATTTTTTGAGTCAAAAACATAGCTTATGACCCCTCATTGGAACGAGCTCAACGAGCTCGTTCAAATGAGGGGTCATGAGCTATGTTTTTCTGACAAAAAGTGAAAAAAATAATGAAAATTCGATGGTAATTTTTGTGAATAGCGCTGGCCGGTTTTTGCCGTTACGTTGGCTAAGGGTTAACTGTTATTCCTTGTTTAAACCGATCTAAAGATAAGAAAACCGCGCTTTTACCATCTTTTGATGCTTTGCATCCTTTTTTCTGTTCAGTGTACCAACAATGTGCATGTAGTAACATATAATAAAATATATAATACAGACACTATCTTTTCTATTAATATAAAATTGTGGAAGGTAAGATTTCAATTTTATATCCCAGGAAGAATAAAAAGTTCCAAATTTTTGAAAAACGCATTCGCTAAACAAAGAACCAAAGTAAACAGTTAATTAGTTGCTTCTAATTAGCTTGCTATAAAAAAACAAGTTTCTTTTTGTAACTTTTAATAAACGAAAACAACAGACAGCTCCGAGGGCTGTCTATTGCTTTCGTTTATTAAAAGTATCAAAAGGAAACTAGGCTTCATTTTCTACTAATGTAAAAAGTTTTTCTTAAAAATGACTTCCTTCTTGAATGGACCTTCCTCTCCCGCCTAATAATTTCAGGGGAGATAATTTCATCGATATTCACTATTAATACCGTGACAACTCAGGGATGGCTGTCACTTAACACATGAAATGAATTAAAAAATGACGATGGAGGTCAATATAGATTTTTGTCCGTGTGGTGGGGGGAGGGGGGCATCGACAAATTCAGAATTACCGAGGGGGATTCTGAGGTGTGAGTCTTCCGAGGTTAAAAATAATTGCGAACGATCGAAAAACTGCTGGAAATTGATTACGAAACCGAGTGTCCCATTCCCTCACATTTCTTCCTTCTCCTCAACATCACTAAATTTATATTTTGTCGAGTTCATTCTTCATTTTAGTGAAATTGTGGACACGTGAATGATTATGAGATACCGAATCGTCACATGATAAACGACGATGTTGAGCTGTGCTTGAAAAAGTTCTATCAGTACAAAATTTGACATTTCCCAATAAATCAGTCAAACATGTACACGCGCTGTGTTGTGTTACCTTTTCATAATTAGATTACTTAATGGCGGTAAGGATTCCGTACAGGAATTGAAATCCTCTTACACCCACCCATTTCATAATTTAAAGAAACACTCCCGGCTTATAGCATTAAAAATGTCAGTTATGACGACTGTTTTGACGCTAGTTACTTCCTGTATGTGAGTTTGTGCAATGTGGACGGTTTGACCAACACGGAAAAGTATAGGTTACAGCATAGAAAACGAGCGATATTGAATATACAATCGCGAGAGTTAGTTAACGAGGACTTGTCCGAGTAACTAGCTCGAGCGATTGTATGTTCAATATCACGAGTTTTTGTGCTGTGACCGACTTGTCACATTGATGTTTGCACAAACAATCAAAACACGAACAAGCAAACACTCCACTGAACCCTTGTCTGACACGTGTCCATTCCCGTCTAATTAGTTAATTTCTTAAGCCAAACTTGCAAGACACATGAAGATTGATGGAAAGCAAGTGATATTACTTCATTTTTTCCGTTTCGTCATTGCGCTCAAAAGGTTGAGCGAGAAATTAAACGTTCCATTTATCATTTACACCCGGGTGTGGATTTCTTTCTTTAACTCTTTCAATAAAATCAAAAGTCAGGTAAATTCTCGTTTCTCTGTTCAAAACATTTTAGCACAGGTGCCCTTAATCTTTCCTCTCGGCTGTGTTTGTATTAGAACTGACAGGTTACACAATCACTGTCTATTGTTCCTTGATTGGTAAAAGTGTGGCGATATATGTTGAATATCACACATGCTCTAACCAACTCTTCGAAATATATCACACACTTTTAACAAAGGCGTGACGTCATAACTATGTGACAAAATATGAACAAACAACAAGTCTTTCACTGGCTGAGCTGAAAGCTTCGTTTGGAATCGCATTTGTGCGATAGCGGCGTTAAAGGTATTAATGTAGTTATCTTAAACACACTAAACTCTATAAAACAGAAAACTGTCATAGCTTCTTCTGTGTGTGTGTGTGTGTGTCAACAAATTTTGTTTTCGTTTCTCAACACCTCGCAATCGCCAATTGTTGTTTAACCCTTTACCCAACGTAACGGCCAAAAAACGACCAGCACTATTCTCAAAAATCGCCAATTAATTTTCAATGTTTTTTCATTTATTGTCTAAAAAATATAGGCTATAATTTGGAGACAAAAAATGAAAAAATGAGTTATTCAAGAATTTTTTTGCAAGTGTCGTCTGCTTTTCATGTTAGGTAAAGGGTTAAAGAATATAGTTTGCGTCAACGAAAAAGTTTATGATGTACACTTTTTCACGCCAACGAAAATATAATATTCACAGAATATCCTACCTCTTCGCGACAAAGTTTTGCTTGTAGGTCGGTGGAGGTCTACTGGAATCAGCTTGTATGGTCGTCCGTCGGGCCGTCTTGTGTTCCTTCATTTTCAGACCATTTTTTTTTTTAAATTTGGTTTATAGATTAATCAGCATTTTGTGACATGTTGCAGGGGCGGATCCAGTATTTTATAAGGGGGGGGGGGGGGTGCTATTGTTGGTCGGCAAGCGCCGAAGGCGCGCAGCGTGACGGCGCTCTGCGCCCTCCTTGCGAGCGCCGGAGGCGCGAAGCAATTAGCGCGGGGTCTGGGGGTCCTCCCCCAGAAAAACAATTTGAATTAGGAACCCATCAGATGCTATCTGAGACGTATCCTGGTCATATATTTGTCCTTTCTCTTAAACCTATTTTCTGCCGATTTGGCTTGAAATTTGGTAAAAACAATTATGGTACTGAGACTACCCAATGAAAAACAAAATAATCATTCGAAATTGTTACCTACCAAGAAGCAAATATAATCACCCCTGGATTTTGCAACAAATTAACTGAAATGCGGGGATTGCCTGGAAGAAACATAATAATTTTCACCATGACATACCTGTTGTACGCAGGGGCGACAGAAGTTCCAAGAAGTATGAGTGTGTGAAGGTGGGTGAATGTGTGGATGGGTTGGTGCCACAGGGTGAGTGGCCGAGGTGGGGGGGGGGGGGGGGGGTCACATTTCTTCTGGTCAACTTTGAGATGCATATACTATTTAAATGTTAAACACCCCAAAGGCAGATTTAGACGGGGGCGCACATGGCGTGCGCCCCTCTATTTGCTCAGAAATCATTTCTGAGAAAATAGAGGGGCGCATGCCGCGTGCGTCCCCGTCTATTAATCAGATATAAAAAGTATATGTCGTTGAAAATTATTTTATTAAAATTGACTGGAGCGTGCCAAAGGCAAAGGCACGCCCCAGTCAATTTTAATAAAATAATTGAAGCCAGTGCGTACTATAAATTAATAGTATGTGCACACTTGCATCACAACAGTTTGTGACCATATAAGTATAGAGGGCGACGTCCTTCTATTTTAAAATCCTGGATCCGCTTCTGAAACACCTAAGTCCTGTCTCAGTTTGTGCGCTTCTACCGTGCTATGTGAACGCACAAACTTGTACACTGTAAATACATTGTTCCATCAACTGATCTTAACTGGTAAGTAGCTTAATTATTTTATTCATGTTATCGAAGAAATAAGTCTGGATACTAGATGTCCTGTTGCTCTGTAACATTAAATTGTTTCAGTTTACTAGAGAATGCCTGTAGGCATTATCCAGCAAGTTCAACTGTTGCGACAATTTAATATTTAACAAAGAGCATTTAACAGAGGTGAATCATTCACCAATGTTAAATGCTCTTTGTTAAATATTAAATTGTCCCATTCAATCATCTGTCACAGTGTAAAACTATTGCTGAAGGCGAACGTCACTATAGCATCACTGATTCAGCTGAACAAAGATATATTTACGAACAGAGCTGATACACGTGGAAACCTTGTCCATAAGACCGTAAATATATGGATGACATTGGAATCAGCTCGTCAACTGATTCAAATGCCATCCATTTTGGGAAAAGCTGTGATTGGTAACTGGTTAAATTCCAGGTACATTCTTATAACAATTACATTTTATTGAAATTAAATCTTCAAGATAGATTATTGGAGGCTGGATCGGAAATACAGTAATCGCGTATGCTTATTACAGTAATACTTGTGATTGGGATGAAGTTCTCACTCTTTCAGAATGTCTGCAAATTCAAATTTTTGTGGATGACTGTGAGTAGTGAGTAGGTGTGTGTGTGTGTGTGTGTGTGCACCCAGAGCACCCCCCCCCCCTGGATCCGCCCCTGTGTTGGGTGGATTCTTCTTCCTCCCTGGCTTAAAGTGAGAAAAAAATCGAAGGGCGATGTCATAACAACCAATCCTCTCAAATTTCATTGAAATCGGTCGATAGGTTTAGTTTAAACAATATTTATTGAATAATTGATAAGTATATACACTTCACAAGCACAGTTAACAAGAAAGATCTGAGCAACACAAGATACACTAGTATACACGAAACAAGTGAAGACTAGATGAATGCTTACTGTGTAAACTTAGGTTTGGGAGAAGACGTCGTGAAAACCATGTTCACGGTAGACGGACGGGCGGTCGACGGACGAAAAGTGATGACTCGTGTGATCATACTGGCATGTGATCAAAAGTTCCAATTTAAACTTTATTATATTAACTCCTTGTATGCTGCTGACAGATATTCCTACCCAGGATAAAAATCTTTTGCCACTGAAATATTATGCATAATTTGTCACATTTAACCAAATGTTCCTCCCTGTAAATTGAGTGGAAGTTTTGACCAATGATTTCTTGGGTCAAATTTAAATGAATTTTTCATCAACTCTAGTCATGCCTGCTTCATATCAGCCATGACTAGATTTGATAACAAATATTTAGAGAATACGCAGCGTGTTAAGAGTTAAAGGCGTATTAAAGACCTCTGCTTGTAAAGTGTCATGGAGTTTAGGGGCGTGTGATTCCCCCACCCCCAATAATTTTTTCAGTTGGACATTTTTGTCAGGTCTGGAGTCTGAGATATCGATTTACTCTTATTTGGGCTGCACTGTTTACCTGTAATTCGATATTTAGCGGTTTTTAAACGACACCGATCCAATACCGGCATTGTTTTGAAAGAATCGGTATATCGTGAATTACTGTATTATATCAAACTATCGATGCCAAAATCGATATATTGATAATAATTAAAGAATGCACTTCCATCACATCACTCAATATTTATCGTCAGTAATATTTCAATTTTTGGAAATTTTCTGAGTGGGTTAAAAAATTGAAATAATATTTGATATACTCACCGAACCTTACTCGAAATCATGCACTTTTTTTTTACAAAACTAGATTCGATAACTGAAATTGTAAGGTTTAAGACCCGGAATGAGAATTTAACGGCTCTACTGCTCTACAGCTCCCGGTCAGTCATAAGACTCGGGAAATACATAGACCATAGTATCAATGATTACGTATAATAGTTTATGAGATTAACCCTTTGAACCTCAGCGGCCGTTTTTCCGGCCAGGAACATGATACGCCATAACGTTATTAAATAGGATGGATGTTCAGTAAACACGTGAGGTAGACCAATCAATATTATCAACGTGCAGCCCGGAGGCTGCACGTTGAAAATATTAATTGTTCTCCCCCAAATAATGAATATGGACTCTTCTAATTATTGCAATTGAACTGGCATGGAAGATACCACCAGAGTTCAAAGGGTTAAGGCAAATATCAATTTCTTCCGAGACCAGCTTCGTCGTTGGAGCTATGGTTTACTCTCGCGAACGGGAATTTCCCGGTTACCGGTTCTGAAAATCAATGCTACTGCCCGGGTAATTCATAAACTAGAATCGGAAATCAAAGACTGCGGAACGCAACCTTTGATTCCCGTTTATGCCCTATGAATTCCCCGGGTATTGGGACTGATATTCACAAACGAGAACAGGAAAATTCCCGGTATCGTGACTGACTTTCAGTTTATTTATTTGTTTATTTATTTATTGGTGTTTAAGGTCACATACTTATGCACAATGAGTAACCGTGACCGCGACAGTTTTACGGGTGGAGGAAGCCGGAGTACCCGGAGAGAACCACCGAGCATCGACGAGCAACTGTCAACTCCTCAACATTCTGACTCTGTTCAAGCTCCGCTCAAAAAGGCTAACAGCGGTAGAAGACATGTGCACCATCGACGTGCAGTACGCCTCACTACACGGCGTCATCGTGCACCCATGTGGACAACCGGGATAAAGTGCCTTGCCCAAGGACACAACGCGGGTCGCCCCGAACGGGGATCAAACTCGGACCCTCTATCACAGAAGTCGAACAGTCTACCACTGAGCCACCGCGCACCCCACTGACGTTCAATAACGAGAACCAGAAAAATTCCCGTTCCGGGATTAAGCCCTAACGCAGAGTCGACCGTACAAATGGACGGCTGCGTCACCCTATTGTGTGCCACGACTAATTTGGAGGACGAAACATGTTAATTAAAAGAGAAGTTACGTTACGACTACTACATGTATATTTAACCCTTTATCTAACTCGAAAGGCTGACGACACTTGCAAATAAAATTTTTGAATAACTATTTGTTTTATTGTTTGCGGCAAAAACATAGCTTATGACACCTCATTGGAACGAGCACAACGCACACGTTCCAATTAGGGCCATAATATATGTTTTTGAGACAAAAAATAAAAAAATAAATGAAAATTTAATGGTAATTTTGCGTTACGTTGGGAAAAGGGTTAACCACAAATACATTTCCAAACACTCTTGCGTTTTGTAACTGTAATCCAGACTCACTTATTCCAGCTCCATCATCACACATTGATGATATAGTTGGAATATATTATCAGTCGGAGCGGGGACGCGGCGGCTCAGTTTGTAGAGGTGTAGGCTGCAAACCGAGAGGTCCTCGGTTCGAATCCCACCTGCGGCAACCGCTTTATGTCCTTGGACAAGACACGCCACCCCATTGCCCACGTGGGTTCACGATGGCGTTGTGTACTAAGGCGTACTGCACGTCTATGATGTACTTGTCTTCAACCAATGCTAACCCTGCTTGTGTGAAGTTAGTGTGTTGGGCAGTCTGACAGTTGCTCGCCGCTGCTCGGTGGTTCTCCCCGAATACCCCGGCTTCCTCCACTCGTAAAACTGTCCAACACGAGGCGACCCTGTCTGTCGAAAGTGTCCCTAAACCCCCAAAATAATAAATAAATAAATAATCAGTCGGGGCAAAATGCATCACAGTCGAGACGAATCGAGTTCACGCCTCCTAAACGGTCATCTTCGCGACGCTCATAAGTATAGCTAATAATTCTTTATTGAAACAAACTTGACCAGTTCTCTCCAATGCGGGGTAATAATAATATAATAATAACACTTTGGCCGGCCACTGATTTGTCGCGGTTCTCGCGTGAGAAGGCCTTGGTTACCCCTGTTCTTCCAACTGCCTCCCTATTCCAACGCTTCTTCTCTCCTACTAACACCCCGAGACGAACTGCTTGATGACATCCTTCCCATTCTTCCCAATCTCTCCGATTATCATATTAACCCTCTCCTTTGAGTCTCTCACTAACCACATGTCCTTCATTCTCCCACCCCAATTCCACCCCAATTCCCCATTATACTCCCCGTGAATCTTATTTTTTTACACTGGTACACTGGTATTTTGGGGCATTCTAGAAGAAAGCGTTCCAGAGTCTCCACCACGCCCAAATTACACATATGGCACTCCTTTTCGCTGTTTTTCCCAATTTTTCCCCTCAGCTCCAGGGATCGCGACCTCAGCTTGAACAACAGTGACCCCCGAAGGTGCCATCAAGGTACTCTTCAAAACCAAGTTTCCCTTTATCACACAGGCCACCAAAGACCTCTTTGATTCGACCTCCTCTGGCCATAATAAGGTGTGGTTTAGAAACAAAATCAAATTGTTCCTTATTCAGAGAAATTTTTGTAAGTAAGTGCTATCTGTTTGTCGTATAGGTAAGTGGTTAAATCTCGGTTCATTTAGGTTACATATAATCTTGAGAAGTGATTCATTCCCTCCTCCTTCGCTGTACCACAGATCGTGTTGTTTTGCATTGAAGATACAAAACCAAAAATATATCCATTATTCCGGGGACAAACATCTCATTTACAACAACTGCTTTTTCAGCAGTAAATCTGGACTGAAAAATATTTCGAAGGTCAAACACAATGTTACTCAGTGTAAAATAACTAGAATGTGCAAATATTGGGAAATGCTAAGTGCCCCAATTGTTTTCCACCACAAGAACAACGGAAGAAAGAAAGTAGTATTAACCAATCTAGTATCCAATGCTGCATACCTGTAAATATCGTTAAGGACTCTCGTGAATATAATACTTTGAGACCTGGTGGTATTATCCACGCCAGTTCAAGTTCAGTGTCATCAATTGGAAGAGTCTATATTCGTTACTTGGGGGGAAGACCAATCAATATTTTCAACGTGCAGCCTTGGGGCTGCACGTTGAAAATCTTGCTTTGTCTACCACACAAATTGACCCAGCAACAATCTTTTTAAGGGGCTATATAAGTAATGGAATTTGGTTTATTTTGAAATTCTCACCTCTCATATTCTTTCAATTCACATTAAATATACACAAATTATACATCAAAATGAAGGCTGTGGTGTATAGAACACCAAACACATATGCAATCAACCCATAGAGTTGACAGCAGGCACCACTGGTTCCTGGAAGTCTGCTATCGTATTCGTACCAGAACTGATAAAAAAAACAATATTGCGCAAGAACAACTCGTGGTCGAATGTGCTTCAGATATTCAATAACAAAGCTAGGCATTCAAAACACTTTCGAGTGCAGCGATAGGACTGCATTTTGGAAAAGGACAACACTGTTTGCATTTTTTATTGAAGATGGTTTCCATGCTCGACAGACATGCGCAAATCACTCGATACCACGAATTTCCATCGAAAAAACAAAATCGTAATTTTAAGAAATTTCAACAGGTATCATGATACCTTGCATTGGAAATGGCAACTGTGCAATCTCTATCTGATAACAGTATCCTGTATGAAGTGATCGTTCTCATTATTTGATTTTAGACGGCGTTGTATATACATGCTTTTTCCGTCTGATGACGTCGACCGGAAATCGACAGTAAATTCATATGTAAACAAAAGCAAAGCCTTTGGAATTTACCACCATGCAGCTCTGCCGTCGTGTTTTGAAGAATTTTGACACCCTAGCTTTGTTTTTGGATATGTAAAGCACATTTGGCCACAAGTTGTTTTCGTGAAATATTATTAAATTATCAGTTCTGGTACAAATACGGTAGCAGACATCCAGGAACCACTGGTGCCTACGATCGACTCTATGAGTTGATTACACATGTGTTTCGTGTTCTATAGATCTCAATCTTCATTTTGATGTACATTTTGTGTATATTTAATTTGAATTGAAGGAATATTAGAGGTGAGAATTTTCAAAATAAACAAACTTTCATTACTTATATAGCCCCTTAATGAAATCAGGTTATATTACGATCTGGGGCCGGAAAAGCGGTCTTTCGGATTCAAAAGGTTAATACCGTACCGAAGTGGATGCTACAAGTAATGATTTCAAGAAAAACATTGCAAGAAAGAAGAATATTTAGTTTCAAGTGTTACGATCAATAAGGGTGGAAATGGAGAAGCTATTAAAATGTTAGTCTGAGTTTGCGAAAACATTTTTATATATATTGCCATTCTGTAAGTTAGAATCAATTAATCTTCTCCCAACAAAATCCTCCCTGCATTGATCGTGACCAGAGACAGCTGTTACCGCCCACAGTTAACCAAACTGACATCCCAATACACTTTCGGCCATTGAATAATTCCAATTATTCCTAAAATGAAAGTAAAAATTAATTAACCCTAAACTAGGGACGGAGCTAAAAGAAGTGAGCGTGGGATAGAGTATATTTCTTTGTCAATGGCAGAAGAAATATATTTTCCCCACTTCGCTTTGTCGCGCGCTTGGTTAACTCTTTACCCAACGTAACAGCCAAAATCGGCCTGGCAATTCACAAAAAACGCCATTCAGTTTCATTTTTTCCCATTTTTTAGTCATAAACATATCTTATGACCCCTAACTGGAACGAGCGCGTTGATTTCGTTCCAATGAGGGCCATAAGCTTTGCTTTTGGCGTCCAAAGAATATGAAAAAAATTAGCTATTTAAGAATTTTGTTCGAAAGTCTTGCCTGCTTTTCGTGAATGCAAAGGGTTAAGAATACGTATCCTCTAAAGGTGAAGATACAGCGTCTTCTCCGGAAGAAAACATTATGGAGCTGGAGCTTTCCCTGAAGCTTAAGAGTCCAGAGAGTGAAAGGTGTAACTATTGTCAAATGAAGTCCGAAATACATGTACTTTTCCGAAATATATGTACTTTTCCGCGTTTCGTAGGATAGTTTTGTTTGAACGCCAGATTATTCCTTATGAATAGGGGTACGGGTATTTCTTGACCAATGACTGATTGGAAATTTAGGACACAACGGTTGTTTCAGATTGAGTATTAGTGACGCGTTGAGTCATTTCTAGCGTGTGCTTGGCTGGTCTCACACGCTCGTTATTATTTTTGTTGTTGCTTGTGTGAAATATCTATCCTTTGAGAATATTCGTCTGTTCAGTGCGGATGTCAAATTTTTCATTTTAGATGAAAACTCGGGTTTAATCACGAGATTTGTTTTCTCTTCCTCATCTATATATTCACAAGTCCAAGTGAATTCTCTCTAGATGGCACTGACAGAGATAGTATGTTCTCCCACCACTAAGGTACTGATATATATATATAAAGTCGTGTGAGACACGTGGCAGCTATCTCACCCACCCACGTGACCAACCTATATTGGCTTATTAGCATTATTAATGAGCGCAGGACTATTCAATCATCGTATGTTCTTCTGTAAACAAACAACATGATGTCACGTTTCGGAAATATTAGCAGACGAACGTTTGTCGAAGAAAATAGAAATAAAAACACAGACTCTTTTATCTCAATTTTTGGATGAACGCCTTTGTGAGTGGACCGTGTTGCACGAAATTCCCGTCAAAAAGTTATGCGAATGCATTGTAGAATTCATAATATGACGTCATCGGAATGTGTCAATGTTCATTTCACTACAAATCTTTAACCCCTGTCTTGCCGGCGTTGGGATTTAACGTTGTGGTATATATCTGTGGTATATACTTAACTGTTCTGCGCACTTTCCGATAAGCTGTTTTCTTCAGAAATGGGCAACAAAATTGTTCGATATAGTTGCACGTGCCCCTGAATTACTTTTGAGGACGTTATACTGTTTTGGTGTGTGTGTGTGTGTGGAGGAGGGGGGGGGGGGGGGGGGTGTTCCGTATGGTGGCGGGTGTGAGGTGGGGAAATCTCACCCTCGGGACAAAATATTTGGTCCAGACACTCGGCAAGCCTCGTATCTGGCCCAAATATCTTGCCCTCGGTGAGATTTCCCCATCTCTCACCTTCACGTACCAGGGATAATAATAATCTCAGCATTTGGTCACAGGTTTCTGGAGCTTTTTCGGTCACAACGTGGCTTTTTATCTCTGTTTTTTTCCTGAGCGGTGAGTGTCATCGTTTAAGGGAGGTTCTAGATTTACTGATAAAGCAATGTGTCATAGTTGTCTACGTATACATACATATTTGTTGTCACATTTTGTAAATTTAGTGTTTGAACTTGTGTCTGTTCAACTCTAAAGAAAATATACCAGCCACACGACAGGCCAGTCGGCAAAATCAGTTTGTGTTATATTAATGTCTAAAGTTTGGACATTGACGAGAGTACATGAACAGATTTAGTATGATATTTTGCCAGGAAAAGTAAAGTTGGGTGCGGTGTGGAAGTGGTCGAGTCCACCAATCTCCCGTAGCTCTGCCGCTGGTCGACAGTGTATTCACTATTACTCTAACCCTAATCCTAATGGAGACATCATTTTCAAGAACCAGTTAAACAGAAAAGTAAAAAGATCTATTGGTCGTTGATTAAACTGTTCTTCCTTGCAGACAGTGTACAACATCATTAGTTTAAACCAAAAATCACCAAAAAATCATAAGGGGATAGGGAACTGATAGCTAAAAACTGGATTGGCGATACACTTGATGGCCACAGATAAAAAAGTGCCAAAGCTTCCGCCATTTTGACAAACATTAAATTTTGTTCCAATAAATGCACCCTAACATCAGTTGGGTTCAAAATCAACCCAAATTAAATGGGATGAGTGAATATGAACCAAATATGAACCGACTGGAATTCTATCCTCGATACTTTATGTCTCGATACCATAGTTACAAATTTCACTGACAAAATACTCGATACTGCATCCAAACATACACCCAACAAATTTATTACTTCGAGAATGGATCAACCGAAATGGATGCATAATGAAATAAGACTACTAACGAGACAGAGAAAACGTCTGTATCGCATTGCTAAACGTACCAATTTCCCACACGACTGGGCCAAATATATAGACAAAACTACATGTATGTTTCAATGAGTCGTTTTGTATTCAATGAGTCAGATGTGCGTAGGAAGAAAACGTCGAGACCGAAGGTCGAGACGTTTTCTTTCTACGCACATCTGACAAATTGAATACAAAACGACTCATTGAAACATACATGTGGTTTTGTATTTATTACATGACCCAAGCACCTACTGACCTAATTTTCTTTTCTATCAACGGTGGTAAACACCATGCACTTTATGCAGTCGCATTGCATAAAAAAAGTCCCGGTTGGAACAGGTTGGTGTGCAATACGGAATTCCGTATTGCACAGCCGTATTGCAAGCCGTTTTGCATAAGAGAGACTGCATGGGCATGTAATAAAAACTTAAAAGGAATGAGGTTGTATCGGCCATCAGCAAGGCTAAAGCCCAGCATCTTGCAAGAATCCAATCCACACATTGAGAAGCAATGAAACCCCAGCATCTCCGTGGTGGAAGACCCCAAAAACACTAATCGGTAGCGGTAATGCAACAGGAATTCCCACTCTGATTCATCTAAACAAAATATTTTCTTCAAGTGTTGAGAAAGCTGAAGTGTTCAATGAATACTTCTGTTCTATTTCAACAGTTGACGACTCGAATGCTTTCTTACCAGATCTACCACCCCATGTTTCCCAGTGTATTGATAGTATCACCCTACATTGCAGTGAAGTATACGTCGCAATGAAGTCGATGAAGGTGTCCAGGGCATCTGCCCCCGATCAAATAAGCCCGCGCCTTCTAAAAGAATGTAAATCCTCTCTCTGCGAACCACTATCAATTTTATTCAACATTTTACTGAATAAATCGTACTTTCCTTCATTATTGAAAAAAAACAAATGTCTCCCCAATTCTAAAAAACAGCCCTCAAACTCAGTCACTAATTATCGCCCGATATCGTTGATTAGCTGTGTTGGAAAATTATTTGAAAAATGTGTCTTCAAACGCCTGTGGCAGTTTTTGAGTGAAAATAATATCCTCAGTCAATTTCAGTCAGGTTTTACACCAAGTGATTCAACTGTCCTCCAACTGACTGACATTTATGACGAATTCTGTCGTGCGCTTGATGAAGGCAAAGAAGTTAGGGTGGTTTTCTGTGATGTCAGTAAGGTGTTTGATAAGGTATGGCATGCTGGTCTTATTCACAAACCGGAGAGTATTGGCGTTTCAGGTGAAATACTTCTATTTCTAAAATCGTATCTCTCGGATAGGTCGCAGCGAGTTGTGATAGCCTCTGAGTCATCGTCATGGAGACCAATCAATGCCGGTGTACCCCAGGGGTCTATACTTGGACCTTTACTGTTCTTGATATACATAAACGATATAACTAGCGACATACTCAGCAGTATTCGCCTCTTTGCTGACGATACGTCGTTATATCTAATTATTGAAAACCCAGAGCAAGCCGCGGTCATAATCAATAACGATTTGGCTGCAATCGAGCATTGGGCCAAAACATGGTTGGTCGAGTTCAATCCCAACAAAACTGAAAGTATGTGTATATCGCGTAAAAGCAATCCTAACTCTCACCCACCCTTGTGTTTAGATGGTTCACAAGTATCGGAAGTTTCTGACCATTAACACCTAGGACTCATACTAAATAATACATGTACATGGAACAATCACATTGATCACATTTGCTCCAAAGCCTGGTCTCGCCTAGACTTGTTGAGGAGACATAAATTTAACCTCGATCGCAGTGTCCTGGAAAAAATATATTTCGCCTTTATTAGGCCACTTCTTGAATACGCAGACACTGTCTGGGATAATTGTTTTGTGACAAATGTCGCGGAACTCGAAACAATACAAATTGCAGCAGCAAGAATCATCACCGGAGCAACAGTTAGTGCCGGTAAATCGTTATTAGATTTGGAAACTCTGTGGGAATCCTTGCAAGAAAGACGCCACAAACATAAACTAATTCAGTTCTTCAAAATGTATCATCACATGTCACCTCCATATATTTCCAACAAAGTTCCACCACTTATCTCCTTGACGAATTCATCACGCAGTCTCCGATCCAGTGAAAACCACCGAGTTTCTTTTTGCCAAACGCAATTGTATCAGTCTTCTTTAGATTAAACATATTTTATTTGCCATTTGACAATGCAAATCAGGATTGGAGGACAAGTGCTTACCACTTAGAAGCCCCTCCGTTCCTGTACAAAGACTAACAATTTACAATATGGCAGAACGTATTCCATAAATAACAGAATCTAACAAAATCTTAATATTATAAACATTATAGACAAACACAAATTAAACAGAGAGAGAGAGAGAGAGAGAGAGAGAGAGAGAGAGAGAGAGAGAGAGAGAGAGAGAAGATATCAAAAAATAAATAGAATATAAAGAAAAAAAACCCTGAAATACAACATTAGATACAGTGGGGATGCCCGCCACCCACCCATTTGCATTCTATAGTATCTTGGCCGTAATATGAGTCTAAATTAACATCTTGATTACTTCCACTAAGCATAGGTTTCACTTCTGGGGATGTTCACACAACTATTACGAAATTCATCTCGTGATCAAACCCTTGATAATCTAACTTTCGCCGTGGGTACATTCTCACAGTGAGAGTTTCAGGTCCCGCCGCGATAGCATACCCACGGCGGAAGTCAGATTATTTCTATTATATCCTAGAGGACACAATTGTGTAGAGAACATACCTAATTGTGAGGCTGTAGATCGAATCTGTGTGAGTCACGAATGAATTTTTGAACAGATAAAAAAATAGATATATTACTACTTTCGGGTAATAACGGGCTTCCATATAATACTAAATCAGTTGAATTCCAGTGGGCTGTGAATTTTGACAAATCACCGATGAGGGTATTGCGAATATCAAAATTCAAGGTACACACGAAGAAATAGTGTTCTGCGTCCTCAACACCTTCGTTACATAAACAAAATGGAGTATCGGATATGTAATTATTGAATTTGTCACAATTGAGGTCACTACAACCAGTTCGTAGTTTTGCGTGGATGATGTTGTATTTTCTTGTTCCGGTTGAGAAGTATGACGGAGGCTTATACAAAGGTGGTAAAATGGATTTCTTGAATTCCGCAAGCGACGTACTATTTTGTACCGTCTCCGGTAGGGTATTCCAAATTTGGACGCACGAAGGGAAAAATGAACGTTTGAACAGCTCTGTTCGACAGGAATAGGGAACAAAATTAGACGTATTTCGTAGATTATATTGGGATACATCAGAAACACGTAGTGGTATCAGGTCATGGAGAAAACTCGGAGCAGTGCCAGTGACAATTTTGTAAAAGTTACACAGTTTCTGGACATAGCGCCTGCTTTCCAAGTTGTTCCAACCAACTTCCAACAGAAGTCGATCTCGTGGAACAGATCGTGTCAAGCCGCTAATTATTCGGGCTGCGTCGCAGTGAACATCTTCCAAACGCTTTAGTTGATACTGGGGAGCACCACTCCACACTGAACTACCATATTCTAAGATCGGTAGTATGAATGCGTGATATATTTTTTCAAGAATTTTCCTATTAAAAATATACTTCAATTTTCCTAACTGAGATAATCTCGGACATGCCTTTTTACAAATTTCATCAATGTGATCTGCCCAAGTCAAGTTTGATTGCAAGATTAATCCTAAATGCTTATGAGAATTAGAAAAAATCGATTATTTCACTATTAAACAAACTGTTTAACTGCGACATATTGTTGCTGAGTGTGAAAAGGACTGCTTTTGTCTTTTTAGCATTAAATGAGACCAGACGTGTGTTAGCCCATTCGTTTACCTTCTTGAGTTCCAAATTCATCTTTGCTTGGATATTGCCAGGGTCGTCAGACGATTCAGTCAGACAAGTATCGTCATCAAAGAGGCGAGTAATTGAATCAGTTTTGTCGACGATGTCATTGATATTAATAAGAAACAGAAAAGGCCCAAGAACTGACCCCTGCGGGACCCCGGCCTTGATTTCCCTATAGCTGGAGTTACAACTGTTTATTTTCACTCTCTGTTTTCTATCTGTTAAGTAGCTGTAAAACCAACGGAGCAAAGGACCGGAGATGCCATACTGTTTTAATTTAAATATGAGACCTGGGTGCCATACTCTATCAAATGCCTTTGACATATCACAGAAAACACCACACGTGTGTTTGTGTTTGTCTACTGCGTCACAGAGGTTACGATAAACCTCTAACAACTGAAAGATGGTGCTCTTGTTTGGAAGGAAGCCAGACTGTAAAACATAAAATAGATTGTTATCTTTAAAATATTTGTAGACTTCCTTAAATACAACCCGCACCATAATTTTACCTATACAACACAGTAAAGAGATGGGTCGGTAGTTTAGGGGATCCTAATGATCCCCTTTTTTAAATAAAGGGATCACATCAGCACATTTCCATTCCCTAGGAAATTCAGACAATTCCAGTGATTTAGAATAAAGCAAAAATAGCGGTTTACTGACACTGGATTTAGTTTCTTTCAACATTCTATGTCCGATACCGTCATGACCGTTACTTTTATTACTTTTGAGAGATTTGAGAATGTAAATGATGTCTTCCTGAGTAAATGAAATTTCGCTAATTGATAGCGTACACCTACGTTTAAAGGGGGGAAGTTGTTTGCTTTTTGAGTTCAACATGCTATTTTGAATAAATGTCTCATTCAACAGGTCGCCTTTTTCATTGTCAGTTTCGAAAAAAATCGGACTTGTACCAGAATTACGTATAAGCGTTGGTATTCCTGGATCTGAAGCAAAGTTTGTTTGAAACAACTTAACAATATGCCAAAATTGTCGCTGGTCATTTTTTTCGAATTTTGAGTCGTCGATCTTTTCCAAGTACTGTGCCTTGGCAAATTTTTTCATATTGTTGACTTTGTTTCTGGCTGTTTTATACTTCGTCCATGTGTTTGGGTTGTTACTTTTTATTGCTAATTTACGTAGTCGATTGCGAAGACGAATAGTGCTTCTGATAGCGCTATCAAACCATAGTTTATCAGACTTCCTGATTATAACTTTTGTGTGTGGAATACATTTTTCCGCAATTTCCAAGAAAGTGGAAACGAAATTTGACAAGGCATCATTGATGTCTGCCTCACTGCATATTAGCTTCTCCCAATCTGTTTCATCAATGAGGGCATTCATTTTTATAAAATCTGCTTTTCTGTAATTCCAGACCTCCCGAGTTATGGTAGACTGGTTAGGGTGGGCGCCGGTTATATGGGCGTGTACTGCAAGGTGATCAGATAGACCAAGCTCTAGAGTGCCCGAGTGAGCGACTGTAACTGTGTCGCTAATAATTACAGGGACAAGCAGGGTTCGTGACGTGTTTCCTATTCGTGTGGGCTCAGTTATAACATTTTTCAAGTTGAACTGTGTTATATGAGACTGTAGAGTTCGCCGTTCCACGAGCATGTCAGAATTTATATCGCCAGTGATTACCACTGCTGGATTTATTTCCAAAGCTATTTCAATTTTTTTCCTGTAACTTTGACCAATAATTGTCACACGATTCTCTCTCGGATCTGTATGTGACGCAAAGGATGAATTTTTGTTTGTTGCCTACTTCGAACCATAGAATATCATCGTCGAATGATAGATGTTTGATGTGTTTATAAGTGAGGTGGTCAGCGTAATATACCGCTATACCCCCACCATGCTGGTTACGATTATGTGTAATCGGGAGAGAATAATTTGGAATTAATATATTACCAATATTGAAATCATTATCCAAATGGGTTTCCGTAAAGCAGATAATGTCAAAGTCATCTATATCATCTACTAGCTTAGACAGTTTGTGACGAATGCTACGAATATTATAATTCAAAATTGAGATTGTATTCAAGTTGGTATTATCTGAACCAGTATGATCAGGACCTGGGTTTGGATGGACATCACCACAGAGGATGATAATCCACATCATAGTAAGAATTACACTGAGTGAGCAAACAAATATAAGTGGAAGGGATCTGAGGTGGATAGTGGCAAGACATTGATGGATATGGACTCGTCTCCTTGAGTTAAGACTGTTATAGAAGATACCCACTGACTGCCGGTACCGCATTATATCAATCGCCATCTGTCTGAAATTTGTCTGAAAACTTTAATTCTGCAGTCAGCGGGCATTCCAGAAATACCAGTAAGATTTTGGGTTTTGAAGGAGCTCCTTCCATAGAATGCACTGATTGGCCATCACCACTGGAAATTAAACCTAAGAAAAAATAGAAATAAGAATATACATAACTACAAAGCTGTAATTTACACATTTTCTGTGTAACCAGTTTAAGGCTTGGGTGTTGGTCAGGATATTAGCTAGCATTGTGCGAGATGACTAACGCTCGTTATTCAATATATTCCAAATATCAAAATCGCGACGTGAGAGGTGTTAACTGAACATAGTGTGGACGTTTAATTTTACTCCCCTGAAATGACTGATTGTCCTATTGTATTTACAAGATACTGTTCATGTCCCAACACAGGAAAGAGTTCAGCGAGTTGGATCCTGTTTTGGGCTATAGACAGTACCAAATTAACAACAACAAAGGGGATAATAATAAATAGAAATTATGGACTCAATATCAATTTGGGCTTATGCGGCTGCATAGAAATTGAATAAGCCTATCGCAAATGCGAGAGGGAAATTTGGTTTCATACTATCGGATGGACGTTTCTAGTAATTTAATATAGAGCATAACCTACGTTATTATGAGAAAAAACTGCAGCGGGTACCACCTGAATTTAAGAAAGGAAATGCTATTTTCGTCGCAGTTGTTTTCATCCCCAGCGTTACGGACCAGTGGAATAAGTTGCCGTTGCCTGTCCGTGAGAACTCATCATTGATTAACTTTAAAACGTTTCTCAGTAATAGTAACCAAAGACCACCAAATTTCTATAGTAATGCGAAATCTCGCAGGGCTCAAATATACCATTGTAGGCTGCGGTTGCACTGTAGCAGTCTTAATTCTCACCTTTTCGATAATCACCTATCACCTAGTCCCTTCTGCCAGTGTGGTGAACGTGAAACTGATGATCACTTTTTCTTTCATTGTCCTTTGTTCTCAAACGCTCGTAATTATACGATTAATCTACTCCCATATGTAGCAGATACATCCACGCTTCTATTTGGCTCAGAATTCTTGAATAACGATGAAAACCGCCCTATTTCCGAAGTTGTACATGACTTCATTTTACCAAGCAAGCGATTCCAATAGTTGAAACCCAACACTACGCTCCCACCCCCATTCCGAGTGGGAAAGTCTAACGCCTGTTGTGGAATGCCCTCTCGCGCCTTCCAACTTCTAGCGCCTTGAAGTTTACTTACACCTAATTCGCTACTAAATGAACTAGAAGTTAATAAGTTGCCTACTTACGATTCTCTTTTGTGTAAATTTTACTTAACATACATTCAACATGTACTTGGTCTGTATTAACTCAGACTTATTCCCAAGATATTGCCTGATAAATACATCATTATCATCTGTTTCATGTGCAAAGTATGCGTCGGAGTCTTGTACCGGCCTCTGGGGATAGATCGCGACTGATCCTCGACTCGTCGTGTGCTGTTAGTGGAGGTCCCATGCTCCTTTGCATCCGCATAATGGTGATAATCTCTATGTATCATGTATTCAAGCTGATTGCATCATATTAGTTCCTTTCCTCTTCTTTCGATCTATCAGTGCTTCTGTTCTTTCTTCTGTTTTTCCCTTCATTTCACATTGAAGTTTAAACAATCCCACACGTCGTTGCCTGGCAGTCGAGGCGCCTTCCTCTTCTCCGTATCTATTCTGATGTGATGCTTAACCCGCTTGATCTCCATTCGTAGCAACTAACGTTATAAATTTACAATGAAGGGAGGATATCGGCCTTCATGCAACGTCGTTTGGGCTCTTCCGTTCATCTGTGCCACCTACGGGAGTAAGTTATACGTTGACAAGGAGACGACGACCTACATAAGCTTTAGCTTTCTGTCGAATCCCTCTAATACACAACAATATGCTTTTTTGTTTTGTGTGTACTTTTTGTATCTAGTGTTGTTCATTTTTTGTTAGTCAAATGTTATTGTGAAATGTATACACATGTTAATTATTGAATAAATACTGTTTAAACTAAAATGGGTTCATATTCACTCAAACCAGTAAATTTTGGTTGATTTTCAACCCAACTGATTTTAGAGTGTAAGCAATACTCGCCCAACCTTGTTTTCCTCGATTCCCGGGTGTGTTCAGTTTTTCGACGCCTTATAATTACCGATTGCTGTTTACAAATAACAAATAATAGAAGATAACTATGTTTTTGTTTATATTTCACGAGTGAAATAATTATGACAACCACTCAAAAATCACAGGCTTTCGTTTTAATATGTGCGTTGCCTATATGCGTTGACTATTTTAAAACAATTTGTATGTTTCAATTTCAAATTAATCTAAAGTAATTGGTTTGAAGACGACAAACATTTCAGTTTAAAATCCACCAGCGGATCGCCAAAGAACCGCTTTCAGCTACGAAATGAAATTAGTCGTCCGCAAAACAAAGTAGTTCCCACCGCTTTTCACTGAAAGCTACACAGAAATGTTAATGGATATCAATTTAATACCATATATAACAATAATAACAACTTTTCACATCACTCACTTTCATAACATTTAGCGGGTTTATTCCGTGTTTGTCGATACTATTTTTCACTGTGATTCGTCGGTTCTGCTAACAGTGAAAAATACGATTTTCAAATAATGTGATCGTATGTGCTTTGTCAGTCAAGACAGAAATATAACATCAAGGTTTTCGATATTTCTGATACTATTAGCGGAAAAATAAAATAATGTTTAACATCTACGAAAACCAATATGTTTATAATGTACACATTTTCCAAACGAACTGAACGTTCAAAGTATATCTTCGCTGTTACGCAACTCACAAGTTACAAAGATGCGAGGGAATTTGCGAGTTATGCATGCCCAAAAGGAAACATGCCTTGGAGGATTGGGCGTGTGCATTTAAATTTACGTCACGTATATGGGGAATATTTGTGAAATTAAATCCCTAAAATTAAGGACTATGTGCAGTATGAAAGCTTTATTTATCATGAATGTAACCAGATTTTTTAACAAGATATGCGATAAGCGTGTAAACTATTGACAACTTTGGGCCAATAATAATCTAAATAACGCAATTAAGGAAGTAGACATTTTTTGAAAGTTGAAGTAGAATTTACATTTGAAAGCAAGAAGCTTTGAAGGCAATATCTTGAAAATTTGATTAAAAAAAAACAAGAAAAATAAGACAACACAATATTATCTAGGTGCATTGTTGCCTCTTTTTAGCAGCTATAGAAAAGTTTAAACTTGGTATTAATATAAACACATTGACCTTCGTTTAGTGTGCTATAGTAGATATCACCCTTAAAAAAAAAGTAACACCCGAGACGAAGTCGAGTTTGTTAATTTTTTTATATGGTGATAATCTACCATAATACACTAAATAAAGATCAGTTTGTTTTTTTGGCACCCAAGGTACATACAGTAACAACAAACTTTAACTGAATAACATTTGAGATAACCCCAACTTGAAAGATTGAAAAAACAAAGAGCACCAACATGGCTCCAAACGACATAATAAAGTATCGTGCAGCATTAAGGAATTTTTCAACTTCTTCGTGCAGAAATTAAGGTTAACTGTACATTAATTGATCAAAGGATTGACAGTTGCGGTAGTGTTTTGTGATAACTGATACATAAAACTGCTGAACTGAAAATTTGGGAATTGTACTGATTGTGATTTGGTAAAACCTTGTGTGAGAGGGCAACGTTTTGGAGCATTTTCCACCATCCAAGTAGTATTAGTGGTATCTGAATCGACTTCTTTCAATTCGAAATCCTCAGCGAAAAGTGATTTCACATCAAAATCTGAAAACAAATCTGCTTGAGTCAGAATTCTGTTTTCAACAGTAACATTCAAGTTGGTTCCAAATAAAGTGTTACTCAAGTACTCTGATGTCTCTTATTTTTTATTGTCACTCAGATGCTGAGAATACGACCTTATTGAACCACGTTATGTACAATAATACGTATAATATGACGCGCCTCAGTGCCAGCACCATCCATTTCGTTAATTGATGTAGCGCGTTTTGAATGCTTTTTATAAGACACAAAAAGCTAAGCTAATTTTGAAATATTTAGAAATTTAAAAAGAAGCTCCATTTATTTATTTATTTCGAAGGGGTCCTTAAAATGACCTGAAGCTTAACTTAGCAGTTCACTGTGTACCTGTCGTAGAAAAAGGCTTTCACGCTTCAAATGCAGAATGACGTATATTGTAATACTAAATGAAAGTTTGTAGCATTTTATATTTTCAATTCAATAAAAATTTAAAAAGCTCAGTAATTTCATTTGAAAATCTGTTAATACCATTGCAGCTTTATGCACGAAAGTTGGTGTACAAACATAGCAGAAGGCTTCCGCTCTTCAAATGCAGAATAAAGTATCTTTTAGTTTCAAATGAAAGTTTTTAATGTTTTATGATTTTAATTCAATAAGCACAGTAATTTCATTTGTCCACCTGCCTGTGTAACGCGACGGAAGCTTTATGTACGAAATCAGAAAGTTTGAAAATTTCATGAGAAATTAGCTGCCAATATTTCTGAAGTGTTCCGATTTCAGATAATCCGCAGAAAATCGCTTCTATTATTAAGCAAAATAAAATCTAAGAATTTCACAGTTAGGATGTTACACATTCATGATTTACCTGTCAAATTAAAATATAACTGAGACTACCTCGAAACATATATAGAATAAACATATAGTGTTTTCAAGTTTACAATTTCTTCTACGAGTGGGATTAAGAATGAAACCGAGTCGGTTTCATTCTTTATCCTACGAGTAGAATAAGTTTTTTACTTGAAAACACTCTTCGTTTATTTTGTTTATCCTATGAATAATATACAGGGCAGTCGCAGCCAAATCGTGCTGTTACTCGTTATAAAACACTGCAAGAAGTGAGATGAACATTGACCCAATTCGATCGACAAGCAATACTGCCAAAAACAAACAAGGCGCAGAGATACATTGTTTTTATCGTCGTCGATTCAACTTGAGTTTTATGAACAAAGCAGACGGCACGTGCATTTCTTTATTTACTCTTTCCTAATTTGGAAAATGAAACATCACTCATCATCTCCCCGCCTTTCACAATTGAACTTGTACGCTTGATTTCGATTGATTTACTTCTTGTTTTCCTTGTTAATTGTTGTTCGCTTTATTGTCAGACAGAGTTGTAATGTGTCATATATTCTGAAACTAAACATTTCAGCGACGGTCAACGTTTGATAAACGTCGGTTCATTACGTCTCCCACAAACGTAAAACAGGTCATGACAACACGAATGCGGTTGAGGTCCGATGTCATCAAGTCCGTCTCTACTGTAGGAATACATCTTTCAGTGTTAAACCTATGGGGAAAATTATCACCCTACTAGCAGCTACTATTAGGTGAATAAAGCCAAAACTTTATCCAAGAATTTTATTGTTCGAATAAACGTCCATTTATGGGATAAATATAATATCTCAACTGTATTTCTAATTTACTAACCTATGCTACAAAGCGTCTATCATTGCCATCTGCTCCCTCTCATGGTTTCTTCCGGGAACGGCTGTTTAACGACTCTACGGTTTCCGGTTCTGAAAGTCATTCACGCTACTCGGGAAATTCATTGACCGTGCGTATCATAGTTTATGAGATTACGGCGAATATCAGTTTCTTCCGAGAACAGCTATGGTTTAATCTCGCGAACGTGAATTTCACGTTTACGAGTTCTGAAGATCAGTGCTACTGCCCTGTTAATTCCTAGACTAGAATCGAGAATCAAAGGTTGCGGTTCTTTCCTATGAATTTCACAGGTATTGGGAATGATATTCACAAACGAGAACTGGAAAATTCCTGGTATCATGAAACGAATTTCAAACACGAGAACCAGAAAATTCCCATTCTCGGGATTAAACCCTACTCTAACTATGAAAGTATCATTTGTCATTTCACGAAGATTTTCAAGTTCTTGTCTGCATAAAAATACCATAATGTCAAGCCACACTTTCTTCAGTAATTCTGTTGTGGTATTTTGGTTCAAAGCAAGACTGTTTGGGTGATATAGTTTCCGTATATCTTCCTTGAAATTGGTGGTTTATGAACTACGGATCCAAAGCCTTTCTCTTTCAAGTCCACTTAGTCAGCTGAAAGTACTTCATTAGATGAAGAAAATGACAAATCGTTCTTCGAGTCTATATTTTTAGTATCTTTCAAGTGTTTTGTTAGCCTATACTTAATTGAATTAACGGAACTTTTCTTCGTATGTTCGCCGCCCTTTTGTATGATGGACGCATGAAACAAACCTATATATTCATTTAGTTCACGTATATCAAATGCTTCAAACTCGGAATATTTACCTTTTGTGCTTAGAAACTCCCTAAACAATTTAACACTTCAGTGAACAGTTTTGGGGGTTGATGAACTGTCTTTTCATTTCAAAAGTTCACCAATGTTTTCATCTGTAACACTTGCAAACGCCATTTTTATGTTGTCGTCTTGTCTGAAGCGAGACTAAAACTCCGAAAATGTTCGGCACGGGGCAGGCTTTAATTTTTGCGTTCGGCAAATTACGGAGCTTGTGAGTGATAATGTAAAAAAATAACCTCCGTTGCGATCCACTAACACCCGTTGTCAAGGATGGATGGAGCCAAAGAGCGAAATCGCGTAAATTGTCAAACGGTAATTGCTGAGCCACATGTGTAGACTCTTACATGAAGTATAGTAAAAACATATTTATCAATTAATTTTATTTACAAGAAGACAAAGAGGTGTTCCTTCAGTTTCAACACGGTTCTGCAGTTCGTAGTAAACTTGATACATAAAAACAGATACAAATGGCTTAAATCACAAATACATATAACACTTCAGGATATTTTCTGATCAATGTCTATATTTTTTATTTCAAACATCTGTTAGTAGGTAAGAAAAAATATTACATACCCAATTACAGAAAATTATCTTGTCAATTTTTAATTCACTGGTAACACAACCGATGTGCAAACTGCTGGTGATTTCGCCAAGGTTCTTCATGCCAGATATGCACCAACGACGTTAAAAAGAAAATTTGCTTCACTTCATTTTCGTCAAAGATTGTCCATTACTGTTTTCCAATGTTATTTATTAGATGTGATTTTCTTTCATAAAATTGCCCATTATCACGCTCGACTGATATGACACCAAATTCGACGAATGTGAACCAAGCTAGAACGTTCCTTTTTGGCGATTGCTAGACGCAACCAATTTGTTCACGTCGAAATGTTCACAGTTATTCGTCGAAGCAACCGGGAAAAGTGGATTTAACAGGCATGGTGGAGTGGCTTGAGTTTTGTGTGATAAGGAATTAATGATGGAAGTAAGTAATGATTAAGTGATGAAGAGGAGAAATAAAACAGTTGTACAGAGCATTCATCGCGAAGTTAAGTTGAGAGTCGTGAGTGGAGATTCGTCGATCTGGGAGAAGAGGTAGTTCAACTATCCGAACATCGCGGCTTCCCCAGAGGGGACGCCGCGACGTTGGTGATAGCTGAACTAGGAGGAGAAGATGAAGAAACTTCGGACTTGTCTGTATTATATGTCACGATGCACACACTGTTAATACAATGAACAGAAATAGCTAAAGAATATTGAATGATGGTGGAAAGAGTGTTTTCGTATTTTTAAATGTGTTTTAACAGAGAAAAAAAGTCAAATGTTTAAACTGATTAAGAAAAAATTGTTAATAAACAGCTTCTGTATTTTTATACTACTCTACAGGAAAATTACTGGACCTTGTGAAATAATGTGCACAACGTTGATACAACTTCGCGAACATTTCGAATTCTCCAGTTTTATATCAAATTCTCATACCTGTAGTCATAAACTTACTGACAACTTTAGAAAATTTTTGGGAGCTAACTTTCCTGTAAATCTCTTCCAACCTCAAAAACTGTCAGCTATGGTGAGGCGGACAAAAACAGAATTTGAGCCTTTGTTTTAAAGGTGCACATAAATTGTCCAGTACAATTGCTTTCGTTTTAGTTGGGACGCATGTTTGAAGCCATGCGGGGGTTAGCGCCCAACTTAGCGAGGAGAACGCCTACCACCCTCCCTATTTTTTATGTCAGCCAGAACGATAGTTCGCTTTAAAGTGAAAGTATCATACGATAAGAGACAACCAAAGAAACGCATTTTGTAGATAGCGCTGGCCGGATATTGCTGTTACGTTACGTAAAGGGTTAATAAAGAATTTCTTCTTGCAGTTATTAATTTTTAATTAGTTAGTAACTCTGTTAAAAGCTTTCAAACTGAGACTCCATCTTACGTAGTGTCATTCATATAGATTTATGTGTTAGAAATTCCTTGCTCCACTTCTGCTCCTCGTACAACTTAATAGAACAATTACGATATAAATGGAAATATTAAACAGGAACGATAACTTAGAACAATGAAAACACGGAAAATAATCGAAGAGTTTATTTAGTTTTGGACGCTGAAGCATGCGCGCCCTTATGTGAAGCATTCTAACATGCCGAAGGGTTGGAGGTTGGCGGTCTTGGTCCTTGCCCTATTAAAAAATTAGCTGCCCCTCCCCCCCCCCCAAAAAAAAAAATCTTTGGTCCAATGCAACTTTCACCTAACATAAAGAACCCTAAAATGGTCTTCAATGTAAAACTAAACACAAAATCAGAGCATTGCATTTTGCAACATTTTCTTGGAGTGGGAAACCTAGTACTAACTAAGGCCATCTTGTCGTTACCCCCTCCTTCCACGTCCCTTCAGGGAAGTGGTAGGAGGGGGTTAACGGCCAGAGACTCCCAAATAAGACGAGAGAATGCGCCCGAACCCCACACAACGGCCTTCCAAATGTCATGTTTCACTCCCCCCAAACTGGCTTATGCACCCCTGTTATAGAAACCTGGCCACCTGCTTAAGATCCACTTCGTTGAACGTCACATTTCATGCATGGAAACCCAATGCTATTATCACTTTCTTTAAACAGAGGCAGACACAAATAATGAATCACAACTCAGCAGCCAATAACAAAAGAAAGTAACGTCAATGGAATGTCTGCACGGAAGTAACAATCGAGTTTGATTCTCCGAGAACGATGTTATTCTAGCATCCACAGTAGATGGTTCTGGAACGGCACAAACAAACTTTAATGTTCAACTATTCTTTCTTTGTGTGCATAACAAAACACTGCACTAAAGGTAAAAAAAATGGGCAATGAAAAAAGATAACCAGATGGCTTTGAAATTGCAAAGCGATTTTCCAGAAATCATTCAACGAAGCACGGCCAACGCCGAAGCTCCCAACTGCGAGGGAAAGATGTCTGTCGCTTTTTAACTAACTAAGCCGCTCGATAAAGCGCACTCCGTCGCTGTTTTTAAAAATGGCGGTACATCGAAAAACTGAAAAATAGGTATTTCGTATTTTTTTAGGTGTACAGCATTTTAAACTTTTATGAAAATCCGACGCAAGTAGGTAATACAGGCGGATTCACTATCACTTTGTACATGTATGTGTACACGATGCGTTTACCAACGTGGGATTCGGTGTTGAATCGCACGCTTGTTCACAAAAATGTTCAGTGATCTTGAATCTCCCATGTTTTTTGTGACTCCTAGATCGCACTTTTAACGTTCAAATACTCGTGGTGAACGTTGAATGTCACACGTTTTTAAAAAAAAGGTTAAATTGTACATTTTCACTTTTTTTTTTTTACTTTAAAAATTTTTGCCAACGTTCTCATCGCAGATCAGATCATCAATCCATCGTTGGTGAACGCGAGCAAAATTCTGGGCTAGCATAAAAAAAAACGGTTTGCGGATTCTGGATCAGTGATCCAGAATCCGCTATTGTTTTGAGGCAGTGGGTTTTTCCCATTTATGACGTCATTAGGGGAATTCCCACTATGGGAATTCCCAAACTCAGCTAATCGACCAATCAGATTGCTCGATTCTCATAAACTCGATCATACAGAGTTATCTCCCCTCGTCGTGGGGTGGGGGAATACCCGGATTTTTTTTCCTCCAAAAAACTTGACGGACAACTGTCGAACGCTTCCATTTCTGACGTGAACGGGGGGAATACCCGAGGAAATAAATAAAAAAAAAAGTGATCGATATATATAAGAGAGAGAAAAAATATATAAATAATAGTTATTTAGAAAAATAAATATATCAAATCGAATAGATAATAAAAAAAATACGTAAATCATGAGCGATTCTCAGACTAATGGAGCGAGGTTTCTTTTAAACATGCTGATGAGAGCATACGCAATCTGCGTGAACGAAGAACTACGTCCCATCTTGTTAGAACGATGCGTCGGATATCGGGATCATCTAGACTTCGATCGCGAGAATCATTCGTGTCTGACGATGGAAAGGGCAGATATGGTCGTCATGTATTTCGAACCGGCGTTCGAACGCGTTAGATTCAACGATGTGATCACGTTTTGGAAGAGATTAGTCTTCTGTAAGAATCAAGAGAAGCCTACAGATTCGGAAGAACTGAAATTGGCGCGTAAAAGTTTGACTTTAGAAGACAAGGGATGCATCAAGAAATTATTGCTGAATGAAGCATACGTCTAAGTTTTTTTCATTGATATAAAATAAGGGAGAATAGAAAATAAAAATAAATACACACATAAAATTTTTGATCTAATATTAGAAAGAAAAAAAATACAAAAATGAGAACCAGAAATAAATTGTATCCGACGTTAGTGGACGACGAGGATGAGAAGCCGATCGACGTTTAGCCGACGGCACCGTCGCTAGAAGAAAAAGAAAGAGGAGAGAGGTATCGCATCGATCAAATCAATAGAATCCAATAGTATCTAACTCGAGAGAGAGATTCTCGTCGTTCTCTCAAGAAGAAGTATTCGCGTTTCGTGACATTCGTCAATGCGATCGGCATCGGATTGTTGTCGACCGCGGTCGCCATTCCGATCGTGCTGACCGTAGAAGGAGTGGCCCTCGCTGCCGGATTGTTTAGCACGCTCGGAAACTTTTTGAGTAGGAAATTATATATGAAGGCGAGGAAACACGACAAGATTCGCGTCTTGGCCGACTCCAAGATCGACACGATATCCGAAATGATCTCTATGGCATTGAAAGACGGTAGGATATCGGATGGAGAATACTTCGCGATATTGAGCGAGAAAACGAAATACGATGTCATGAAAGAAGCCGTGAGAATCAAGACTCGTCAGATCATCAAGGAAGAGATGAAGGATTCTCTCGTGGAAAAGGGGATGAAAGAGGCCAGGGAGGAATTCAGTAAGATGATAGAACTCAAGAGCAACGATTGAAAAAAAAAATATATATAATAAGAACAGAATTAATTATTAAATTTATATATAAAATAAAAAAAACAAAATTAATTTAAATAACTCTTAAAAATGTATTGCGTAAAGTAATAAACAAAAACTAAAAATCCTTTAAAATGACAAATATACTAGATATAGCACAAAGCATAGTGAAAGATGAAAGTATTCAAGAATATGAGGATCACGAATACGAACCGGTGACCGGAACGAGTTTGAACAATGCGGGAGAGATAAGAATCAACGTCGAAATTCAAGATCTATTCGTACATCCTAGCAAGAGTTACATAGTGGTGCAGGGACATCTCACCAAGGAAGATGGGAGCGACTACGCCGGCGACGACACGATTACTCTTGCCAATAATGGCATCATGCATCTATTCAGTAATATAAAATACATGCTATCCGGACAAGAGATAGAATCTGTTTTTCATCCCGGACAGGCCACCACGATGTTCGGACTCTTGACGTATCCTGATGATTTTTCGAAATCCAGAGGACTTAATCAGTTGTGGGTGAAAGACACCATAGGCCCTGCTAGCACAGGCGCCACCTTGATATTCGACTACATCGTCAAGACGTCCAGACCTAAAGGAACGTTTTCGTTCAGGCTACCTTTGAAACACATCTTCGGATTTGCGGACGATTACAACAAGATCATGTACGGATTCAAACACAATCTGACGTTGATTCGAAAAGGAAACGACGATGCAATAGTGAGACTCACTGCGACCGATGCGGGTAAAATAACTCTACACAAGATATCGTGGTTCGTTCCACACGTGGAGCCTTCGATCGTGGAGAAAGCGCATCTCTACAAGATCATAGAATCAAAGAGAAAATTACCCGTGGGATTTAGAATGAGACAGTGTGACACGGCTAGCATTCCTCTCTCCATGAATCACTTCGATTGGAGATTGATGGTGAAATCCGCTTCCGAGAGATCGTGTTTCATCGTGGTTGCGTTTCAGACCGATAGGGACGGTTCTCAGGAAAAGAATGCGTCGCTGTTCGATCACTGCCATTTGAGAAACATGCAAGTGTTTCTGAACGCCACGAGATATCCAGCAATCGATTACAATGCGTTGTTCGACAAGAACGATTTCTGCAGACTGTACGGCGATGCCGCTGATTTTAGAAAGAAGCATCACGGTCTAGATGAATTGATGAGCAACCCTAACATGTCTCCCGGCGAATACAAGTCGATGTATCCCATGTTGGTATTCGACGTCAGTAAACAGAGTGAATGACTCAAGAGTAGCGTGTTAGACATTCAGATCAAGATGCAATTCGATAGGAACATTCGGAGAAAAACTGAAGCCTTCGCCCTGGTCCTGTCGGACAGAGAATTACAGTTCGAATCGGACGGAAATAAGATGTCGATCATTCGATGAGAGACGAGTGTGAAAAAAAATAAAAAACAAAAAAAAAATAAAAAGTAATGAGTAATTATTAAAAACAAAAAAACAAAAAATAATAAAAAAGTAAATTCGTTTTTAATGATATTTTTTTAACAAAAAAAAAGTTTCATCCGAGAAAAAATCGTCTTTTTTCAACATTCTTGACGTACAAAATGTTACAATTCGTAGAAAACGAAATACACATTCCATTTTCGTGTTTGTACAAAAAAAATGATTTTTACAATTACATTCTGAATTATTTAAAAGATCGCGTGCTATTCACTCGAGAGAAACAAAAAGGATATTTCGTGATGAAGATATTAAAACTCGAACAGATCTTAGATTGTTCGATCCTGTGCGATCGTCTCTCCGTTTCCGTCAGATGTTCCATCCTGTGTTGCAAGCCAAAAAACAAAAAAAAAAAGATGTGGAAAAATGGTTAGATAAACAGCGGGATAGATGGTTGGAAATGAAAAGAATGAGACGCTTTCCACCATCACCACTACCTTCTGAATAGAATGGTAATGATGCGAGTGATACCAAGAGATGCACAACATTCGTTCATAATTATGATTCGGATAAACAAAAGTGTTGTTATAAACGTATCATATCACAAAAAAAAAGAAAAAAAGAAAAAGAAGAATCGACGCTGAAAATTGAGAAAAAAGGAAACGTTATTATAATATATGGTGATAGTGAAGAAAAAGGAAAACAAAAAAAAAATTAGATCTAAAGATGATCTCATTACTTTTTTTTTGTTTTTTTGTTTTTAATAATCACACATTATTTTTTTTAATTCATTATTTTCCCTGCGTTCACTGTTTGTTCAAAGGATCTAGGTCGATCAGTAGACTCACCATGGAAGTGGCGGCTTTGGGATTATTGGTTTTCGTAACGAAATTAATCCTGTCTCCGGCGTTCACTTTGAGAGGCGTGCCAAACGTGCTAAAATTCGCGTGTTGATTCTCAGTCTTTTCGATGCTGTATCTCTTATCGCTCTCTACACCATTCACCATGAGATTGATGACCACTCTGTTATTCAAATCCGAGGAAGCCAGACTCAATCGAAGGATTTCACCTCCCAACGGCATAGGATATCCCACCTGACCATGTTTCGATCCGCTACCTCCATTTCCGAAAGACCACTCAGCTTTTCCCTCATCTAAGGTGCCGGCCGCCTCAGCCCACACAGTGATCAATTGTCTAGCATATTTGACTTTCTCCACCACCGAAATCAGAGTGCAGGCATCCGTCATCTTCACGGGATCTGGTAGATTCGTGAGCGCGTGTCCACCCATGTCTAGTTTACCTTCCATGATGTCACCCTTTCTCCAGACTGAGTTGTTGTCCATGTACTTTCTGCTGACCGTGCTGGAATCGAATTCGGGATCGTGATCGAGACCAAATAAATTGTGACCGTTCATGTTGATACCATTCTCCATGGTTCTGCCAGATTGTTTGTTCAGGTAGAGATCGTCCACTTGCAATTCTAGGTATTCTTGAGATTGTATCACGGCAGAATCTACGTAGCCCTTGTTGACCGCGGTTGAGTCTGCATCCGTGTCGTTGATCTCCGTCACATTCAATATCTTGTTGAATCCTGCATTCAGATCCAATTTCATTTCTCGTCCGTCAGACTTTCTCTGTTCCAGATCTACGTAGTGTTTGGTCGCTATGTCCTTGGGATTCGTGGGAGTGGCCACGTTCGTTATCTTGTTATAATTGGCGTTCAATTCCGAGTGCATCGTTTTCGTAATGTATCTATTTCTCAGGTGTTCACTGAATCTCGGGTGAGAGTCATCCACGTATTTCTTGGTCGCGGCATCGGTGGGATCTATGGGATTCGTGACATTCACCAAACGTTTGGATTTCAGATCGAGATCGCCGGTCATGGTTTTATCCACGTAATTATCTAGCAGGATTCGTTTGAAATCGGCGTTCCCCCTGTCGACATATTTTTTAGTCGCAGCATCTGCGAGAACTATCAGCTCGGGAAGATTGTAGAGCTTCTTATCATTCATGTTCAAAGGTTCTTCTCGAGGTTCATATCTCCGAACGTAACATTCGTCCAAGTTGGCAACGTCGTAACCATCGTCGACTTCGAACGTCTTCCTCTTCTTTCTTGGGTTGACTTTTTCGTCATCAATTCTACCAAATTTATCGGCTGGCATGTTGTTGTGAGGATTTTTTGTTTTTAGAAAAAATATATTCAAAACGCAGTTTATTAAAAATGAACTATGTTATTTTATTTTTCGTTTTATTCGATTAAAATTTTTTTAAAATAATTTTTTATCTTTATATATACTATAAAAAAAAAATCTCTCCCTAATGTAAGTCATTGAGAATGTATTGAAATCGATCTCCTTCAGACCATCTCTTGAGAACATAGAGACACAGGTGACCGCAAAACACTTGATCTGGTGATTACACTTGTTCCGTGTTGTAACGAACCATCGATTTGTTGAAATAGTTCTTTATTTCTTTTGGCGGCGAGATTCCGTAGCTGTTGAAATAATAATTTTTCTTCTTCCCGTTCTTGATCCACGCCACCCAGTGAGTGCCTTCACCGGATGAATCATCTAGATTTAAAATTCCGCATTCTGATTGTCGAGGTCTTCACTTTGGCAAGGCATCTCTGGAAAACACGCCTAGAAAATCTTTGATTTTCAAATCTTTTGCCGCATTCAACAGATCGATGTTGGATAGGGGTTCATTAGGTAAGATGACACCTTCTACGGATATCTTTATTTTCTTATTCATAAATGCGTATATATATTTTTTTTTATTTATTTTATTATAATTCACTAAAAAATGACGTTATTTTTTTTCTCTTTTTTTTAAACTAACATTCTCGATGTCTCTATCGTTTTCCATAATTTTGATTCCATCTAATTCTTCTTGATTTTCTGAAATCCTGATATTACCCTCTTTTAGTAGAACAGATTCGATCGTTTTGTGGTGATTTAACGAATGAAATTTTTTAGACACCGTGTCGTAAATGTATTTCTCTTGATCTTTTGCCAATTTTTTGAACAGGAAGAACAACTGCAAATATCTATAATATTCAAATACGTCTTTTTCGCTACCTGCGAAAAAAGACGACGCAAAAAGAGATATCAAACACAGTTTGTCTCTCTTAGCTCGAACGTTTTCGGAATTTAAGAATTGGAGTTCGTTAGGTTTTTTTTTCTTTTTTTCTTTTTCCTTTTAAACTAACTTTCTCGATGTCACTATCGATTTCTATAATTTTGCATCTATCTAATTCTTCTTGATTTTCTGGAATCCTCTCATCCACAATCATATCTGGAATCTTATCATCCACAATCGTATCTGGAATCCAATCATCCACATTCATATCATCTCTAATTAGATCCACAGTCCAATGTCCGAATGCCAAAGTGCTTATTTTATCGTCTAACATGAATCTCTTATTGTTGTCGGCCGTCAGCGAAATCTTGTTGACTATTTTAGTATACAAGAGGTGATTTTCGCTTCGAATTGATTTCATAGTCTTATACACCGGACCACTTCCTAACAGACAATCTTTATACTCTTGGAAAGAGATGTTTTTCTTCACCACGCACGCTTTAACTCCTTTGCACTTCTTGATCTCTTCATCATCTTCTAGACGATAAGCATACAGTTTGGGTCTCAAGCCTACGAATTCGACGATTTGTTTACCACCGCTCTCACATCCTTAAATTTACCCAACACCTTCTTGTTGTCGTTCGATTGAATGTTGGATGGGTGATCGACGGGATAATTGCTCATGTCGAACCACTCGGCCACATCCTGAGATATATCTCGGTAGACGTCTTTCGTCTCTATCTCATAAACTAAACTGTCCGTGTCAGTGAACAGTAGTTTGGCTTTATCACCAAATTTTCGTTTGACGTAATCGTAGTGAAACTCATACATCAATCGCTTGCTGATATCTAAGATGATCGGTCTGAGATAATATGGTTTGTCGAACTTCAGGTGCGTCTTTTGCATGTGAACGGCCACTAGATTTTCGTCGAATATGGTTCGGTGTTTGTAATTGGGTTTTGCCACTAATGTTTTAGCTCTTTTCTCAGACGTGATGAGTCGAACGTCGGTTCTCTTCCTGATGTTTTCCATCGATTTACCGTACACGCAGTTGTTCATGAGTTTGAAGAAATCTTTTTCGAAATCGTTCTCAGCTCGAATTCTGAGATTCGTGTTGAGATCAATGTATTTTTTCATCCAAGGCTCTTCCTCGAATCGAATGATGCGATGTATGTCGACTAATTTCATCCCGTAATCGATGTATTGTTTCAAATTCTTGCTGTAGACGACGTAGTTACGTTTGTTAAATAAATTCGGAATGAGTTTTTCGTCATCTTCTTCATTCAGTTCCATTCGTTTGGGAGCCAGTGGATAATTGTTGTGTGGATCGTGTAATTCTTCCGGATAGTTCAAATCGACTTCTAAAATGCAAGGATAGTCTCTCCATTTTTGCATCTCTTCTGGTTCTGTCACCCATTCGAAATTTCCAATCGGTAAAGGATGACTCATAGTCCAACCATACAGATTATTAGCATCCCAATACTGTATGTATTTAGTCAACCATTTCGAATCGAAACCTTCTTTCATGTAGGGATTGTTAGCCACAGAATATCTGTGGGAGATCATCGAGACGCCACCTCTCGCAGCCCTTTCAAACATGAGCAACATATCCACGTCGGATAATAATTCCAACTGGACTTCGGTGGTCTTCAACAGAGCGTCCCACACTAGACCGGGTGCGGTGAAATACCAAGCGGGATCCAGATCGTAATTTCGATGACAGACGTCTCGAAAATTTTCGAACACGTCTGCCAAGAACAGAACATCAGTCTTCAGATAGAGATCATGATAATCTCTCATGGTTTTCATATCGAATGATTTCCACACGTTTTTAGCGTGTTCGTAATTCTCGTCGGAAATGTCGGATTCGTATAATTTCGAATAAAAATCTTCTTTCGAAGGTATTGCGGTGTCTTCGAATCTCTTTAGATCATTCATGTAATCGTAAGGATAGACTCCTTTCCTCAACATGACGTCTACTCGTTCTCCGAAATGTTCGCTCGTGATTTTAAATTTATCCTTGCTCATGTTATCGACTAATTTTTCTAGAGCGGTTGACATGAATTTAAAACTGTCGATGAAACGTATGGCTCTACAAATGAATTTCGTTTTTTCTTTCAACGTCTCTCTGTCGATTACTCTTTTCTTCTCCATGAGCTTCCATTTCGTGAAGGAAATGTATCTTTCTTCGCTGTTCGCGATGCAATTTAATTCTCTGTGTGAGGTGCCGAGATTTTTCACGAACAGATGACTGTCGTAACCCGAGAGATTGTGAAACATCACCGGATAGAAAACGGCGTCTCGATATTTTAAATTACACTTGCTGTGAGCTGGACCGCGATACAGACCCGTGTAAGGATCATGGTCTCTGACCTTCCTATTTTCCTTTGAATTCTCGTCGAACGATTGTCTGCATATGTGACATTCGGTGGCTCTGTTATTTTCGTCCTGCTGCTCTCGTGTGATGATCATTTTTGCCGGAGTTTTAAATTTGTCGTATATCATTTGAATTTTCGATTCTAACTCTTCCACGAACCTTTGAGCCACGTCGTCGTCTTCATACTGTTTCGTGTAGGTGAAGGGACCCATGTCGTGTTGTGAGTCGAAAGCGCATTTCACGTAAATGCAATAGCCTGAAGGTATGTGTTTTTGATATCTTTCGACGTAACTTTGAAGATCGTTGGGTTGACAGGAACTCATTTTCGTGGTGAAACATTCGAAATTGGCGTACACGACGAATGGTACTTTTAACCTTCTATTGCGATTTTCAAACTTCATGATGGTGTTGGGTTTGGGCATTTCGACGGCGACACCTTGATTTTCGTTGCAATATTCCTGATGTTTCGCTAATGATTTTTCAGTCTTAAATATGTTCATGCAATTGTAACATAAAGATATCTTTCCTTTATGATTATTATTTTGTTTCAACAGTAATCGGGTCGGATGTTTAACCCAACAATAATGACGATTGTCACCATTCGAAGTCAATAATAAAATAATCGTCTTTTCTCTTCCGCGATATGAAGTCTGTCTGAGAGGATAGATCTTTTGTTTTTCATCATCGTATCCAAGGACGTACACAGCTATGATGGGATTTTGAGCCTCGAAACGTTCGATATGTTTTAACTCTGTTGGAAAAGTCACTCCGGTCCAATCGAGATTTTTAGAAGTTTCCACGTAATGAGAAACTCTATCGAAGTTTATTTCAACAGGGTATAAAGTGGAGGTGACTGCCCATTTAAAACACTGATCATCTTTATTTCTCACATTGACCACGGCGTGTTTCTTAGCCAAGAAATACGGTAATTCCAAGTAGGAAGATCCTTTCAATGGATCCTTTTCATTTATGTGAATTTCGAGTTTCAACACCTCATCGAACGTCCAATTACTACCTTCATGTTGATAATTCGCGAGAGACATCAACATCTTGTCTTTCATCTTTTCGAAAACGTCCGATAAATCTGAACCTCGAAATACGGGTTTGACGTTAGATCTGAAATATGCATTTTTCACGATGCTCTCGCTGGACTTCACGTCAATTTTATTCATCACGCAATGGAGTATCATCTTAATTTTTAATCCCACGTTCATGTATTCCCGAAACAAATCCAATACTTTTTTCTTCACCTGTTCCATGAACAATTTCGGATCAATTTTCTTGAACGAGGGAACCACGTCAAAAGTTTTAAAAACGCCTTTCATCGCACTCTCCCATTCTACGGGTTTCAATTGGAATAGTTCCGCAATGAGTCATGTTACATATTCTTCTCCTTTCCCTTCGTCGATTGCTCGATGAATTTCGCTCAATATATCTCGTTTGTCTAGAATCTGAAGTGCATCACTCGTTTTCGTTTTAGTTTTTCTTTCTTTTCTTTGGAAACTTGATGTTCTTCAATGGCTTTTCGTTTAGTCGTCTTCTTATTTTTCACAATCAAAACGTTTTTGTTTTTTTTCGACGTCGGCATTTCGATTCCTTTTACTATCTTCTCATTTTTCACAACCGATGCATCTTTTGACGTCGTTGCTATCAACATTTCGTTTGCCTTTCTAGCGTTTCACAAATATTCTTGTATGACTTCAATTTTTTTTGATTTAGTTCTATGATTTCTGAAATGTGAAATTTGTAATAGTTTACAAATCTCGTTTAACTGAGGTACGGTTTTCTCATTTAAATTTACCATTGTTTTATCTGTTTGCTTCATTTGTAAGAATATTTTTTTTTTGAATTTTGTATTAAATAATTTGTTAAAAAGTTTTGCTTTTTTACTCTTTTTATATATATATACACTTCATCAAATATGTGGTGTGGGGGGGGGGGGAGTATGGAACCCTAGCCTACGATTGTCGGTGTAGACATTATAGGAGGGATTGCCCTTAGATCAGTGGTGGAGGGCATATATATGCTGCAATAGTGGGTGGGGACAAGACATTTACACACCCTGGAAGGATCGTCCGGGGGGGGGAGGGGGTTATTACTATGCAAGGAGGGTATAAAAAAATTATATTTTCCATCAACGGTATTGATGTCTGATTGACGCGGGTTGGGTACTGGGGCGGAGATATGGAGGCGCGCTTTTAAATGATTGAATGATTCGGGCCAAGGAGTGGTTGGATGTGTGAATACGGTATACGAACTTACTTGCCTCTGCCTCTGTTACCAGGGCGAGGTTTTAGAAATAGTGTCTAATTCATATTTGTTTTTTACGTAATAACGCGGAACATATCTTTACTTGTTGCCACCCAAGGAAGATATACGGTATTTTTTCATAATTTACACTTGAATACAAAAAGCAAAGTGAAGCGCGGAACATATCTTTACTTGTTGCCACCCAAGGAAGATATGATACAGTTATTTTACGCGTAATAGACTCGGATACGGGGAACAACATGAAACGGGGAACATATCTTTACCACCCAAGGGAGATATGATACGGTGGTTTACAAGCAATACACTTGAATATGGAGAACAACGCGTTTGAACAATTCGGGTCAAGGAATGGTTGAATGTGTGAATACTGCCTGCGAACTCGCTTCTGCCTCTGTTACCAGGGCGAGGTTGAGATAAATGATTGAATGCTTCTAATTCTTAGGCTGAGAACAAAAAATGCGCGCAATAACGCGGAATATATCTCCACTCGTTACCACCTAAGGAAGATATGATACGGTCTTGTTTGTCCATAATTTACAATTAAAAACAGTGAACAACGTGTAATGCGGAACATATCTTTACTTGTTGCCACCCAAGGAAGATATGCATCGGCGATTTTATAGACGGGTTCTTGATTTTATAATTCCCATTCAACAATTAGGATCAGCGTGACGCTAAATTTTACGTTCCTATGACGCGATACACATTGGTACGGTACTTAACGTAACGGAATAAGTATTAGTCAAAAATGAAAGCCGCTTAGAAGGAAGTAAACTTCCGAGCATGACGGCAATTTGACGAAGTTATATAAAATATTTGATGAAGTGTATGTTTATGCCGACTAAAAGAATTCCAAGGAAAGATGTCGTACCAAGTAATGCGCGAAAGGAACGTATAAAATCGGATTTTCAGGAATTATCGCGAAAAGGGAAGACGGTCTGCAATGTGGGACGGAAACTAATTGAAAAAATAAACAAACGCGAATCACACATAAAATTTCTTAGAAAATGCCAGGAAGAAAATATAATACCGCGAGGATTCAAAGTGAAATGGAATATGACATCGGATGTCAGTGGAAGACGAAAATCGGAATATGAAAACCTTTTAAATGAAACATCAGAGAGACTGGTAGATATTACGCGATTAGAATTCGAGGAACAGTTGGGTCTTCTGAGGGATGAGTTCGCGAAGTTAGAAAATTCGATAAATTCCCGTTTCAACATCTCGGATAAAGAGGCAATTCTGAAGATAATAAAGAACCATGGTGATAAAATCCAAGTCCTTACTGAAAGAACAAAAGATAAGAAGATAGCGGGACTGGGTGATTCAGACGGTACCGACCTACCTGGAAAGAATGTATCGCTGTTGGAAATAAATAATGTGTTAAAAGTATTAGGAATAAAATTACAGAAGAAACTTCCCAGCCACACTGATATCGCAACACACAACATTGAACTGAGAAGGCAAGGGTTTGGATTGCAAAATGTTAGAGCTGATGGAAATTGTTTTTATAGATGCATCAGCAAAATCTGTACAGGCGATGAGGAATATCATCATGTAATACGGAAACGAGTAATGGAGTATGTGGAACATCACGCGAAAATAATGTCTAAATGTATAGATGGGCCAGTATCAGGATTCATTAGAAACAGATCAAAAACGAATGGTAGTATTGAGAGCTGGGCAACAGATGAGGATATAATAGGTTTGGTGAATATGCTGGGAATAGGGATTCATGTATATTGTAAGTATGGTCAAAATTACAGGTGGGTGCGATTCGAACCTGAAAAACCGGTGAGTACAAATGAATTAAATTTCTATCTCTTTTTGAATGATTCTCATTTTCAGGTTGCACAAATGATTGGAAGTATGAAAAAGACAAATGGGCCTAAAACAATCAAATACAAATACTTGCAGTCACAAAATATTTCCGCGTTCCGTAGGGATGAACCAAAACTGAATCCCCGGGGTTATTCCCAAAAAATTATCGACAAAAAGTCTAAGAAACCCTCCAAGAAGGACGAATCTGTGAATCCCCGGGGTTATACAAAACAAATTACCGACAAAAAGTCTGAGAAACCCTCCATAAAGGATGAATCTGTAGAAGTTCAGAATATGAGCGATGATCAAAATAACATTTATGTAGATATAAAGAGTAAAATTCTGCACAACGAAACTAAAATAAATCAGCAAAATAACGTGTTTAATTTATCCGGTAAGAAACTAACAAAACACCAAAGAACATTACTTAAAAGGGGTCTCAAGTTTGTCCCAACGGAAAGAACTTTGGATATAGCGAACCTTATCGTTGAGATAAAAGAATGGGAGCGAAGAATGCGACTATGTGAGTATTTCCTAGACAATAAACAGCAATATATTAATGATAAATTTAAAGAGAGTAACCCGTGGACCCCTAAAGAAGGTAGAGATAAGCACCTTGACCTTTATTTAGAGATAGTACGGGAAGATATTTTGAAGGGCATAAAAAAACGCGTGCGAAACAACATAACAAAAATGGAAGAGAAGGCTCTGAAGGAGTTGTTAAATGATAATACAATAGTCGTGCGACCAGCCGATAAAGGGTCTGGAATAACCGTTTTGGATGCAAGTAAATATGAAAATGAGATCTTGATGGAATTGGGGGACCAAACAACATACAAAGAAGTACCTGTAAATCTGACAGAGAAAATAACAAACAAGATTAAAAGCCAACTCAAAAAACCAGAAAAAAACAAACTGATAGACAAAAAAGTATTAGCGTACATGATACCTAAGCAGCCACAGGCTGGTAGAGTAAAAGGTAACCCCAAAATGCATAAAAATGAAGCCCCTTTAAGAACAATAATTTCGGGAATAAACCACCCAACAGAGAAAATAGCAGAAGTGATGGAGTCTGAATTAAAACAACACGTTGAGTCATTACCATCCTACATACGCGACACCACACATTTCTTGAACAGACTGGACAGTATACCCCAACCACTCCCTGAAAACAGCATAATGTACTGTATGGACGTCAAGAAACTATATCCAAGCGTCCCACGTAATGAAGGTATATTAGCATGTAAAAAAGCACTAGAAAACTCTAAAGGAAAATTATTCCCAACAGAGATAGGTCTTAAACTAATACAAACTGTTTTGGACAACAACAATTTTTCATTTAAAGGAAGACATTATTTACAAACCGACGGCGTTGCAATAGGCTCGCGATTAGGGATGAATTATGCGTGCACATATATGGGTGAATGGGAAGAGAAACTGTCAAAAGCATCGAAGTTACACCCCCTTGAACAGGTACGGTACGTTGATGATATCTGGGGAGTATGGACGCATGGGTTAGAATCTCTGAAACAATATCATTCTTTGGCAAATACGATACATCCAAGAATACAGGTTAATTTAAGGTGGTCTGAAAATGAGATAGAATTCTTAGACACGATAGTCAAAATTGAAGACGGATTTCTTAAAACCGGTTTATATACAAAACCCACGGACACGCATCAATACCTACACGCAAAGTCAGATCACCCAATCAACACTAAAAGAGCGATACCATATGGAATAGCTTCAAGAGTAAAAAGAATTTGTTCCGATAATGCTGAATATGAATGCCACAAAAATGATATAAAACAACACCTGCATGCCAGAGGTTACGATGAAAAGTTTGTAAGCGAACAACTAGAAAAGGTCGATCAAATCCAGCGCAAACAGTTACTTGAAAAACGATCCAACAAAACAACCGGCGAAAGAGTCCCGTTTGTGGTCACCTACTCGCGGCGCCTCCCCGACATCGGGAAAATAACGCGGGAGCGAATGCCCATTTTACACCGCTCAAAACGCATGAAGTTGGCATTCGAAAAACCTCCCCTGATTTCGTACAAAAGATTGAAAAATTTGGGAGATATCATAGTCCACAGCAAGCATAATAAAATGTTCAACAATCAAGGGACGGGATCTGATAGATGCGAGAGAAAATGTGCAATCTGTGGGTTTATGCTCCAAACAAAACAATTCGCAGACAAGAACGGGACGGCCTACCACATAGGAAAAAAAATCACCTGCATGTCCAGGAATGTGATATATGGGAATTTCTGCGACAAGTGCAATGAAGTTGTGTACGTGGGAGAGACGGGGACAAAATTGTATGAGAGAATGCAAAACCACCTGAGTAGAATAAAACTTGAGGTTATGGATGAACCGATACCACATCATTTTCTGACGAAAAACCATAGTATAAACAATTTTAGGATTATTGGGATTGAACAAATTAATAAACAAAATACAGCTTACAGGAGGGGTCGTGAAGCATTTTGGATTAACAAACTTCAAACACTAGAACCCAATGGGCTCAATAGACAAGAATAATTCCAAATATTCTCATTTATAAACTTGCTGAACGGGGGGGGGGGGGGGGGGGGGGGGGGGTATAAATCAGTGTACAGAGCAATTACACCTAAACACGCATTGGTGTTGAACATAGCGTGTATATGTTGTGAGATTATGATCATTTGGTATATGTCAGTGCGTACATCATGTGTATGTGGTGTGGGGGGGGGGGGGGGGGGGAGTATGGAACCCTAGCCTACGATTGTCGGTGTAGACATTATAGGAGGGATTGCCCTTAGATCAGTGGTGGAGGGCATATATATGCTGCAATAGTGGGTGGGGACAAGACATTTACACACCCTGGAAGGATCGTCCGGGGGGGGGGGGGAGGGGGTTATTACTACGCAAGGAGGGTATAAAAAAAATATATTTTCCATCAACGGTATTGATGTCTGATTGACGCGGGTTGGGTACTGGGGCGGAGATATGGAGGCGCGCTTTTAAATGATTGAATGATTCGGGCCAAGGAGTGGTTGGATGTGTGAATACGGTATACGAACTTACTTGCCTCTGCCTCTGTTACCAGGGCGAGGTTTTAGAAATAGTGTCTAATTCATATTTGTTTTTTACGTAATAACGCGGAACATATCTTTACTTGTTGCCACCCAAGGAAGATATACGGTATTTTTTCATAATTTACACTTGAATACAAAAAGCAAAGTGAAGCGCGGAACATATCTTTACTTGTTGCCACCCAAGGAAGATATGATACAGTTATTTTACGCGTAATAGACTCGGATACGGGGAACAACATGAAACGGGGAACATATCTTTACCACCCAAGGGAGATATGATACGGTGGTTTACAAGCAATACACTTGTATATGGAGAACAACGCATTTGAACAATTCGGGTCAAGGAATGGTTGAATGTGTGAATACTGCCTGCGAACTCGCTTCTGCCTCTGTTACCAGGGCGAGGTTGAGATAAATGATTGAATGCTTCTAATTCTTAGGCTGAGAACAAAAAATGCGCGCAATAACGCGGAATATATCTCCACTCGTTACCACCTAAGGAAGATATGATACGGTCTTGTTTGTCCATAATTTACAATTAAAAACAGTGAACAACGTGTAATGCGGAACATATCTTTACTTGTTGCCACCCAAGGAAGATATGCATCGGCGATTTTATAGACGGGTTCTTGATTTTATAATTCCCATTCAACAATTAGGATCAGCGTGACGCTAAATTTTACGTTCCTATGACGCGATACACATTGGTACGGTACTTAACGTAACGGAATAAGTATTAGTCAAAAATGAAAGCCGCTTAGAAGGAAGTAAACTTCCGAGCATGACGGCAATTTGACGAAGTTATATATATATATATATATATATATATAAAAAAGTTAAATTTTAAATTCAATTTTTTTCTTTAATACAAAATTTAAAATATACATTATTTGCAAGAATTCATAAAAACCAAATAATCGATCATGACAACAACACCTAAAAGATGCGAATTAAAATTGAAACGAGACGAAGCGTATAAGAAATTTGGTTTTAATATCTATACATTACAACAACACGATCCCATCGAATTGAATGAGGTCGAGATGGAGGAGTTAGAGAGCTACTACAACAAATATCGGCTATGTTTGAAATTAGACGAAGCCATGCTCGATTTGTTTTACGCGTACCAAAGCGATCTGCTGAATAATGTCATCGTCGCTGAAGACAGAGAATTCGACAAGGGTGATTCAAAAGAGTAAAGATAAACATTCAAACCATTTTCGTAAGTGGAAAAATGACGAATGTCAACATGCTAATAACGGACTTGGAAATATAAACAATAGAGAGATTGATTTTTAGCGAAGAAGAAGGAAAAAAAAAGTAATGTGATCTAAAGATGATCTCATTACTTTTTACAAAAAAATTTTTACATTAAAGAAAATTAAAATTAAAAAAACAACTTTTTTTATATATATATAAGGAGCAAAAAAAACAACTTTTTTTTAAACAAATTATTAAAATACAAAATTTAAAATATACATTATTTGCAAGAATTCGTAAAACAAAAAAAATAAATAATCGATCATGAAGACAGCAACACCTAAAAGATGTGAATTGAAATTGAAACGAGTTGAAACGTATAAGAAATTCGGTCATAAAAGCTATAGATTACAACGACACGATCCCACCGAACTGAACGAGGTCGAGACGAAGGGCTTAGAGCACAAATACGACAAATATCGCATGCCTTTGAAATTGGACAAAGCCGCACTTGATTTGTTTTACGAGTACCAAAGCGATCTGCAGAACATCGTCATCACCAAAGATAGAGAATTCGACGAGGACGATTTGTCGTTGCCCTATGGAAATTACATATTTCCAAAAATCTCATTCGTCTCATGGAGAAATTGGGTGGTGAGAGCGAGTTGACCGATGTAAAAAAAACTCAAAAGAGTAAAGATAAACATTCAACACGTTTTCGAAAAAGGAGAAGACACGAGTGTCAACATGCTAATAACGGACTTGGAAATATAAACAATAGAGAGATTGATTTTTTTTTTGCGAAGAAGAAAGAAAAAACGTGATGAGATCATCTTGAAAACATGAGCGTCAACATGCTAATAACGAGCTTGGAAATATAAACAATAGAGAGATTGATTTTTAGCGAAGAAAAATGAAAAAAAAAAGTAATGAGATCATCTTTAGATCTCATTTTTTTTTTGTTTTCCTTCTTCTTCACTATTACCATATATTATAATAACGTTTCCTTTTCTCTCAATGTTCAGCGTCGATTCTTCTTCTTCTTCTTTTTTTCTTTTTTTCTTTTTCTTTGTGATATGATACGTTTATAACAACATTTTTGTTTATCTGAATCATAATTATGAACGAATGTTGTGCATCTCTTGGTAACACTCGCATCATTACCATTCTCTTCAGAAGGTAGTGGTGACGGTGGAAAGCGTCTCATTCTCAACCATCTATCCCGCGCTTTATCTATCTCTTTCATTAGTTCTTTCCTTAGATATCCATCATTAGCGTCTAACCATTTTTTTATTTTTTCGCTCTATGTCTTGCGATATTTGTCATTATCGTCAAATTGTTTCTCCACCTTTTCATCCAGGTGATAAATTTGTTTCTCCACCTTTTTACCCATTTTAAATATATTATTTTATACTTTCTATGATTTATATTTTATACAATTTTATATTATAATAACATATTCAAAATTGGTATATTCTTAAACGGCGAATTCTCACTGAGCAACAAACCCTTGCCGAGTCGCTCAACGTTCTGTCCACTCTTCAGATAGAGACCGTTTCCTCTCAGAGAGTTGCCACCTCTAACGGGTTCTAGATATAATCCTTTACCGCTGGCGTCTACGTGGACGCGACACACGGCTCCTCCCTTCTTCAAAAACAGTCCACTGCCACCCATTAATTTCTCAACCGCCGAACTAGCGAGTCCCGTGGGAGCTCCCACGCCGAGAGTCTTTCCGAGAAAGGGTAGTGCCTTTGCGGCGAAGGGTAATGCTTTTGCGTCGATTCCTGCCAATAGCGGTAGGAAACCGCCTTTCATTCTCAAATTGTATCTCAATTGAGCGGGACTCAATCTCACCGCCAACCCTCTTCCATCGCGAATCGCTTTCTCAATCCTTTTGCTTTGACTTCTGGTCCAGGCGATCGAATCCTGACCGCCTCTCGTCAGATCTTCGTGAGTGAATTTGAATCTCACCGCCTCGCCTCGAGTTGTTAACGCTCTCTTAAGTTTCTTCCTCTGTCCTGCGGATATGTTCACGTTTTTAACCACGTATTCTGTCATAATTCTGTTTTTTTTAAATTATTTACTTCAATTGTTTCTTGTTTAATAATTATATTAAAATAATTTTGTAAAATTAATATTGCGTTTATTTTATTTTTGTTATCTATATATATACACAATTTTTTTTGCTTTTATATTTCTCTTATGTGAAATCGTATCGTCACTCTCTCTCCGCGAAGATCTAACAGTTCACCATTTTGATCCGTCAACGTGGTTTTGAGACTATACAACGTGTCTAAAATCACTGGTAGATAAACTAAATTTCGAGGTCGCTCCACGATCTTATAACCTGGCGACACGTTTGGAAAGAAGGAATAGATCGTCGGTTGAGCGCTACCATTCACGTAGCTTCCAGCAATCACGTCCACGTTCACCAGAATGCTATTGACTGCGAGAATATCGACCGTATTTTCAGATGCCGCGTGGCCTCGATACATCTTTCGATAGAATCCCAACATCTTGCCTATAGAATCGTCCGTGTTGAAATCCACTCGAAAATTATCTTCCAAATCCAACATCGTCTGTAAGGTATTAGGATTGGGAGCGAGTCTGATCTTGTTGCTTCCCTTTCCATCCGTCTTCATTCGCGTTTGAATGTAATCGTTCAAATCGTCTATGTCGTAACTCCCTTTGGGAATTCGAATCTCCAACCAATCCGTTCCGTCGGAATACTTGAACGAGTTATTCTTTTCGGTGACGTTGGGAAAGGAATAATAAGTCTCCAGATTCACCAACGCCATCTCGTATCTTTTCTCTCTATTCAATTCGATGGAAGGTTCGAATTTCGTAGCGAATCGAGTCGAATCGCCACTCACCACGATTTGAATGGATTGGTTTGCAGCCGTATTCTCGGCTATCCCTCCTAACAATTCTCCATGTTCGAACATTATATTTAATTTCATTTTTTTTTATTCAAAACTAATTATTTGAAGATTTATTATTTTCTAAATTTTAGTTTCACGCTCTATCTTATTATTATCATCAGAAACATAAAACTTGTCGAATCCGCACCGATATTTTCCGCGATTAAATTCGCTTGTCAAATCGATCACGACGAAATTGTAAAGTCCACCATCCCAAACCCTCTTGCAGAATCTCCTGAATTCCGCAGCGCTCATGTCGTTTGCGACGTGATCGCCGTAGATGTGATTGAGATTCTTGAGATCTTGGCGAAAGAGACATAGAAAATTAGCGTTCTCCCTTATCGTCTGTCTGGGCAATCGAAAATAATTCTGCGACAGGTAGAAACAGTCCACGTTGCTGTGTCGACCCCTAACGTAATACGATTCGCATCGGTTCTGTCTCTCCAAAAGCAGATCGTCGAAAATCATGAGATTCTTATCTTCCGATTTCAGTTCTCTAGGATCCGGAACGTCGCTAGCGTTCTCATAAAATCGACACTCGACGTTCGAAGTTGCATTTCTCTTCATCAGCTCCGTCGCCGCACCGTCCAAAATGGTCGAGAGTGGAGCTCCACTCTTGTCGAATTCCTCCCTACTGTCAAAGATTCTGGCTATGACGTCCTTGGGCAATCTACGATCCATGCACTCTCGAAGCAATCTGTATTCGGGTTGAAACAAGCTCTTGCCAAACACGAACAATCTGTCGTAATCCAACCAGTCGGGTCGGGACAACAGATTCATCAACAGATTGGTCTTTCCACAATTCGATTTTCCCACTATCAAGCCTCTTATGCTTTTGGGAAAGAACTCGTTATTCGACCTCTTGGTCGCGGCGTCGTTCCAAGACATATCTTTAATGTTCATCTTTTGTTTTATTTTTTTTTTGTTATTTTAGATTCTTTTCAAACGCAATTTTTTTATGTTTTTCAAACTCAGTTTTTAATGTTATTATTTATTTATATCACACCGTCGCGAGTTCTCTTCAATCCGGATCCACTCGTCATTTTGGCTAAATCTTGTATGGGTACCACAGCATCCTTAAAATCTTTCCAACTTTTCGGCGTTCGCTCTAACGCAGCTCGCTTCGCCGGCGGACTGATCAACTTGTCGATCAACGCGTCGGCTGCCCTCTTGCCAGCCACAGAAGCTATCCTACCACTGGCTTCGGAAGCGGCTTTCTTACCAGCATCCAAAGCCGTCTTCTTACCGACCTCAAACACGGTCGATGCGAGTTTTCTACCCGCATCGCTCGTGAACGCTCGCATTATAGAATCGATGATGCCAGAACCGCCTTGAACGTAAGTTCTGACGTATCCCCTGTTCTTTATCAACAACATATTTTTATTTTTTTAATATATTTTGTTTTTTTCACTGATAAATCGTTTTGTCGGTTTTAAATACTTTATTTTTGTAGTGTAAAAATTTACTGTTTTATTTTTGTTTGTTTGTTTACTTCTCTCTACTTATTATATACACATCAATCCTTCAATTAGTTCATCAGCCTTTTATAGTGGTTTTTATTCAAAACCTCTGTCTTAACAATTCGTCAGATATAGCAACTATCTGATTATCTAATCCTGTGTTACCAGCCCGTCTGCTCGCCATCAACAAACTCAATCTCTGAGACAGAGCGTCAGAATCGCTCGGAAGAAAAGTGGTTTTCACCCCTTTGCCAGTCACCGATTCGATGAACTTCTTGTTCATATCCCATATGGGTTTCACCACTTTCGTCCACTTGTAACCTCTGTTGGCTTTGGGTCTCGTCTCTCTGGCATCGTTATTTCTCTTCATGGCGTGAGTCTGAACCAGAATTGTCGACATCCTGATCCGTGTAATCGCCAGGCTTGTCGTAAAGGAGCAATCTGCGCAGTCCATCAGCCAATTCGTATCTGTTCGAACCCACGATCAATTCATCATCGCCAATATCTACTTCTGTGTCTCCTACAAAAAATCTTCCCTCCGAATCCTTATAAAATCCATACGACTGATCTCTCTTACCGCCATCATCATCAGACGATGCGACGCTACTAGTGGTGATAGTCGAAGCTGTATCGTCACTCTCGCTCAAATCTGTTTGAATTCCCGTGGGAACGTAATCCGGTGTAGATTGAACGGAATACCGATTTTCAAAACTAGGAGGCAACGAACCCATTCTCAAAGAACTCTCCTTTATGGGTCTCAATTCTTCGACGATCTCCTTCCTGCTTCGCTCTTGACCCTCCATCACGGGCTTAAATATTTCTGTGGCTTCGCGTTTGAGTTCCATCTCACCAAGACGTCTGCTCCTATCAGCTGACTGAATCCCCTTCTTAGCACCTTCATACTCGCCTAAAATTAGATCTCGGCGCCTAGGATCCATCTGTAAAAACATCTTTCGTTTTAAGTGTTTTATTATTTTCAAAATTAAATGTTTAATTATATTTTTATGTTTTTAAGTAATAAAAATCTTTCCGTCTTTAATATAATAATCTGAAAATATTCACATCTCAACTGACTGTTAATTGAATTGGTAAAGTTTAAGAATACGTTTAAACAGTACATGACAAACCGGTTTCTGATTTAACGCATTTTGACAGTAGTTTTTACATTTTGTCAAAAGATTTCCATTCACACATCAAACAACCATTCACTCATTGTCGAATTAAGAGAGAATCCCTTTGATGACTGTTAAACAGTTTCAACACACAAAAGAAAACTAATTTAACTGTTTCCGCTTTTGATCCATAGAAATAATTTTTTCAGATAAACCATTTAACTTGACAATATTGATCTTTTGAACTGTTTCCGCTTTGATCCATAGAAATAGTTTTTTTCAGATAAACCATTTAACTTGACATTAATCTCATTTGAATAAAAACCTGTAATACATCTCAGGCGTGACAAAATAACGTTCTCAGTAAGTGTCTATACAGTAAATGTCACTTTGACATGTGACCTGCTTGCCAGTTTTGATAAAAACACAGACTGACGATTGTAGACTGACATTCGAATGAAATGGTTTAACACGCCAAAGGCGCGCAGGAACGGTATGGGGAACAAGCCCCTGCTCACGTCAGAAATGGAAGCGTTCGACAGTTGTCCGTCAAGTTTTTTGGAGGAAAAAATCCGGGTATTCCCCCCACTTACGTCAGAAAGGGAAGCGTCCAGTAGTAGTCTGTTAAGTTTTTTTGGGGAAAAACCCACCGCCTCAAAACAATAGCGGATTCTGGATTACTGATGCAGAATCCGCAAACCGTTTTTTTTTTATGCTAGCCCAGAATTTTGCTCGAGTTCACCAACGATGGATCGATGGTCTGATCTGCGATGGGAACGTTGACAAAAATTTTTAAAGTAAAAAAAAAGTGAAAATGTACAATTTCACCTTTTTTTTAAAAACGCGTGACATTCAACGTTCACCACGAGTATTTGAACGTTAAAAGTGCGATCAAGGAGTCACAAAAAAACATGGGAGATTCAACATCACTGAACATTTTTGTGAACAAGCGTGCGATTTAACACCGAATCCCACGTTGGTAAACGCATCGTGTACACGTACATGTACAAAGTGATAGTGAATCCGCCCATATCACCTACTGACGCATTTTAATTTTTGACCATATGATTCCACCCATGACGTCACTCACTGTTCGACTAAAATGGTTCAGAATTTTCTAGGACGGCAGCACATTTTAGACTTGGTTTTCAGACTTGGTTTTCAGAGGAGATTATATTCCCAATATTTCGAAAAGGATGAAAATGAGGTTGAAAACAAAAAGTATACAAAAAGGGTTCAATTGACATCGCTGGCATTGGGTGGGTAAATCTGAAATGAAAAAATAGAATTGCATAATTTCAAATAACCAAAAACAGTGTGTGATGTTTGATAGCTGTGTCATTTATCGACATGGAGCTGCGTGAATATCAAGATAGCGTTTTTATCCCATAAATGGCCATTTATTTGAACAATAAAGGCCTTGGATAAACTTTTGCTTCAATTACCTAGTAGGGTGATAAATTTTCCCCGTAGGTTTAACACACGAAAAAAGTATCACCCTAGTAGGGAGTTGGAAACGGACTATACTATGTTGACCTCTGACGTTCCATTTGAAAGGTCGGGATATCTTGACCTGATTTATGCGTGTCAGAAATCTGTGGAAACGAAGCGACCGACCATCATCACTTAAACGTAATTAAATGAGTTGTACCCGTATAAGATTATATGCCGCATGTAAGACTTCATTGCGAGCAAACAGTAAAGAATACTCATAATTAATTAACAAATGTATTCAAAAATAAAACTCGATTTTGAAATACCTAATGGCAATGCTAGTAGTGACTGGTGTAGTGTTAATTTGGATTTTGGGGATGTACATGTGCTCGATGGGCGGTACCTCGCATCGATAAACAATTGTTCTGTTTCAGGAGAGAAAGAACGTCAACGATGTGCTTTAATTATGAGTAACTTTACCTCTCCTCCCAGCACAGCAACGCGTAACACGAAGTACACTCTGCACAATTTCAATACAACTGAATTCACACATTGTCAAAATAATTTGAATACACTTGTATCACATGCTGTTGAACCCATGGCCTCCACACACGAAACTCGGGTAACCGCAATAACTATTTCCTCGTTAGAACGAAATGGTGGCACAAGTGTTAACATTAACGACTTCCCTTTGCAGATACTGACCTCTCGAATCCAAGCATATTATTGAATAGTTTACATCAACATACAAAAATGAACTGACATCCGTGGCCTGCTTTGAAAGTGGCCCAATTGCTCTCACCCACTCAATGCTACATGAACGCGTTGTAATGTAGCATAATTAACAGTTCAGTTGTTGTTTTCTTTGAAAGGTTTGAAAGTATTACTCAATGCCAGTACAAACGAATATAGATTGCTCATTTAATAAAGGATTTTTGCAAGTTTAGCTGACGTTTGTTGGGGAATTCTTTTAAGACAGAAATGTATCACTGCGCCTTATTTATTTTTTGCAATGTTCTCTTGTTGATCGAAATGGACCAATGTACTCCTCACTTCGAGATATTTTTTGTAGCGAATAACCGCACGATTTTGCCGCAACTTCTTTGTAAAATATTTATGTGATAAACAAAATAAACATATAGTGTTTTCATGTAAAAAAATCATTCTACTCGTAGGATTAAGAATCAAACGGACTCGCCAGAGGCTCGTCGGTTTCATTCTTAATCCTACTCGTAGAATAAATTTTTTTACTTGAAAACACTATACGTCTATTCTATATTTAACCCTTTGAGACTTTAATTATCCTGACGTTCAAACGTCACTGAGAATACAGTTTCTTCGACGTTTTTTTCAAAATGCCACGTCACACGTCGGAAAGTACAATTAACAAGATATTTTTCACATTAGTGATTAACTGGTTGAGGGTTTAGATTATTTTGGTGGTCTGAATTTGTTATTCAAAACTTGTTTTATTACAAATTATTGGATAGTGCCGACAGACACTCTCCAATAATTTGTAGTAAAACAAATTTATGTAAACAAAATTTTATTTGTTTGACTGAATATGAAATATAAGCAAGGAAAGTGTTGGCTTTTGCTCTGGTATCCTCATTTGTTGAAAACCCTGATAGTGGCTTCTAACACTCAACCAATTAAGAAGTCTTGACAGCAGGATTATATTGGTATTTTATGCTGCGATAGCGTTTGGCTCAACGGTTGTCACTGAGCACTATTCGGGAGAAGATAGGAATTGAGGTTAAAACTTTAAAAAATCGAAAAATAATAACAAAACTAATGACCACAAAGTATTAACGCGATGTTTGATTTCATACGTCATAAGACGTACAAAAGTATCAAAGGGACAAAGAAAACTATCCAAAATGGCTTAAATGGCTTAAATGTTGAAATAATACGTACCGATGGTAGTAACATCATATCTCGGTAGTTTGAAGTCGGATTTTCAATTTTTTTCCCAACTGTGTAATTGGAGAAATGCATACTACAGTATGACTGGAACTATGGTGAACAGAAATGTCACGTGATTTAACCTTCATCCAGTGAAAGATAATTGTTGATGTTTCGAAAACCTGATCGCCATCGTCGTAGCGTTAAAAATATATTGTCAATGGAAGTAAAAAATAGAAATGCGGATTTTTTACTATCAAATGACATATCTGTGGTATATAATATTGGCAGATGTTATATTTTCTGAGTTCTGTGAATCACAAGGAAGGGTACATATCAAGAAATCAGATTTTGAAAGGACATAAAAACGTCAAAAATGATGTTAGATAAAACTGCTATCCTTTTTTACTTTTCGTGCTCAACAACACACTAAATGTACATGTAAATCTGTCAAACTTTAAGTTTTGCGACGTTGACGTACTACTGTCACCCCAACGGCTGCCAGACGAATTACTACTCGTCAGCTGAAAACTGACTGCGTTTGTAGATATTGTTTTTATTGGACAATATATACTGTCCAAAACAAGTTAAGCACCCCCCACCCCCATAATACCTGTATGTATACGAATAACTCATATAGTGAAATTTTGCATTCCTCTATCGGATCGGGCATACACCTTTAAAACAGGTGAATATTTGCTGGCTATTGACCACTTCACTGCCGTGTGCTTATAGAGGAATGAGACAACATCACAGTGAGCGAAATTCGGAAGGTCATGGACAGTATGCCACGCCGATTAACCCTTTACCCAATGTAACGACCAAAATCGGCCAGCGCTATTCTCAAAAATCGCCAATTAATTTTCATTATTTTTTCATTTTTTGTCTCAAAAACATAGGTTAGGACACCTCGTTGGAACGAGCTCGTCGTCGAGCTCGTACCAACGAGGGGTCATAACCTATGTTTTTGAGACAAAAAATGAAAACAAAATTACTTATTCAAGAATTTTGTTTCCATGTGTCGTCTGCTTTTCATGTTAGGTAAAGGGTCAAGGTGTGTTAGATATGCTTGAGGCTCTTCCATCAGGTACCGAACAACGTGACGTTTTTTAACGTTGCGATGACGTCGGCGGTGCCTAATATTCATTCAATAAAAAGGAAAGCTCTAGAAACCCTTGCTTCACTAATAAGGCGTATTCCCCCTACTGCAATAGCAGGTTTTCTCAGGAGAATTTACCCATTTACTGTATACCCACTGGTATTATAGGGAGGTGGCGGGGAGAGGGAAGGGGCTTAACTTTTTTGGGACATATTTTCAAAATTTCAAGGGTGGGCGTTTTACAATCGGGCGGATACTAAACGTTCATAAAAGAACGTCAAATGACGTTATTTTGGGTAAAGGTTTAAATTTAAAATTGTAACAAATGCATTGAATGAATAGAGTCATCATGAAAGTAAAAGTGTATGAAATTTTATAGCTGTTTGTATACGGAACGGCGTGTTAGCGAAAATCGGCGCTTTCAAAGGAAAATGTAAAAATAACCTTTAAATTTGAAGTGATGAAATAAGGCCAAAAATGGCGATAAATCCCAAAATAAAAATACCCCAGTTATTCCTATTTTTTGAGGTCTACAACACACTTGAATTCACAAAAAACTGACACATTTTAATATTTGACATGATGACCCCCTTATGACGTCACCTCAGAATTCGGTCATAACGGTGAGAATTTCCTGGGTCGTTACTAGATTTTTGTTATTCTTGTTGTTGAAAATTACATTCCTAAAATGCCAAAGGGCTGAGGCTGAAAATGAGTTTGAAACTAAAAGATCAAGACAATAACAGCAATTAGAATCAATCAGCATCTGAAGCGACATTTTTATTCCCAAAGTGGGTATGTACAATTTCAGGTGCCCATAAAACGGTGTGTAAAGTCTAATAGTTGTGTAATATATAAGTATGGGGAGAATGGAATAACAAAAGTAGCCTTTTACAGAAAATAGTCTAAACTAAAACGTCACAAATGGCGATGGATCGAAAACCAAAAATAACACCTACCTTCAATATTTATAAGCTATACAATATAATAATAAAATCATGAAAATCGGTCGACATGTGATTGGTTTGCGGCGTTGACTTGAATTACATCCCCCGAAAATTCGGCTATAATCCTTGTTAATTTCTTTTGTAGTTACCACATTTTAGATATTGTTTTGGGCGGAGATGCTATATCCAAAATATGAAAGAGTGTGGTTTGATACAGGAGCTGATATAAGAAGATGGAGAAAAAAAACCTTAAAAGTGACATTAGATGGATTAAAAGTCGAACATCAGAAAACGAATGCATAATTGTATAACTAGAAGCCGCTATCACAAGTGTACAAAATTTGATCACTATATCTTGAAAAATGCGGCTGTAGTGTGCTGATCAAAAAAGAAATAGAGAGATATCGCTTGACTGGACTGCTTACGTGAAATAATTCATGAGAGGCGAGGGACGTTGTACAAACACGAGAGCACGAATGCGCACGAGTGTTTTACAATATAGTCCCTCACCTCGAATGAATTATTTCACGTAACCAATCCAGTCAAGCGATTACTCTGTTTATTACTTTTCATTATTAACGGTAGTTATATTATTTAACTCTTTACCTAACGTGACGGCCCAAACTTGCCAGCGCTATTCTCAAAAATCGCCAATTACTTTTCATTATTTTTTCATTTTTTGTCTCTAAAACATAGGTTATGACCCCTCATTGGAACGAGCTCGTCGAGCACGTTCCAATGAGGGGTCATAGCCTATTTTTTTGAGACAAAAAATGAAAATAATAGTTATTCAAGAATTTCTTTTTGCAAGTGTCATCTGCTTTTCATGTTAGGTAAAGGGTTACAAAAAACAAAAAAAAAAAAAACAAAAAAAAAACAAAACAATGAAGTCCCCATTACACTTACGGCAAAGCGTCTTCGTTTGCGCGCACGGATACATGACACAATTGTTGATTGCATAATTCACTTGTGAAGTTATCGTTTATAATCAAACCGGGAAATCCCAGTAAAGCACACCTTGGAAAGTAATAAAAAGGGTTAACTACCCCGATAAGTCATTCAAAGGGACTGTCGAGCACTTTGATTGAATCTTTCTCCTTCATTAGTGTGCTGTTTGTCATGTTCACAATTTTTGAAAGCTTGAAATGTGACTTTGTTTCTAAACAATAATTTTGTTTCGAGAATTATGAAACTGGGCGCGACGAACAGACTTAGCAGATATGATAGCTAACGCAGTTAAATTTGTTTAATTATTTATTGATGTTTAAGGTCACATATTTCTGTACAATGGCTAATCATGACCACGACAGTTTTACGGGTGGAGGAAGCTCGAGTACCCGGAGAGAACTATCGAGCATACTGAGCCATCGCGCCCCCAACACAGTTAAATGTACATCAATCAGGTGCACGTGCATTGCGCATGTTAAAGGGAAATTACACATCACATTTGATAAAATGGATCGTGCAACACAAGAAGAATCAATTTAACCCCTTACTTAAGAATCAGTCGCATCCGCCGCGTAATATACACATTCAGCATTTGAAAAAAATCCACATTTTAACAAAACCACAGCATGTGGCCCCTCATTGGAAGGAGCGAGCTGGTCGAGCTTGTTTCAATCAGGGGTCAGCTGGTATGGTTTTTTTGACATTTTTTTTAAATTTGAAAAATTTAATACATCTGATGTCATCTGAGTTGTCAAAGGGTTGAGCTTTATCTTGTGCAAACTCCGAATGACACCACAGGATACTTTGAGGTGGAAACTGAAAAGCTATCTGAACCTTTTGAACCGTGGTGGTATCTTCCATGCCAGTTCAATGGCGGCAATTGGAAGAGTCCACATTCTTTAACTGATGGTAGACCAATTAATATTTTCAACGTGCAGCCATCCTACTTAATGAAATTATGACGTATCATGCGTCTGGGCTGGAAAAGCGGCCGCTCGGGTTCAAAGGATTAAATAATATCTGCGTAATCAAAACGTGATAAGATTCAATAACTGTACACGATTCCCAAAAGCTGGCCGTGATAGTCTATATATTAGACTGCGTAAGCAGTTTACCATAGAACTTACTCCAGAAACGATGTTATTCACATGGGTATCCCAATTACCAGTGCAATGAAAAGTAAGTCCAACATGTTTATGACAGTACACATTTTTCTGAGTTTGTCACAGAGGTACAGAATATATTGAGGAGATAGAATGCTTTTTGCAATGGTATGGTCGGTGTTACTGTTTGTTAGGTGTTGAGATTTATTTGCCAGATTTCCTCTTAGTCACCTATTCGTTTATGAGCGAAATTAAAAATAGCACTAGATATATAAATCGAGCATTTTACAGCAGGAGATAATAGAGTGTCATCTACATGATGCAGAAGTTTTTAAATATTGAATAAGGGGTTGTAGAACGGATCCTTCCAGAAGTCCAGCATTTACGTGTCTATTCTGCGAATGTGGGCAGGATTTTTTTACTGTATTTCATGACTATGTAATTAATATAAATATTGAATAAGAGAGCTCAAGAACAGATCATTGCAGAATGTCTCATATGTATACTCTGCGAACATGCACAGAATTGTGACTGTATTTTAATGACTATGTAATTAATAGAAATATTGAATAAGAGTGTTCTAGAATGGATCCTTGCAGAATTCCCACATTTACATGTCTATTCTGCGAACGTGGAAATTTTTTTGACTGTATTTCATTTACTATGTAATTAATATAAATATTGAAAAAGAGGGTTCAAGAACATATCCTTACAGAATTCATGCATTTACATGTCTATTTTTTCGAACGTTGATCATTTATCACTATCAGAAAATAAAAAAAAAACAAAAAAAAAAAACCATTCCCCCTCCCAACCGAAGAACAAAAATTGACCAACCAACACTCCCACACCGTAAAAAAATAAAATAGAAATTAAAAAAGTGAAAATGGAAGAGTACTTCTATGTTCTACTGAAAACGTTTGGATGAGATGATAATGAAATCAACGCCCTTTTATCGAAACACAAGTTCCAATTTCTTTTTTATCTTTCGCTGGTATATGGATGTGATTGGTACTGTGTTTCGAGGGGAGTTCAGGATGTTGTCTGATGCAGTTGTGTGATCGGATTTGATATCTATTTCACAGTATTAGTTTTGTAAATGTTTAGATACCTAAGTGTCACGATATACAATGGAACAGTCCCTAAATCCATCGGTCTCGAAGTGATTCGGGGACAATATCACGATATACAGACATATGTTGTTTTCAAGACAACGGACAAACCAAAATATAGAGGATTCCGAAGACTCCAACACGGTGCAAATGAATGGAATAACTACATCAAACAATTCACATGAAATTGAACACTGTTGAAATTTCAAATAACAATGTTACATTTGTCAGTACCCATTATTAAAGTTTTATTAAAAAGACATTTTCAGATATTACCGTAGCTGTACAAAACAGACGTCAAGACGATTAACCTAACCTTGATAAGATGTCTGTGTAATATTCAAAAAACTTAAATTATCCTAGTTTTTGTTTTTTAAGTCCATGTTAAAGAAGACAAGCTTAAATCAGACCAGATACCTGTATTCTCCAAACTGTTCGCGAAAGCCCAACGCTGACCCCCCTATACTCTATTTTAGACGCAACACGATGTGTTGTGGGCTCTCAATCAGACCCTACTTACCTGTCTCTTTCCTACTCGGTCACTATGGCATTTAGCGTAACATCTTCAAATATACCCTAATATTGGTCGTAATACAGTCACGGATATTTAAAGATAAATACCATGCTGCCTTGTCTCATTATAAGCTCTTCGCCATTTGAAATCTCGTAGGGATAGCATTGCCTCAGCCCTTGAGGGCCTGGTGATCCTGGCCGCAACGTCCCAACACTGTGGTTGGCACAGCAGTGCTATCAAGATACCATTCAGCACTAACTTGTACTGTTCTCTCCGTCGACCTAGAATTAACTTATACGATAAATTGCATACCGCCGTGGTTCCTGAACTGGAAGTGGGGCCTCGGTTGACGATCATTACCTATGCCGTTATCAATATAAGTATCAGACCGATACCGATAAAAATTGTCGACAATTCGCCCCTCACTACAAACTTAGCCAACCGAGCATACGTACTCAAAGAAATTGCCCGGGGCTTACCTTGCTCGCCTCCGGCTCAGAGAATCGACGAGGTCTCATTAATTTGTAGATCATCAGTACTATTTCTTTTTTCTGTTTTAACCTCCTTTTTACTTAACTTCCTTTACTAAACTTCAAAACTAATCTATAAGACTTGTTTCCAAAATAATTGATATCGTATCGAATAGCAGACATTTGACATATCAGTTGCTATGTATGATAACCGGTTGGGTTAAGTATTGAATAAACGTATAGTGTTTTCAAATAAAAAAAAAAATATTCTACGAGTAGGATTAAAAATGAAACCGACGAGCCTCTGGCTCAGGTCCAATTCGATGACGAGCAAGTTGCCACAAATAAAAAAGGCACAGTGATACATTTCTGTCTAAAAATAATTCATCTTCAAACTTGAGCTAAACTTTCAAACATACCGTATTAAATGAACACTGTGTACCGTTTTCTACTGGCATTGTGTAATACTTTCAAAACGGTTAAAGAAAACAACAATCGAACTGTTAATTATACTACACGAATGCGGTAGAAGTCAGAGGTCAACAAGTCCGTCTCTGCAATAGGAATAAAGTCTTTCAGTGTTAAACCTATGGGGAAAATTTATCACCTTACTAGGTGAATAAAGCAAACATTTATCCAAGCTATTATTGTTCGAATAAATAGCCATTTACGAGATAAAACAGTCATATAACTGCCATCTCGGTTGCTATCGCTGCAAGTGTACGTCTGTGGAAACGGCCCTTATAAGGTTGAAGCTTACTGTCGAATCCACAAATATTTCATTGTTTTACGATTCTTCTCTGATATTTGGAAAGAATATTGTTTAAACCACACAGAAACCGTACCTATTCAGCCGCTTCTTGAAAGAAAACCCTTCTTGTCTGTGCAATCATAATACTTAGACTCAACCACTTCCTAGTAAAATGCCCGTTATACAATGAGCAGAAAATCAACTTATTCAACAACACAAGAAACATTCCCCAGATAATCTCTGAACTCCTATTATTCGGGACTACAGATGTCGCGGACCAGGAAAATACTTTCTCTGCGTATCTGTCCTGCAGTTCATATTATCAACCAACCGCTTCTCCGAAAATAGTCAGTTGTGAACAAAAGCAGAAGAAATCATAAGCACTGTGTACAACCAAACAACATAACCGTGATACATTTACAAGGTTTCTTGTGTTTTTCCATTTTCAAATCTTAGTAGATACACCTTCAATCTATAATGTTCTAACTGTTCGACTCTTTGTCACAGAACTTAGGTACATATGCGTATCGTCTTGGTAAAGGTGAACCGTGGATGTCAGTTTCTGGCCACAGTAGGTTTCACTTCCCACAGTAAATAGAAATTAGATCCACCAACTGGATTATAGCAGTGCGAAGCTTACAGGCAGCATTTTATTCCATAAGTAGTTTTATGTTCCCACGGTAGACCGAAAGTGGACGCTTGAAAAGTGCGAGAGGGAGAATTGTTTTGACCATGGCAAGGTAGAGTCGTAAACAAACTTTGGTCCGCTGTTCGCGGTGGTTGAACTGTTTTCCAGCGAGAATGGACATGTAGCATCGTATATATAAAACGTTTAGTTTGTGTTATGCTTTCGTAAAACAAAATGTGTACAGTTCGCGACCTCCAGACAAAATGAACCTAAAGTTGTTGGGATATGGTCATTCCAGCGACTGATAACTGGTGTACGCGAGATTAGTAAGGAATGTGAAGAACATTGTCGTCAGGGATGTCACCTTTGAATGAACATTTTATCAAATATATTGTCCCGGGACAAAGCTTGCAGGACGGCATGATTTAACCCAACAAGGAGCTCGACACCGCTTCGTCGTTAATTTCAGCTCATCATGCAGATGATTCCTACAGCTGCGATACACCTCTAATAATCACCACCTAGCGCTAGGAGGAAGTGGAGACCTTCATGAACTTTATAACAACGAACTGAACATTTCCGTGTAGCTTGTGTGCGAGGTCGTTTGTGAATAAATGTGAGTTCGTAGGTTCAATTTATACAAGTATCATTATTTTTCTATCTGTTTAACCCTCTCAAAGTTTCTCATGTTACAACTTCATTAAATATTATCTTCTTGAACACTTTGTTTTATGGCTTATTTCAAGCACAAAGAAAGTGCACCTGAGAAACATCTGGAATCCCCAACTTATTCACCCCATTAAGGGTTAATTTTAGGATACGTCCGGTTACACTCTTTTCGTATAGGAAACACGTACCAGTAGTGGTGATCACACTTACTTGTTTCCCAACTGTATGGGAAGTACCATAATTTATTATACTTATCTAAAAAAAATGTCTCGATATCCATCGACTCAAAATATCCCTCAGCAGCTTCCTAAATGGCGGCAAACTTCGAAGCATTACATCGCATTGAAGGAACAATCAGCTGATCTTTGTTATTGTTTTGAATCCTACGCATTTGGGGTCGAATTTGGCTGAATACTGTGCAATAAAATGTCTAGTAGCATATAATAAAACGAAAATCTACTCTATTTCAGTCAGTATCGGGAATTACGCGAGTGAAAAATAATATTTCCAGGTCCACGCGATGCATTTTTTCATTTTCTTCCTAAATGACGTTACGCTTCGGCGCATAACGTCGCCTGGAACGTCACTTTGAATGTACGACCAGCTGGTCTTTGTTATTGTTTTGAAACGTACGTGTTTACAGTGAAATTGGGCTGAATATTGCGCAGTAAAATGTCACGTAGCATATAATAAAAAGAAAATCTACACTATTTTAATGAATATCGGGAATTATCTCATTCGTGTGGACCTGAAAGTATTATTTTTCACTCGCGCAAGCGCTCGTGAAAAATAAAACTTTCAGGTACACACTCATAATTCTCGATATTCACTAAAACAGCGCAGATTTGTTCTATATATAGTCTCCTACCCACCACTTACAAACAATTGCTGAAACATGGGAGGAAGATCGCCATGCGTAAATCTAATCAACTGCTGAATTAGTTTACAGACCTGCCATCCGATTCACATCGGATACCTGCCCTGGGTATTCGCAAATAGAAGTCGGTGGTTTGTGTACGGGCGAACGACGTCGAGTGCTACATAGTTCGCCTTTACGTCTTGAAGCGATCTGTGTGAATAATGCTAGACCGCATTGACCGTGTGGGGCACTGGGTTGCAACTCATTTGTTTGACTGCGCACAGGGAATTTAATAATATAATTTAATACGAACATGACATACCGGCAAGTATTATCCTATCACTGATCAACCGATGCTTCTTATTTTTCCTGTTTCTCAAATTCTCACGATAACGTGACCAGGAAATGGAAACGGATTAGGGGCAGTACCATGTGGGGAGATAACACATTATTAGGATAATAGTTTACAGTCAGAAAACACCCAAACCAAACCAAAATAATACTTGCACTTGCACATGTGTTCAAATTCTCTGTAAATTGTGTTTGTAAGGGAAAGATGTTAATACAGGCTCCAGCCTGTTCATCAATCCCAATCTACTTCAGAGGGTAATATGCGACCAGAGTGTGTTCCTTGCAAACAGGCGTTGATTGTTTTACATTGCACTGATTTTTAATCATGTCAGAGGGCTGTATTTCACTGTAGGATCTCTAGAGCAATTTTATCATATGAACCGGCCCAAAATTCTCTAATTTCTGAAAGTAATCAATCTTTTTAGGAAATTTTAAAATTGTTTTTATTCTTTTAACCTAGATTCTTCAAGTCTCAAATCACCAGTTTGGTTTATATGGAATTCACCTTTCTTGTAATAGCACTCATTTCTGTCTATATCCAACTGTATTTGACATTTTAAGAGTATTCATGTTCTGTTTGTATTCAATCCTTTTATTTTATAATTTTACCCTTTTCTCACCACGACATAACCTTAGCTGCTGATGTGGCGTTAAGCACCATTAAATAAATAAATAAATAAATAAATAAATAAATAAATAAATAAATAAATAAATAAATAATCTTCTTTTAAAGTAAATACAATTTGTTTAAATAAAAATAATGAATACCCAATTTTTCGAAATGCTGCTTCCTCCCATCACTGCCATAGTAATGTATCACTGTGTACAAAGTTCCAAACAGTGATCCAAACTTAACCATCATAATTTCTGTACATCGTGATGCTAATATTTATTCATTGGTGTTTAAGGTCACATATTTCTGCGCAATGGATAATCATGACCACGACAGTTTTACGGGTGGAGAAAGCCGGAGTACCCGGAGAGAACCACCGAGCAACGGCGAGCAATTGTGAGCTCCCCAACATACTAAGTCCACACAGGCAGGGTTAGAATTGGTTGAAGACAAGTGCACCATCGACGTGCAGTACGCCTTAGTACACAACGCCACCGTGCACCACATGGGCAATGGTGATGAAGTGTCTTGCCCAAGGACACAACGCGGTTGCCGCAGGTGAGATTCGATGCTAATAAATACCTGATGCTAAAAATATGTTTCCACTCTTCAGGGGTAGATTCAAGACGCAACTTCTGCTAGAAAATTTACCATTGGATGCAGAGGCAGACTGGCTGTAGGGTCCGCCGGGACAAGTCCCTGTGGGCCCCCTTATTGGAAGCCCCGCCCCCTCCCAGTGGCCTGAACATTTACGAAGCCCAACACCTGTTGGTGCATTAAATTTCGTGCAAATGGCCAAAAGGCGAAATGGATCTGATTGGATAGACTGTCGGTTTATCGAAATGTCCTCTATGTGGACTCCCATCGGCAGTTCACACAGAGGGCATTTCGATATATCAGCAGTCTAGTCTGCCATTAATCGGTCCGATGCAAGAAAACAGCGTTCTTTCCGTTCAAAAAATCAATATTTTTTTCCCACTGGGCCGAACAATGGTCGGCCTGAAGAGTTCAGGGCCTCCTTTGGTGCAACCATTTTTGCCAAGTGAGAGACAGAGATAATACCAAAATACGTCGAAAAAGCCTGTATATGGACTGTAAATGACCCCTCAGATGCAAGGAAGCAGCGTTCTTCCGGTTCGAAAAAGCAAAATTTTCCCCTGGTCCGGAACTCCCTTGGTACGTTTCCCAATCCACCCCTGATTGAGAGACATGAAGCAAAACCCCAAACAAACTATAATATACACCTGGAACTTAATTAAGCACTTCCTGAAATGTTTCATAACAGTGAAGTTGCTGTTACTGATTATTATGTTTTAATGATTGCTATGTCTTGAGGTACATTTCCTCTCGTGAAACACGATGTTTCTGGTTGATAGCGTACCCCAATCACATCCCCTCGTCCACGTGAAGCATGCTTCCCACGAATGTCACAAAAACACTATCATCAACTTGCAATATCTGGGTATAAAACAAGACCATTTGTCACTTCTTTTATCAATAAATGTTGGCATGACAAGGAGGAGACTGTCAGAGGCACTAAGATGGCAAATCGTTGGCATACATGCAACAGGCATTTCATCCAAAGCTATTGGAAGGCAACTTGGCTATAGTCATTCTGTCATCACAGACTTGTCCGAAAACAATAACAAACCAACGATGTTAAAGGCCGACCAAGGCCTGCACAATGCCAAAATACCTCTCCTCGGGAAGATCGGAGTCTGGCATGCCTAATTAAGCGTGAACCCTTTGCTTCTATTCATTTATTGATGTTTAAGGTCACATATTTATGCACAATGGCTAATCATGACCGTGACAGTTTTACGGGTGGAGGAAGCCGGAGTACCCGGAGAGAACCACCGAGCAACGACGAGCAGCTGCCAGCTCCCCAACATCGTAACTCCGCACTGCAGCACAGGCAGGGTTGAAGACATGCGTGCCATCGACGTGCAGTACGCCTTAGTACACGGCGTCATCGTGCCCCCAACGCGGCAATGGAGATGAAGTGTCTTGCCCAAGGACACAACGCGGTTGCCGCAGGTGGGATTCGAACCGAGGACCTCTCGGCTTGCAGCCTGCGCCTCTACCTACTGAGCCACCGCGCTCCCCACCCTTTGCTTCAAGTGGGATTTTGAAATGCCTTTGACTCCCAAATAGGCGTTTGTGCAACAGAACTGTCCGAAACCGCCTCAATGCACTGTGTATGAGGTCCAGAAGGTCCACCAAGCGCCCAGCTCTATCTGATCAGCATCAAAGACGACATTTGGAGTGGTGTATGGCACGACAACATTGGAATCTCAGGACGTGGTGGAGAGTACATTGGTCAGACGAGAGTAGATATTCCCTCTTCAAGTCACAAATGGCCGCATGGGAGTGTAGAGACATAGCAATACTGCTTACGTGTCCAGGAACATCAGACCTACTGTTCCTTATGGTGGAGGATCAGTAATGATCTGGGGGATAACTCTCTCATGATTGTAAACTTGACATGGTGACGGTACGTGGGAATCTCAACGGGCATTAGTACATCCGGGACATTCTCAATCCGGTTGTCGTGCCTCATTTTGACAACCACTTGTTGCATACTCGTCCTGTATTCATGGACGACAAATCAAGGCCACATCGTTCCCATGCTGTGAGACCATTCCTTGAGTACTGCGCTATTACAACACTACCTTGTCCTGCAATGAACCCCTATTTGAATCCCTTAGAACACATCTGGGACTTTCTTGGATGTCGTGTGCAAGCAAGGGGCCAGCCTGTATACTGTATAGAATTTGGCCGTTTTGGAAGCTGCATTGCATTAGGAGTGTTTTATTAACACCACTGCGAAAAAACAGGGGGTGTTTAATTAAAACTGAAATTTAAATACAGGGTACAGAAAATGAGTTAGTGTTTCAAAGCTATAAACAGTTAGCAGGGTTATTCTATTGGGATATACCTAATTAACCCTCTCTACACTGACGTTAAAATACTAAAGTTTCAGACAGTACAGTAATTATTCTAATAATGCGAATTAGAATCTGAAGCTTAAAAAGTTAAAATCTGTTTCTCAGGCCCTACAACATAGTCCTTTTGGTTATCGCATTCTCTCTTTTTATAATGCAGACTTTGTCTGGTGGAGTGCTGATTTTTCTTTAGTCGCTAAAGTTTGTTCACAAGATGTTGCCTTGTAAAAAATTATGGAAGAGTCCCAGAAGTCACTCTTCCATAAATTGTTACAAGGACATTTCCTACAGACTAAATAATTTATCTTCAAAGATAATATGAAGGACACCCTCAGAGTTTGAAGCCTTTGAGTTTCAATACCTGGACTTGAGAATAAGCCCAAATATGGGCTTCGATTACTGAACCAGTTAAAAATGCAAATATTTTACCCAAGTTAATAAAATTGATAAATTAGTCCATTGAGTGCAACAAGGCTTTGTGATGCCTTAGCGTTGCAAATCCTTCTTGAACTCAAGAGGCGAAATACACCACCACACATGCTATTCTGTAAACATAAAACAAACCAAGCACATGAACTTATGATGGCAAAGAAATAATTACAAAAATAAAAGAATAAGCCGCCGGCCCACATGCGATTTTACAAAACAATGGCTTGAGAAATAGAAGACCAACATTTGGGGGTCTAAACAATTCAGTTGTGTTGGACAGAGCTCAATGAGGAAACAGGTTGAATTGATTAAATTTCTCGTAGCATTATGGGAAAAAAATTCATGTTGCTATTTTGATATTTCGACATCAGCGAGTACAGGGTTAAGTGACAAGCAAACATCAAGTGAATAAAGCACTTCGTCACAAATGTATTCTTTATTAAATGGTGTAAAATTTGCCATGGAAACAATTGATTTCATCTTTTGGTTCTGCAGGCTGAATTATCTGTCGCAGAGCACTGCCTCCAGCTGTGTATCCATGTTCCTTGACATATGTTTTTAACAGACTTCGAAGAAGCAGAATGATCGCGATCGCAACACAGTTGATTTCCTGTCAGATATTTCTTTTGGCATTCCGTTCAGGTAAGGAATAGATTTTAACCCTGTTTTACCCTTTACCCAACGCAGACGATATCACAATTTATTATTTTAAATATCATTTTTTCAAAATGTTCAAGAAATTCCAACAAAACCATATCATGTGAGCCCTCATTGGAACGAACTCGCCGAAACATGATATGGTTTTGTTGAAATCATTTGAAAAATAGTATTTTTCAGCTGAAATTATTTTTAAAAATTCAAAAATAATAATTAAAATAATAAATTTTGATATCCTGTGCGGTGGGTAAAGGGTTAATTTTTATTCTTATTTTAAAAAATTCTAAAATTATTTAAATAACAAGAGAGCGTTTCAGAGCGGAGTGTCGAAAGTCCAGATGTTCAGGTGCATCAAATGAATTTTGGGACACAATTGTTCTTTTTGACACGAGTATTCTGTAATCGTTTTTTTTGTAACCGTCAAGGAATCTCATGCCGGAGCCACTTCCTAGATGATCTTACAGTTGGAATTACTTCTTCATCCAAATCGTCCTGTTGGGATGACACCTGAAAAACTATGCAGCAAATGGCATGATCCCTTATTGCACTTCCTTCAAACTAGTACAGACATCCAATTGGGGTTTTGTTTACCGAGCGATGGGGATATGTCAGAGTAGTGATTGGCCTGTGAGGAGATGTCCGTCATCCTCAATTATACACTTATTTTTATTTATATATTATTTATTAGATCTCACATTCTTTGCCAGTATTACCCATTATCAAGCTTGGCTGATATGAGTTCAAACTCGGCTGATATGATGCCGATATCGGATGATATGAACCAAGCTTGGGTTGTTACCCTTGATGCGTCGCTGAGCGCAAACAATTTTATACCATGGTTACCTATTCTACAATATATGAAAAGCCTATGACATAAATTTTAGCGTTACACACCAACCGTGGTGAACACGCCAGCAATGGGATTTCAATAGTTAAAATTCATACCTACAGTGGAACTACATCCAAGCTGACCTTTGGTGACGGAGACTTGAACGCAAACTTGTCTAATTTATCGCACGTCGCCTCAGGTAGAGTGAAATGAAAGTGACAGTTATTTATTGCGTTTTTAAATGAGTTTACCCCATAAGACACCAAAACTTAACAAACATGCATTTTCTCATGTTAATAAAGCATCCATAACTCGGAATGGTATGTTATTATGCTATTAAAATGAAAAAGGCCCAGTTTCATTTTCCATTTCGCTTCGGCGATAACATTGACAGCGGAAGTACCGCTAACCGATGCTCGTGTAAACAAAAACAGATTCGCATGTATGTACGTCTGGTGCTCAGTAAAATCGAGAAAAAATAATAGCGACACTTAATAATCTGACGATCATGGTATAAATAAAATATACCCATAGTAGCTTGTTGTACCAAATGTTCACCACTCGGGGTGAAGTGGTGTTAACCGCGCGCCAAAGGCCTTGGGGCTGCATGTTGAAAATCTTGATTGGTGCGAGCAACAATCCACTTTATGAAGTCAGGTTATATCACGATAGGAAAAGGGGTCTTTCGTGCTCAAAACGTAAATAAATAAAGAGGTCATTACGTAGTTAGTTTTATATCGGTCGAGGTATCAGCCCTCGGTAATTTCACTTCACTTCGGTCTCAGACTGATACGAAGGTACCTGGAATTCTTTTAATATCACCGATAATAGCGCCGATATGAAACTAGTATTTTCTGAAATGTTAACATGAGTCACACCTTCGTATCTCAGTTATGTGTAGTGTACACGCACGCTGTCGGTTTGCAGTGGTGTGCCAATTGAACGAAAATGTTTCGTTTGGCACCCAAAATACATGCTTTGGCACCAAAACTCTTCATAAAAAATAAACGTTTGGTTGGTCTCAACGGCTTCGTGGGTTACTATTTCAGTGCGTCGTTTTCGATACAATCATTGTCGGGCGGCACAAGTGAGAAAGCAATTACGCATGTCAAGTAATCCACGGGTTGTAGCCAGGTATAATCATTGTTCTTTGTTTGATTTGACAATATTGTATTTCCACAAATAAGCAGTAAATTACACAGATAGAGATTACACAATATTAACAAAAACTTGTGAATTGGAAAATGGAGCCAGCAGTGAGCTGATGTTTATGTAAGCTGTCTCCACATCTGGAAGTAAACGTTGTAATTGGAGCAACCGATGATCTCCTTTTATCGTTATTGTTAACAGTTCATCCATTCAATCTTATTCTTCTCAAAAAGTTTCGTTTTTCCTTAACATTATCTTCAGAGTGATTAGAATCAAGTTTGTTCAAATCATACCCCTGGGTTCATTTTTGAGCAAAATGAGAAACATTCTTTAAAATCCGTCTTCGTCGAATCCACAGTTGCACCAGTCGAAGTTGTTCGATATCTGGCATACAACATCCATAGGAATCAAATTCAATAGCATTTTTAACTTGGTGCCCTGTGGGGAGTATTCTTCAAAAATCTTCTTCAGAACCACCACGCAGAATATTTTGATATTTGATATATAGCATTACTATGACTCCCAAATTAAAATTTGTTCAAAGTGTTATGCTTGACTGATTTTTCGGCACCAGAATAAAATTTTACACCGAACCCAATGGTTTACCGTTTGTTTATATGAATTTTATCCCAGCGTGGCAGAGACGTTGGTGGTTAACTTTAATTGTATGTAAATTTTGTTGGATAACGTGAGTGGATGAGATTTAAGTTTCTTCAAATGGGCCCACCAGACCACTTGAGGTTCGGAAAGCATGGGGAGGGGGCGTGTCCACGGGGCGAAATTCTCTTCGCTTAAGTTAAGTATAATGCTGGAGGATTCTGAGTGATTTTATGATAAAATATTTTCACCTAGTTGATGTCGTGTGGTGAGTACTGGGTGATTTGTTTCGTTGCATTAAAAAAAGTGTTTAAAACGCTTTCAGTGTTTTTACACCCCAAAAACTATTTATCCAACAGAACCCTCCCCCACCATCACCACCATCCCTAACTAAATTAGATTACCAAACAAAATTTAACATGTAGATGCCGAATGTGACCGTAAATTCGTCTTTAAACAACCTTCTCGGTGAGCGATTAAGGCCACCACTTAGGGCCTCTTCTTAACGACAATATTCTGATGTCTGTGAAAAATTAATATATGGATGATGTTTACATTATTCGCGAGAATACGAACTGAATATTTACAATATAGTTTAGTTAATATTGACACAACACAAGTGCCGAGATTGGAAGTTTGATATCATGTTACTAGTTTTCGTTTAGGTAAAAACCATGACGTTTGATGAAGTGAAAGCTGTTACGCTGTGACTACAGTCACAGCGTAACAGCTTTCACGTCACCAAACGTAATCGGTTGAGAGATCGCGTTAATTACCATGACGCCATCCATGTGTGTGTGTGTGTGGGGGGGGGGGGGGTGGATTGGGCAAGGGGGGGGGGGGGGGGGGTTAACGCTGTATAGTGATCAGCGTGCGCAGTTCTACAAAGGAACATTAGCGTAACAGATTTTGTAAAGTTGGTCATTTGGGAGTAACAGACATTCTCTATGAGGCTTTTGAGAGCAAGATACTTTCTATAAAGAGGCATTTTGGCGTAATAGAACTTATAGTTTAAACAACAACTGATGTAAGGCCCATTACGCCAACATGCTATTATGTCGAAAACCTATGACCCGGGGATTATAGATAGCATGACTCGCATAAACGTTATTCAAAAAGAAGGAATATTGCCTTAGTTTAGCAGGTTTAACACAATGCTTTCATTAAAGTACGTGGATATCGCTCCCACTTTTTAACATTGGACCATTCTTCTTCTTCCAAGCAATGCCCTCATTCAACATGTTGAATATTCTGGCATGTGTGTGTGCGCATAAGTTAAAAACAGGTTAAAAACAATTTACAAGTTTAATAGTTTTGCAAAGGTGTCACTTGGGCCTTGAAGGATTCAAGTGAACTGGCGGAGGCTATGGTGGGTGGAAGTTTATTCCAATCTTTGATGGTGTTTACAAAGAAGGACCATTTTCGCACGTCCTTTGTTGCTGTTGGTAATGCAAAGGAGTGGGCTTGGGTGTGTCGTGATGGTCTTGACGGCCTGGACAGGTATTGTTCTCTGTCAATTGCTACTAAGCTGTTACTGATCTTGTATAACATGATGAGTCTGGTCTCTCTTCTTCTCGTTTCTAGTTTTTTCCATTTTAGGTGTTGGATCAATCTGCTGATGCTGGAGGTATTTCTGACCCGTCCTGTAACGTAGCGTGCTGATCTTCTTTGCACCTTTTCCACTTTTTCAATTAGGTTTTTGTGGTAAGGGTCCCAGACTGTGGTGGCGTATTCTAGCTGGGGTCTGATGAGGGATTTATACGCTTGTTCTTTTATTTTCTTTGATTTGATGTTAAGGTTTCGATGGAGGAAACCGAGGCTTCTGTTAGCTTTGTTGGTTATATTGTTTTTGTGTTCGTTCCAGGTCAGGTCGTTGGATAGAGTGCAGCCCAAGTAGTTAGTTGACGTTTCGTGCTTTAGTACATGTCCGTGCAATTTGTATTCATGGTGTATCGAATTTCTCTTTTTGCTGACGGTCAGGACGGTGCATTTCTCTGGGTGGAATTCCATTTTCCATCTGTTCTCCCATAGGGTCAGTTTGTCCAGGTCTGATTGGAGCTTAGCGCTGTCTGCAGGTGATTTCATGGTTAGGTATACAATGGTGTCATCAGCAAAATGGCGTACAGTTGAGTGTAGATTATGTGGTAGATCGTTTATATAAAACTGGAAGAGGCTGGGACCCAAGACGGAACCTTGAGGGACACCGGATTCCACTCTAGCTGTGTCTGATGTTTCGCCGTCTACTACAACACTCTGAGTTCTTTCACTCAGGAAGGCCTTGATCCAGTTGTTTGTTAGGCCCATTATCCCATAGTGATGGAGTTTGTGGACGAGCAGGCTATGGCTGACTTTGTCGAATGCCTTTGAAAAATCAAGGATGAGTAGATCGGTTTGGTTTCCGGTTTCAAGATTTTTTGTCAGATCGTCGACACATTCCAGGAGTTGTGTTTCACAGGATCGTTTACTTCGGAAGCCGTGCTGGAGTGGGTACAGAATGTTATTATGTTCTGCATGTCTCATTATGTGGCTTGTTACGATGTGTTCCATGATCTTACAGCAAATATAGGTTAGGGATATCGGCCTGTAGTTTGCTGGTTGGTACTTCTGTGCCTTCTTATAGACTGGTGTTATGACTGCAGATCTCCAGTCGTTTCATTCGGTGTTCAGCGTTCACCAGTCCTCCAGGGGAGGGAGGGGGGGGGGGGGTGCTCTGGAAAATATTTCAAGTGTTTAAAAATACAGCTATAAAAGACCTTCTTTCAGTTTAAAAATCACACTATAACCTCCATTACATGATACCATGCATGGGGTAATATAATTGAGGTAAAAGTGGCTTGTCGAAAATACATGTATACCAAGTTTAAACTCTGTTAATAAAATACAACTACTAATTGAAATGACATATTATGAATTAAAAATCACACTATAATCTCAGTTATATTATCGCATCTATATTATAATATAATTGTGAGTATTTTTGGCCTGCAGGGGCGGCGGAACCGGGGGCTGGGGAGGGGGGGGGGGGGGGCTTCAGCCTCACCACTTTATTGCCAGGCCATGTTTTTTTTGTATGCACATATTTTAACACAACCAATGACTGGTGAAACAAAGGGCGGATCCAGAGTCCAGAGCCTCCCCATATTTTCGCCAGCTATGTTTCTCTCGTACTGGTTCAGTTTCGATGGATTTCCGATCATTGTTTTGCAGTAAGTGGCAGCAGACGCTAAAATGTATATAGTCTGTTAAAAAATCTATTAACTGAAATAGATCGTAATCTTACAGACATACAAGTATCAAATCCATCCCAAGACAAGATAATCCGCAGACAGTATAATTGCTGTTAACGTCTGGTAAAGCATACAGGTGAGATCTATTTACCAGCTTTGGTCGGTACGACCAAAGCTGATAAATAAACCTCACCTGTATGCTTTACCGACGTTTTTTAACGCTCTCAAAGTGTGAAATCTGTCAAATACACCTCCTTAAAAATCTAAAAATATCCGGTCAGATGCATGGAAATGGGGGTTTTGGGACCCAGGTATTTAAAAGTTTCGTACGGCCCGTCATTCTGACGACCATCCAACGGCCGATCTAGCCCCCACTTTGAAAACCGTTCTGCCGTCCTTGGCCTGTATAAAATAACTCATCTATCATAAAAGTCATAAAAGATACATATTTTATCAGTTATTAGGCTTTTCCCTCTGGAAAAGACTATTGTTTTTCTACGGATTATTATTATTTTTTTTTTTTGTGGTTTTTTTGTGTTTTTTTTTTTTTTTTTCCACACATTTTGTCCGCACGATTCCGAAGCCATTTTCGGACCGATTTTCACAAAATTTTGCATACGCATAGAGGGGCACAAAATCTAAAAATGTACCGAAGCGGAATATTCGATTTAACCCTTATTCCGTCAGAATTGGCAAAAAACTGTCAAAATTGGGGTTTATCGGCACTTTCTCGAAACACGTCATGTAGATTTTTTTAAAATCTTTATCATTGATAGACCTGTCTGTGCCACGACCTTTGGTACACATGACATGTCTGGCGATGCATATGGTAACCCTCCACAGGCTGCCAAACATCGAAATTTTGATGTAATGGGCCGGTTTTAGGCCCCCAGAGAACCCAAACGATACACGAGAGATAAACATAACTTCCTTTATTGGAAGTGGAATTCACCGGAGATCATTTTTGTAAGTAATAAGGGTGTTCAAAAAACCAAGCGTTAACCCGTTCTGGGCTGGTTAAACAGCAATACCCCCATAAAGCTAAAAATTTCTCTAAACGAGTCTTGTAGATTTTCAAGAAAAAATTGTCACTCCCAGACCTTGATGTGACAATAGAAGTTGCATGGACAAATTACTGCGGTGAGCATTTGTTAACCCTCCACGGGCTGCTAAAAGTCAAAATTGTGATAAAATGGGCTGTTTTTGGACGCCAACAGCACCCAACGGGTACGCCACAAAGAAAAGTGCTTTCTTTTATCGAGCGCACAATCTATACGGAAACATTTTTGTAAGTAGCAAGGGTATTCACAAAACGAAGTCTTAACCCGTTTTGGGCAGGCTAAAGAGAGAGACCCCTTAAAATCTAAAAAGTCCCATTTTCTGTGGATTTCTCTAAATACATTCCATAGGTTTTCAAGAAAAATTGACTACTTGCAGGTCTCTGTGTGTCAGTACAAGTTGCATGGACAAAGTATTCCGCTAAGCGTTTATTAACCCTCTACAGAATGCCAAGCATCATAATTTTGTTGAAATGGGCTGTTTTCGGACACACACATCACGCGATGTATGTCCGAGAGTTACACATAATCTCCTTTGTTGGAAGTGGAATTCACTGAGGACCATTTTTGTAAGTAATAAGGGTATTCAAAAACCCAAGCGTTAACCCCTTTTGGGGTGGTTAATAGCGATACCCATCAAAAGCTAAAAAAATCATGTTTTCCGTGGATTTCGTTACAAACATCTTGTAAGATTTCAACAGAAAATGGCCATTGAGCAAATGGGTATGTAATAGGTAAACACAAACTCTTTTATCAGACTCAGAATTCATGAGGGATACTGTATGATAGTGTTAAGAGTATTCAAGGGAGCGTGGTGGCTCAGTGGTAGACTGTTGTACTTCTATGCTAGAGGTCCCGAGTTCGATCCCCGTCCGGGACGACTCACGTTGTGTCCTTGGGCAAGGCAGTTTAGCCCAGTTGCCGACATGGGGGCACGATGACGCCGTGTACTAAGGCATACTGCACGTCGATGGTACATATGTCTTCAACCTCTGTAACCCTGCTCGAGCGGAGCTTGAACAGAGTTAGAATGTTGAGGAGCAGACAGTTGCTCGTCGATGCTTGGTGGTTCTCTCCGGGTACTCCGGCTTCCTCCGCCTATAAAACTGCCACGGTCATGATTAGCTATTGTACATAAGTACGTGACCTTAAACACCAATAAATAAATAAATAAATAAATAAATAAATAAATAAATAAATAAATAAATAAATAAATAAATAAATAAATAATGTATTCAAAAAACAAGCCTTAACCCTGTTTATAGGATTAAAGACAGACAGCCCATGCCGTGTACGCTGCCTACATTACTTGTGAAATCGACACCCCCCACTAAATCTACTTCGAGGTGCGGTGTCGGACTCGACCACCTGACGGTTCTGACCTCATTAGATAACACTCCTTCGTTGTATTTAGCAGCATGGATTTCCTCAAGAAGCAAAGACAAAAATACGCCAGTGAGAAATAATGGCAAATATTTTATTAGGCTTTTCCCTCTGGAAAAGACTATTGTTTTTCTACGGATTATTATTATTATTTTTTTTTTTTTCATTTTATTTTTTTTTTTTCCACACATTTTTGTCCGTACGATTCAGAAGCCATTTTCGAACCGATTTTCACACAATTTGGCACACGCATAGAGTGGCAAAAAATCTAAAAATGTACCAAAGCGGAATTTTCGATTTAACCCTTATTTTGCCAGAATTGGCAAAAAACTGCCAAAATTGGGGTTTATCGGCACTTTCTCGAAACACGTCTTTAGGATTTTTTTTTAAACATTCATCATTACTAGACCTGCCTTTGACACAACCTTTGATATACACGACATATTAGGCGATGCATATGGTAACCCTCCACAGGCTGCCAAACATCGAAATTTTGATGAAATGGGCCGGTTTCAGACCCCCACAGCACCCAAACGATACCCGAGAGGTAAACATAACTTCCTTCATTGGAAGTGGAATTCACCGAGGATCATTTTTGTAAGTAATAAGGGTGTTCAGAAAACCAAGTGTTAACCCGTTTTGGGCTGGTTAAACAGCAATACCCCCCAAAAAGCTCAAAACTTCATGTTTTCCGTGGATTTCTCTAAACGAGTCCTGTAGATTTTCAAGAAAATTGGATTGGTCACTCTGAAGTCTTGGTGTGACATTACAAGCTGCATGGATAAAATATTCCGGTCAGCATTAGTTAACCCTCCCCGAGCTGCTAAACGTAAAAATTGTGATAAAATGGGCTGTTTTTAGACACCAACAGCACCCAAACGATAAACCACAGAGAAAGGGGCCTTCATTTATCGGACGCAAAATTGATCGGAAAATATTTTTGAAAGTGGTAAGGGTATTCAAAATTTGACGTCTTAACCCATTAGGGGCTGGTTAAAGAGAGATACCCATTAAAATCTTAAAATAACCTTTTTCTGTGGATTTCTCTAACAACATCTTGTAGGTTTTCAAGAACAATCGGCTATTTGCAGGTCTTGGTGTGGCATTACAAGTCGCATGAACAAAATATTCCGGTCAGCATTAGTTAACCCTCCTCGGGCTGCGGAAGGTCAAAATTGGGATAAAACGGGCTGTTTTTGCACACCAACAGCACCCAAAGAAAACACCACAAAGAAAAGTGCCTTCTTTTATCGCGCGTACAATTTATACGGAAACATTTTTGTAAGTAGTAAGGGTATTCAAAAGTCGACGTGTTAACCCATTTTGGGCAGGCTAAAGAGAGATATCCCTTGAAAGCTTTAAATTCCCATTTTCTATGAATTTCCCTAACGGTAACTTGTAGGGTTTCAAGACAAATTGACTATTCGTAGGTCTTTATGTGACATTACAAGTTGCATGGACAAAATACTCCGGTGAGCGTTTTTTAACCATCTACAAGCTGCCAAGCAGCGTAATGTTGTTAACATGGGACTGTTTTCAGACACGCACAGCACCTAATGTATACATGAGAGATAAACATAATCTCCTTTGTTTGAAGTGGAATTCACAGAGGACCATTTTTGAAATGTAATAAAGGTATTCAAAAAGCCAAGCGTTTACCCCTGTTGGGGAGGTTAACAGGGATACCCATCAAAAGCTTAAAAAAATCGTTTTCCCTGAATTTCTTCACAAACCTTTTGTGGGGTTTTCAAGAGAAAATGGCCGTTGATAGGTTTTGGTGTCATATGACCAGTTGCATGGATCAATTATTCTGGTAGGCATTTGTTAACCCTTCATGGGCTGCTAAATGTAAAAAAATTGAGGAAATAGTCTGTTTTTGGACACCAACAACTTCAAATGGAAATGCCACAGAGAAACGTAACTTCTTTTACCGGACGCAAAACTGATAGGGAAACATTGATATTGATATTAACCCATTCTACCATTAATGATGGGTTTTACCTAAACATTTTTTTATCAAACCAAAACCGAGTCATTTGAGACTACTATACTCACCTTTCTCATAACATCAATGAAGGAACTTTAGTGAGACAGTTTAAAACAATTCATCAGACACTGTGGGGTCAAGAAAAATCATGGAATCTAATCGGGAAAAGCCATGATTCTCCAGAATCATAAAGTCTAGTTTAGTCTGTATTTTGTGCGTATAGAAAATGTCTCGCCCACATATACCTAAACATGATTCAATGATACAATTGGACATATTTCTCTCGTAAATCCTGAAAAAAGACTTGATTTATTGCATCTTAGGATTGCGCGTGTATATTCTTAGAAGATTCTCTGTGTGTTATTAATATACGGCGTCAGTCTTTGATCTCGTTTGGGACGATCAGTGATTAGCACCTTTTCGACAAGAGCCATCGAAATTGAAAATAAAAAAAATAATCAAATTTCACAAAAACCTTTTGCAGAATCGTGTTTTTCAGAAAACTCTTTCGCGATTGCGTGTGTCGTTTTCAAAATTCCGATCAGTAATCACAAAATTATAAATATGTTGTTGTCAATAACAAAATTGAAAGCATGTCCGTCAAACTTGCATGACGTCAGAACTCGACTCGGGTCAAATACTGCGGTGATGCAGTGAAAGGACGAGAGTAAGAAATGCTGATATCCCAGTAGGCTTTAAATTGTCCATGGAATGGTCCTGATATCATGTTTATATTTGCAGCTTTACTGCAAATAGGTTTCCCGTTGTTTCTTGTTGAAATGTTGTTTTCGTCAAGGCCAAGTACCATAGAAAATTTGGAACACTGAGCAGTGGGATAGGACACCTGCCCCATGAACACCTGCCTGCTATTAATATTAATTAGCGTGGACATCTGCCCCCTTCCCCTTCCTGCTGTTTATTTTACCTAGGACACCTGCCCCCTGCTGTTTCTTTTACCTAGGACACGTGCCCCCTGCTGTTTTTTCACCAAGTACACCTGCCCTCGTTTGTTTGCTAACGGGCCCCTCCCCATTGACCTTTCTATCTTTAGAAGCACCCGGGCCGACGGGGAGATGGCGTGGTTGTGAGCATGGCTAGATTTCGCTGAAGGAAGGTACCCTCAAATCTGGGTCGAAAGTGGCGAAAATGACAAAAGGCTACTTCATCGTATGGTAACGGTATAAACTACAGGCGATCTGGGCGATGTACAGACGAAAGATAATACCATGGAGCCGGTTAGGCAATTTGGCACAAAAAAACTCCGACTTTATGCTCAATCGCTGCACTACAGTAGTCTACAATAGTGCCAAATTCCATTCCAAACTGATAGAGTCGGGACGAATAGTACTCTCACTTTCCACGCGATGCGTGGTGTTCTCCACGCGGTCTCGACACTTGCAACAGATGCCAAAATGTCGGCCAGGGTGCGTAGAACAAGTTCTGAAAATTAGAAGTCGCTGCCTTCAGCGGTCTGGACACGGTTCGTGTTTGTGAGAAGTGCAATTTTAATGTCTTATTGGCAAATTTTCGTTAATCGTTTCCCGCCAAAAAACCTACTCACCGCCGATTTCTTTTCACTTCAACTTCTGCCGATTATCTAAGGTTTAAAGATAGTGTCAGGATATCCCCCCGCCCCCACCCCTACAGCCCCCCCCCCCCCGGAGTTCCCCACCTTGGCGGCGTTCTGGGTCGAAAGTCTGGAAAATAGCAAGAGGCTACATTAACGTACGGCAACGGTATAAACTACAAGTAGTAAGGACGATATTGAGAAAAACAATCATACAATGGAGCCGCTTAGGCAATGAGGCACCGAAAACTGGGACTTTATGCTCAATCGCAGCTCCACAGTCGTCTTCAACACTGCCCATGTCCATTCTAAACTGATAGAGTCGGGGCAAATAGTACTCTCACATTCCAAGCGATGCGTGGTGTTTTCCAGGCGGTTCGGACGCTCCAAACAGATCCCAAAATGTCGGCCAGAGTTCGTAGAACAAGTTTTGAAAATTTCAAGTCGATGCCTCCAGCGGTCTGGACACGGTTCGTGTATGTCAGAAGTGCTATTTTAATGTCCAATATGCAAATCTTCGTCAATCTTTTCCTGCCTGCCAGAAACCCAATCACCGCTAATTTCTTTTCACTTTAAACTTCTGACGATTCTCTTAGGTTTGAAGGTTGTGTTGGGATCCCTGGGTGGCGGTCTTAAAGAAGCAACTTCCATTTACAGCCAACTCTCCACCAGTCACACACAATTGTAACATTTAAGTGGACTTACTCCAGAGAGGGGGGGGGGGGGGGGAGGGGGGCACTAAAGGCGTCTGCGCCCATTCACGACGTCTTTTCTCGAACTGGCTTGAAAAGGAAGGACCAAATTCAAACAGTTACCTCCTCTCTTCAAATCGCTATATCCCAGCCAATTCTAGGCAGATTTCCATGAAATTTTCACTCGTTGTTCATGAATAGTTGCGGCATCACTTTACAAGAAGAGCGATACGAATTTCGCATTTCGTCACGTCGAATTCGAAAAGAGCGCATGCGCATGGATTTCTCTGAAAACATCTTGTAGATTTTAAGTAAAAATGGCCATTCGCACGTTTTGGTTTGAAATTGCAAGTTGCATGAATAAATATTCCTGTTAGCACATTCTAACCCTCTACAAACTGCCAAACATCAATATTTTGGATACATTTGAGGTAAAATGGACCATTTTCAAATAGACAGAGCTCTCAGTGGGTATGTGTCAAACAAACATAACTCCTTTTGTCGGTCATTGACTTGTGGGACGACGATATTAATATTAACCCACTCTACCGTTAATAATCGTTTTTACCTAAACAATTTTTTTTATCAAACTGAGTCATTTGAGACTACTATAATCACCTTTCTCATAACATCAATGAAGGAACTTCAGTGAGACAGTTAAAAACAATTCATCAGACACTGTGGGGGCATGAAAAATCAAGGAATCTCATCGGGAAAAGCCATGATTCTCCAGAATCATAAAGTCTAGTTCTATTTAAAATCTTTACCCATCCTATCAGTAAAACAAAAAGAAAAGAAACGATGACACTGCCACCAAACATATTCTATAACATATTGTAATAGAAGTATATGTGACGTTCTATGGTACTCAGTAGTTAGACAGAAACATCATGATTGCCAACAGAATGCTTTTGCCACGAAGTGCTACAAACACAGGGTTTGGGTTTAAAGCAAACAGTATGTTAAATATAATAAACTGATTGTAAATTAGTAATCCAGAATGTTATAGTTCTCACAGTGTGAGAAAGATAACACGCTGGTGTACTATTTAACAATCAATATTGTTTTATTTATTAATTTTACTTTTTTAAATGCCATTAAAATTGAAGTTTATCACTTCCATATTTTATATTTTAAAGACAACACAAAGTTGGGTGAGGTGCTCGAAATTTAAATTAACTAATTTTACTGTTTTATCTTCTTTAGCTGTGGAAACGCTCTCGAATACTGACACAAATTGGAACCTAATATTTGGAAAATCGGCTTTAAACAAAATGTGACCCATACTTAAAATCAGGTTTATTAAAAATAAGCCCAAATCCACAAAGTTCAGGGAAAGTGAGTTTAGTTGATTTAGGTTGTTTTTAATCCAACTAGTTTTAGAATGAAGGTGTTCCCTGACTTAATAGATTTTGTCCCTATATCCAGATAAATTCTGTCTTTTGATTGATCAGAATACTTGGATAAATAGCCATGACAAAGGGTGCACCCAACATCCAAGGTATATGAGAGCGCGCAACATCCAGGGTATAAGCGCACGCGAAACATCGGGGGTATATGGGTTAAACGAAAGCTTCCCGCGTGAGCTCGCCTCGACAGACAAATCGAACCAAAAAACCTGAAAATAATCACAAATATCATCAGATTTCCGACAATTCAATCATAAAAATAAAATAAGAGCAAATAATTCGTCCCCTAAGTACCAATGTGTTCTATGTGTCAGGGGGCGATATGTCAACAAAATACTGTTTCCTCGTTTCCTTAACGACCCAAGGGATGTAACTCTGTTGTCTGCCGAGATTATAAAAAGACATTATAAAAAAAAATAATTATCACGAATTTGGTCCAAGTGATTTTGGAGCTGAGAAATGTGTCCACAAATGTCTTTCCACTATGTTTGTATTGTGTTTCAACATATATGGTATATGAAGATTTAATACCTGGATGTCTCATTTAAAAACCGGCATCCAGGAATTAAATCTCCATATACCACACACGTAGGGGGAGATAACTTAAAATACTTCTTTTCACTTTAGTTCTTTATAAAATCTATAAATCTGACATCAACTCATTAGAAAATCAACCCAAATTCCTCTTGCCATGGGGCATCAACCGGTCTATAAACAGAATACTTGCATTCACAGTGGTAAAAATATAACCTAACTTTACCATGAAACAACACAATATTTTAACAGTAAATGAAAATATGTGATACCCAACATCTCGGATATTCTAGCTTAAAAAGTGTTGGGTTACTACACGCAAATAAAAATAAAATGTAGATCGAATGTGTGTGTGTGTGGGGGGGGGGGGGGGGGTATGTTTGTGTGTGTGTGTTTGTGTGCCTGTGTGTGTGCTGTGGAGTGTCTTATTGAGGTGTTAAGGTGGTCAACTTACTCAGTAACGTCGTTGATACAAACGGATAAGGACGGGTGAATGTAGGTTAAATTAAATCAAATTCTAGCAACATGCATTTACGTTTTGCTACCTAACAGCAATGTAACTGCTACTCGTACCTTTAAGGCGGTGTAATTGTCTTGGGATTATTGGTCCACCCGGTGGCATTTTTCATAAACGTTCTCAAAGCGCGTCAAGTCCCGGCCAACTAACGGCTATGGATATATCAGCAGGGTTGTTGCCGATCGTTCGGAGTAGTTAGAATCCCTTTTCCAGGAAATAGCAACAATAACTGTGGCTTTTTCCCTTTGCCATATACCAATAACGGCTGCACGTCACATCTAAGCCATACACCGCCTGCTAGAAGCAGATCATACTTGCTAATGGCGGCCAAACAGCAACAATAAGTTCTAAAAACAAAGCCGAAGATCCATCACCATCATCATCACCTTGATCACCATCATCATTGCCATCCTAATCGCATCACCTACATGACACTGCATCCAGAAATCCAACTTTTCTTGGTCTGGATCAGTCTGCCTTTCCAACCAAACACGAAACAGAAGGCCAGAAGCAGACTTTACTTGCTTATGACGGATCCTACAACCCAAAATAATTGGAAGATTATACTTGCCTGAAAATCGAATGAACGCCTCCAAAACAAGGACAATAGAGCCCGAAGCTTGCCTATGAAGGCCCAACAGCTAACAACCAGCGCACCATAAGCTGCATACTCTACCAGCCCGAAGTTATTATCACCCCACACTGAGTCAGACATTCAAGAACATCGCCAACATGGTGGAAAGGGGTTGAATTACTCCCACGCCGTCCCAGTGCGCCGATACCACTCATCTCTCCAATAAACATTTGTACTGTGTGTCTGCTCAATGAACGGATAAATACAATATGAACTATTTTGCTTGCTGACGAATTGCATTTCAGTTTGCTCAAGTGGAACAACCTCCCCACAACCACTTCTTAAATGTATAACTGATCTGGACAGAAGCGTGGGATCCCAAGTTCCCACGACTTCTTGCACAGAAAGGGGCCGATTTACCACAAGCGACCCGGGTCAACCAGGCTAATTGGTAAATGATCTTTATATCTTGACCACTGCAAATATGTTCATTGATAATTCGACAATGTTGCTGATATTGATTCAATACAGACTCGGAATATATAGAGGCCATCTAGTGTTTTTGAGTGGATACCGAAAATTATCTCATGAGTGACCGAGACATATATTTATTTTTAGGGGGTGGGGGAGCGAAATTGACAATTTCTCTCTGTCAGGAGTGAGATAATGATCGGTATCCACTCAAAAACACAAGATTTCCTTTTTATTATACTCTTTTTATAAGAATCTGATCATTCCTATCGATAATTCCACTCGTTTCAACCTTGACTTCATGCATGAACGTAACAGCTGATGCGCATTAATACCCGGAAGTGTTTTGATCGATATTCGGAACACGTAGCGTCTTGCGATCTGATTCAGCTGGCGAGTTTCATGCATCAATTCGAGGTGAATACGCGTTGAGTTATTGCAGGAAATGATCGGTATCCACTCAAAAACACACTTTCTATTACACGTTTCTAGAACAAATTCATCATTTCCAGTGATAATTTGACACGTATTTACCTTGAAGTGATGCATTGAAAGCCGCCATTTTTTATCGATGCCGCGGAAGTGAAAAGTTCTATATCTTCACAGTGGGATGCGATTTCTATCTTTCCGCAGTTGTTCGATAATTTATCGTTTAGGGTATAATAAAGAAGTATATATTATATTCATGCAGAGGTGTACCGTGCGGAAGCACCGGAATCACCTGCTCCGTTTCCCCTCCAAAGTAGCCCTGTTTCAACGATGGGGAATTACATAACCAAGTACTGGTAGAAATTCGTTGTAAATTTGGTTGGCCTATTTATGATTGTTCGATGTTCGGGTGGATTTTAAGCTTTCAAACTTCTTAACTGTTATGTATTGATGACCATCGGTTCGTGACTAGCCATGATGATCTCGGCCTGTCACCAGCCATGACAAGATTTGATGAAAAATATTTTGAAAATACTCAGCGGGTTTAAAGTTAATGGATACGCTTCACAAATAAATGGCACGTAGCGCATGTAAAAACAGTTGATACTAAATAATGGAATAATGGCCTTCTTGTGTATACTAGGAACTTCTCTAGCAGTTTCCGACTGGCTAAAGTTTGGTCTCTTCCACACTTCACACTGACTCAAAAGTAACCCTCCTTTGAAAACACGCGCATACATCCTTTTCACACTTGTTAAGTTGCATGCTGAGATCGTTCTCGAGCCGCAGTGTGCTAAATTTAACTCATCTTACTGGCTCTTTTCTGTCCACTCACTGAATGTAATGACATTTGTATTGCAGTCTGTTATGCATGTCCTAAAGACTGGTTCTCGTCAACAAGAGGCACTTGCTATCGACCATTCATATCCCAAACAAAGCTGAATGGTATGGTGTATACGGACTTTTGTAAAACACAAGGAGGATACCCTGCATCATTGTATAGTTTAATGGATAAAAGCAACGCGATTGCTAACTTTCCAAAGGTAAGTATGTTTATGCTTTGAAGGCGAAAGACCACTTTTCAGGGCCAGGATCGTTGTGGAGCCTGAATTCATAAAGTAGATAGCTGCTCACAGAATTTGTGTGGCGGTCCAATCAAAATTTTCAACGTGCAAGTTGAAAATAGTGACTGGCATTCCTCAAGTAACGAATATAGACGCTATCAGGTGATGGGGCTCAACTGGTAAAGAACCATCGGAGTCTAAAAGGTTACGATACTATCTTATTCGGCGTTTTAATCAACGAATAGACCAAACTCAACGGGTACTATACACAAACATTGGGATCATGTGAAGCTTTCAGATTCGATTCGATGCGATGTTCTCAAAATAGATACCTAGAGACCTACAGTGATAGAATGTTATTGATTCACGGGGTAAATCTCATTAAATGCCAGACTACCGTCTTTTTATTCCCTATTTGCAGGGGTGTCGAAAAGATTATTGTTTCGCTGACTGCACTCACCTGGTATCGAGTTATTACAATTACACACATCGATGCCACCGTTTTTGATAATAGCAGTTAAATGATTTATAAAGCACCAACTGAACTAAATAAATTGAGCTCTGCCAGACTCAACTGGACTGGTTAATAAACAGTGCCTCTTTGGGATTTCGTATTTTGACATCAACTTACACAGGGTTAAGCATTGGAGGCTGTCCGTTCGTGGGTGCAAAACTAATCTTATTCAACAGAATTCTTTAACCCTTTACCCAACGTAACGTCCAAAACCGGCCAGCGCTATTCTCTAAAATCGCCAATTAATTTTCATTATTTTTGCATTTTTTTGATTCAAAAATATAGGTTATGACCCCTCGTTGGAACGAGCGCGATGAGCTCGTTCCAACGAGGGTTCACAACCTATGTTTTTGAGACAAAAAATGAAACAAATTATTTATTCAAGAATTTTTTTTGCATGTGTCGTCTGCTTTTCATGTTAGGTAAAGGGTTAAATGGTCGTTAGACTGCCCCAATAACGGGCGATCCATAAACAAGCATATGCTTGGATTTGATTTTATTACACATCCATTAAACTGTCTTCCCAGCACCGTTTATACTAGTTCCTTTCCCGTCGAGTCATTACTTACGCTTCGAACAGTTTCCAAATTTCTTTATACAATTATCGATCGTCTGTCGCGTAATGTGAAAATGAAAACATCCAAAGCAAAATAAAGTTGGTTCCCAAAAAATCAGTTAACCAAAAATGAGATAATACTAAAATAAACAACCATTTCCAACCACAACATTAAGGACTCTGTTACCCCAAATTTCAACCAAAATGCACAGTGCCAAAACACGCAATTGAAACATTTTGAATGTTGATGTTTCATATCTGCTGGATCACTGCTATTTGATTAAAACATCAGTGATAAATGATGAGAACAAAAAGGGATTTTTTAGAGGACGTCCAACCTAACTTTGGTCAAATTTCATGCAATTTTCTTCCAAGTCTAAAAAAGACCCAAAATGAATAACTCCAATAAATTATATACCAACATGCTTGGAATGAAACATAGAACATGTGGAAACTGAAATTTGCCATGGAAGTGCTGCCATGTGTAAATAGCACCACCTGAAAGGCTGCTATGGCATAAGTAAGAGAACAAAAGTTTTACAACAAAATACCTCAAAATAAAATAACAGCTGCATTCTATAAACATTGAAGTACATACTCGAAGAAATATTTTCCTAATTCATGAAAGTAATAAAGATTAAGACCAAATGTTATAAGTGGAGTGCTCACTGATTGAAGGCAGACATTTTCTTTTGTTTATGTTTTGATTTAGGGAGTTCAACAAAGGTCAGCTTGAAGGAGTCCACTAGAAGAAGTGTGGAAGGACAAAAGAGTGTCTCCCAATATAAAGATGTATGTGTTACTGTAATGGTTTGGAAAGAAAATATGATATTCTCCTATGTAGAATGCACTGCAATGTCATACATTGTAGTTGAATAAATATATTTACAAACCCCTTGCACTGTAACCCCTTTTATCCCATGCATCAATTTGATAGTGATTAAATTGTTAAATTTGTCAATAAGTATCATAGCTTTGTTTACTCTTGGACACCAATACACTCATGATATCTGTTGGAGAAGAAATAAGGGTAACTGTAACCTGCCACTGCAATAAACCATCTAATGTACTTAAAAGTACATTGTTACTCAAAACACATCAAATCAACTTTACATAACCATTATTGCATGTACTTTCCCCAAAGAGGCTTACTGGCATATTGAGATCAGAAGGGTATATCCAGAGGGTCTCGCATATTTTTTTCAAGAACGCAGTACACAAAGCAATTCCCAAAAGGTGACAAGTGAGCTCCATTTGACACAAAAAATTTCCCGGGGGCCGGGGGGGGGGGGGGGGCTCTTCCTTGTATGACTACCTCCGGCACTCAAGGCATATGCCTTTTTTCTCAAAGTTTAACTTTTTTTGTCTTTTTGAACATCCTGGCCACACATGTTCCAAACACTATCAGCCATGTAACCCTCCAAATAAGTGTATCTGCAGAAATCACGTTACATTGCAAAACATTCTTTTTAGACTTTAAGTTCTGGACCTTTCATGCTTCTTACTTCCAACTGTAACACTTAATTTATCGATTAATGGGTGAATAGAAAAGTCCTGCCATAATCAACATTTTGAGTTCCATAAGCCTCCATAACAGCTCCGATAAAAGTGTCAAACATCAGATTGGTGGCTGTATACAGAATATTCATTAGGTTGTTGCTTGATAAGTAATAGGAACAAAATCTTCATCAAAAATATTTTGTAGCAATAAATTTGAGGGTGTCAGCAGGCACTTTCCAACTAATTGTAACAAATCAACTAGTTATAAACAAAATTTTCTAACTCGAAAGAGTGAAAAAGTACCATAACTCTGAAAAATTGTGGGAAGAAACACATGCTACAGACCTACAACAGCTGCACAGGCATCGTTTCCCCATGATGCTCGATCACAACACCAAATATTCTGCAAATTGGAGTAGCAGTAGTTGAGATACAAGGGAGAATGTTGGTACATGTAATGATGTATCGGAAAGAGGACAGAGGTCACCACTGCAGGGCCCTAGATGCACCTTTGATTTTACAACTTCCACGTCTGGGGCATGATAATCGCAACACACCCACCTTATCAATTCATAATTTCAGTAAAATAAAAGGAATTATCAATTTTAATTATTTTATAGATGATGGGAAAATATTTGGCTCCATTCGCCTTCTCGTACTATTATTAATTACCACAAACAATATCAGTTTGATGCCGACAAACGAAACTGAACGTATGTGGTCTGGTTAAAGAGTAACTCGGCATGGAGAATGAAGAAATAGCGAATATTTCCCGTATTCCATTTGTTTAAGTGCCAATTGCGGCTAAGTTTGATCGTGGATTCGATAATTCGTTTCGATTTTCACCACCCGGTCACGCTGACAGCGGTTATGTTTATTATGATATGCATATTGGGAGATAGTTTCCGGTGAAGGAGGTTTGTCACATTTGTCAGTCCAAAACGATGATAAAAGACACTGATCGACGCTTGAGTTGGTATGGTTGGTTGCAAGAAAAAACTAAATTCTCAGCATCGTCCAAACGCACCTTATTTAAAAGCGCGAATGCATCATTTTCAACCCATCTTCAATCGGCCCTTTGCCGACATCAACACAGTCCGTGGCGAAGGTCCATGGTTACTATGAAGTAAATAACTTCACAACACCGGGAGAAATCAACACGTTCAATATAGTTCCACTTCACTTGGAATATACTTCGAGAAAAAGTGATTTCTGAAGCATTCTACTTACTTTGTTATGATTATTGCCTTATTTTAAGTGTATCGTCCCGATTTTATACACTCGGTTATTTTTTTACAAGTGGTTCATGTTTCCTTTCTAGTGCGCAATAACTCAGATTGTTTGTCAACAAAAAAAGTTCAGACGGCCTGTAAACACGAGAGGGAATTTTGAACCATATTTTGCAGTTACGATATTAACAGCTCAAGTATTTGCTGTAACCTGTTTGCAAATCCGCTCATACATTTTCTCGAGCAAAGAAAGGACGTGATCACGTCCTTTCACTCTGACGATCTTCCAAAATGAGTATTTCTACAAGAACCACATTGTAATCATATGACCGGAATGAACATCAGTGTAACATGGCCACATCCGGAACATCCAAAATTTGTGTTGGTTGTATTGCATTCCGACATCAAAACACACCAGAGTGTGTGTCAAAAAATGCTTTCTCCGAGTCTGTTGTATGCTATCATTACACTGAAGACAAGGCTTTCGAATTACCGATCATTTTGTGGTTTTACCGGTTCGTTACTTATGCCATTGGCAAATTAATGTTCATCAAAATCATAAAATTCACTTTTTTTCATGAAAAAAATTATATGTACCTTTTCTATGTACTTTACTCATTGTTTTGATATATAATTTGCCTTTCCTTACTTCTCTCATCTGTTTCTGAGGCATTGGGAAAAATGTCAACAAATTGATCAAAGTTACGTTGGACGACCCCTTAAGTGAAAAAAATACTTTTAATTGTCGAATTTTAAAAAAAAAACAGCTACAGCTACATACGTGAGAACTATTACGGAAATAGTTAAACCAAAATATTCAGTGAACATTCATCTAGTGGTAATTACCAACTAAATAATTTGAAAGCCCCAGCAAAGTATTTTAAAATTGGCACAGAAAATGGTATATAATCTAAATGTTGTTGTTCAAAAGATACATAAGAGCATCCTTAAAATCCCAAGACACTTAACCAATACACATGTACAGAGTCATTGTTACTGGTCAGTGTGGCCACACAATAGCAAACATGCATGATTACAGTAGAGCTGATTACCATCAGATAATCGGCAATGAAAAGGAGATGTCCTTCCAAACACGAGACAATCCAATTATCCAACAGAGGTTGAATGCTTTTTTCACCTTTTACTCGGTACCACTCATGCAATATTGGTTATTCTTCGTTTTTTTGTTTTCAAAAGTTAACTGATTTAGAACTAACAAGCGAAGTTCATTTTAACAGTTACATTCATGACACGTTTTTCTCATTTCATACTGAATGTTCTCTCTTCCCCGTCCACCCACATGTTTGAATTAAAACAAAATATTTACAAACAACTTTGCAATTCAATCACAACTGTAGCACTTTTTTAGCGTTTAGGAGGTTCTGCTTTGGGCATTTGTTCACAGTGAAACCAAACATATAACTTGATCTTTTCATTTTTAAAATTATCCAGATATTTTGTTGGAATTATTTGGTTGGTAATTGCCACTGGATGGATGTTAACGGAATATTGTGGTTTAATTATTTCAGTGATATTGTGATATTCCCCACGTATTCAGCTGTAGCTGTTTGTTTCAATTCGATAACTAAAAGTCATTTTTTCACTTCAAAATCTATTTTTGGTCTTTTCATTTATCAATGATGTGTTAATCTATTTATTTAGTTATTGGTGTTTAAGATCATATACTTATGCACAATGGCTAATCATGACCGTGACAGTTTTACGGGGGTGAGGGTGGGGGAGGAATCCGGAGTACCCGGAGAGAACCACCGTGCATCGACGAGCTACTGTGAGTTCCTCAACATTCTAACTCTGTTCAAGCTCCGCTCAAGCCGGGTTACAGCGGTTGAAGACATGTGCACCATCGACGTGTAGTACGCCTTAGTACACGGCGTCATCGTGCCCCCCATGTCGGCAAACGGGATAAAGTGCCTTGCGCAAGGACACAACACGGGACGTCCCGGACGGGGGTCGAACTCGGGGCCTCTAGCATAGAAGCCCAACAGTCTACCACTGAGCCACCGTGCTCCCATGTGTTAATCAAATAGCCGTGATCAAACAGTTATGAAACATCAACATCCGAAATGTTTCAATTGTGTGTTTTGGCACTGTGCATTTTGGTTGGAATTTGGGGTAACATAGTCCCGTGACTGTCTCGTCTGCGCATCCAATTATATCTGAATTGGTCAACTCTATTTCGGTAAATCTTTTCACGTCTTGAACAGCTCTCGTGAAACATGGCTACCCATTCCAACTCGTTATGTAAAACACCCACCGATTCAAACACACATTGCCTTCCGTCTATTTATTACCCTTTTAAAATTATACAAGCTTCCCGATTGATCAGTAACCAATGCATTCTGTTCGGTATATTTATCTCTAGCAGGGTGTACGAAATTCAACGGAGTGTACGAGAATATCACGTGACATCTAAAATGGGTGTACTGACATTCAATGGTACACTTCGCCGATTTCCCTTTCACCCATCGCCTCAAACATTTTCGTCAGTAATAATAAACACTCAGACATACAAACAAAATGAGAACGATATTGTTTCATGAGAATATTCCGAAAACGTGAAATAAAACATGTGTAGATATCCCCAATGCCCGTCTGTATTGTTGAGAAGAGGGATTCTGTTGTGATGTTTCTACTCTTCAGATCCGTTGTAGTTTCGAGAAACATGCAACCTATCTCGTTATATGAATTGTCTCTTATTGAAACTTATTAAAGCACTTGAACAAGTTTGAATATTGTATCCCAGATTCTCCAAGACACGCAGTGCACCACTGTATCGAATAAAACACTTATAAAGACAACTTGTGTCCCAAAATAATAACGATGTGTAATTCAACCATTGTCCTCGAACTGAAGTCCTCCAAATGTTTGAGTTAATCGTAGGGAAATAACTCCAAATGTTCTTGTTAAAAAATCAAGAAAGATATGTTTCTTTCAGTTTCTCTAATTATTACTTTTATCAAGATTTTCGTCAGTAAAATACCGTTTGGGGACACAAAACTCGACACACAGAAACGACAGGGTAATAAATTCGCCACACGGTGTTTCAGCAGGGTGTACGGGACTGTACACCTTGCTTTCAGCCTCAGGAAGTACGGATCTCAGAAGGGTAGTATAGTTCCATAAACCCTGCTGAAACACCCGTGTAACTAATAGTATGCCGTGTGTATCGAGTATAATATCCACTCAGGTGTGTGTTGTGACATTTGGAGATTTTTGGAATCAATGACCTTCCGTCTAGCTCCGAATGTTTCTGTCATCATACAGACGGAGCCACTGCACCCTGAAAAAGAATGGACGTGACTCAACCAGTATTGGTTCACATCCAAAGCCCTCAGTATATGTCAATTCCTGAGTGGTGTTTGCGACATTCGTCTACGACGGCTAACCGTCTATGTTGGGATTTTCGTGGCAGGCCACGAGTAAATATATTAATGAGTCATATATAATTACATACGTAATGAAAGACCCATGCTGACCCGATCGTTGATTCTATTTTATACCATGAATACCTATTCTACTATATATGAAAAGCCTATGACATAAATTTTAGCTTTACACACCAACCGTGGTGAACACGTCAGCAATGGGATTTCAGTAGTTAAAATTTACACCTACAGTGGAACTACATCCAAGTTGACCTTTGGTGACGTCGACCTGAATGCGAACTTGTCTAAATTTATCGCACGTCGCCTCGCGAAGAGTGAAATGAAAGTGGCAATTATTTATTACGTTCTTAAATGAGTTTACCCCATAAAACACCAAAAATTAACAAACATGCATTGTCTCATGTTAATAAGGCATCCATAACTCGAAATAGTATGTTATTATGTTGTTAAAATGAAAAACGTCCTCTTTCTTTTTTAATTGCGTTTCGGTGATAAAACTGACAGCAGAAGTACCGCCCACCGATCCTCATGTAAACAAAAACAAATTCGCACTTATTTACGGCTGTTTCTCAGTAAAATCGAGAAAAAATAATAGCGAATCTTAATAATCTCACGATCATGGTATAAATAAAATATACCCAAAGTAGCTTTGTGTACCAAATGTTCACCACTCGCGGTGAACATTTGGTACACCAAGCTACTATGGATATATTCTATATATACACCATGTTTATCAAGCACAAATCCAACCATATCTGAGTTGGGTCTAGAAATGACTTGAACATTTAAATTTTACTTTGAACTAGCTTTGTTGAGGTTGGAACTTGGAATGATAAGGACCGACGCCAAAGTCTAAATTCTTCTGCCACCAGCGCACACCACCGTCCCCCCCCCCCCCCCGAATGACAATGGAAGTAACGCAACTAGTACATGTATATTAATCCATATTCAGAAACCGATTCCCTGCTTAACATATTGGATTTGATAACAACCTGATTGTTATTTGTGGTGACCGCCCTTTCTAGTTTGAGAAAATGTTAGTGTAAAGAAACTGTTAAATTGATATTCGTCGACCCGTCATATTCCAACTTTTCCGCCTCCACGAAAAAATGAGTTTTTCTGATACTTCCTTAACATCATCCATCTCCTAATGACCTTCATTTTCCATTTTCTTGTTCAGTTTCTCTGAAATTAAAATCAACCATGCACTCAACAAATTTACAAGACCCATTCAGATGAAGGTATATACTATCGTACCTTGAGAGCATAAAGACGCCATCTGCAATTCCAAAGAATTGCAGATGACACCTCTGTGCTTTCAAGTGACAATAAACATTCAAAAAGTGCCAATATCTCAACCATGTTGCCTCTCAAGCCTAAACCGATCGTTTAGTGTGCCTATGTAAAGATCCACCTTGATTGGTCTGGCGTACATTTGAAAGCAAATAAGATATGAAAATGAAAAGATAGATTATAATTCTATTAACCTTCTAACCTTTACCTAACATGAAAAGCAGACGACACTTGCAAACAAAATTCTTAAATAACTATTTGTTTTCATTTTTTGTCTCAAAAACGCAGGCTATGACCCCTCGTTGGAACGAGTTCGTCGAGCTCGTTCCAACAAGGGGTCATAACCTGTGTTTTTGAGGCAAAACATGAAAAAATAATGAAAATTAATTGGCGATTTTTGAGAATAGCGCTGGCCGGTTTTGGCCTGTACGTTGGATAAAGGGCTAAACAACGATGTAAAATACGAAAATATGAAGAAGCGACTGTCCAAAAATGCAACAACTAATTTGCTGCTTGAAGCTTGGCTATTCGACTTCAGTGTGGGGAGGGTTAAGATGTGATTCAAATGTCCCTTATTAACCTTTTCCAACAATGTACTAAGTTTCATTTTTATATATAATAGAATGAGGGTGCCTACATGTTTATTGGACTGACAGACAGCATGCAAGAAGATCAGTGGTTGTGGATGGACGGAACTCTACTTTCTGAGTATGTCGAACTGACATTCCAATCAGGTTCGTATTTTATATGATAAAAAGGTGAAAATGTCTGCATACCATAAAAAAAACTAGAATAATCCAAAACCAGTGGTTCAAGGACAGGAAAACGATAGCACATAACTATATTTTCGATACTTCCAACAGTATGGCGTTCTTCATTTTGCTCTAACAGGCCATTGAACATCTATCCCTATTTCGACAGAAAGCACTCTAAACATTCGTAACCACCGAAAAATATTCTTGTGACCGTGCGATGGATAAAGCTAAAATCCTGTTAACGATTTTCGTGCAGAGATGATTTTCGAATGACGAAAGTAATTTGGATAACACCTATCCTCGGACATTCTGAATTCTAGAATCTGAGCTACTGACGCGACCAAGTGTATTGAAGCAATGGCAGCCGCGGAAATTTTGAGAACCCTTTAGAGTTGAGGAATGTAGAGTCCCAGGACTCACAGAGGCCGACAATGGTTCGGGTGGGTGTGCAAAAATGTTGATTTTCAGGTAAGAAACTCGCCAAATCTTCGACTGTAGACCTTTTGGAAGGCTTTGTATCTAACACCAACGCTTTGCCTGTTTTGTTTTAATACTCGGCGTAAATATTCAATTGGCCGTTTGTACTGCAAATACGGGACACATGTCGAAGAGGTTAGCTATATGAAATGGATGGAGTATTATTAAAGCAATGTACGATATCATTTAAAACTTTATCCGGCCTCCAAGGGTCCCCAAATATTTGAGATTGTTGTTTCTTCAAACGTTTGCGCCAACTCCATCCCCCTGGCGTTCGGGGACCACTGGACACACTCTTACTATGGGTGAGCCGCTGTCCGGTGCGGCCGCCGTAGACTGGTCACTTTCTACGGGTCGGGAATATGTCCACCGACGCAATAATATTAGATTTCAAACACTAATTACAGGAATAATCATCAACAGTTTTATTAAAGAACCACCGGGCTTCATTAATTAAACTTTGATGCTGATGATTATTATTACCTGGTAAACGCATGCGTGGGCATCGCTGCTCACGCGTGGATTATGACCACCCCACGGTGACTGTATTCTGCGGCGCATAGCACCGTCTTATTTTCACCCCGGTTATGACAAAAACTCAATCATATGTAACATGTGCGTCTTCCACTCGACCCCGATTCTTGCACCCTCAATATTGGCCTACCTCTAATAACAACTAGAAGCCGCGGTTGCGTCTCACGTTGTGCTTTGATAAAAGAGAGAAAAAAGAACACGCTAAGATGTGCTAGTGGTGAACTGGTCAGCACTCCCATCTGAATCCTTGATCAATAGCACCACGACCAGCAAAATGTTTATGGAAAATGACAGCACACCGCAAGGCAATGTGTTTGCATAATATTTTCAGCACACGTGATTGGCTTCTACTTGAATTGTTTTATTATTTTTTTCCTTTTAGGGGCGATAAATACGATAGATTCTCTATTAAAATATTCAGACAATGAGATATTCCCCCAGAAACGATTCCTCCAATCCGTTGGCGCGTATGATTTGATTTCGAGCAGTTTTTTTCCATTTGACGTGGCTGTTTTAGCCCTCATCCACCTCATCTCAAATTTCATTTTCTGGAACTTGTGGGCTGACCCACAGGTCGCCACGCATGCCGCATTCAAAACACCCCTTCTTCTATTTTGACTTCAGAAATGTATAAAAACTTAAAGAGTAGAAGTGAGACCAAAACCTCTGTGACGCCCTCATCTACTCACAAATGCCGTTCTATGTCACATTTCCAAATGTAGGGATCTGCGAATCACAACTGTGCTTTTCGAAACGAATCTTGAATCGAATCTTGTCTCCGATATCGATATCGAATCAAATCTTGACTCGAATCTTAACCTTTACCTAACACGAAAAGCAGACGACACTTGCAAATAAAATTATTGAAGCACTAATTTTTTTGATATTTTGCGTCAAAAACATAGCTTATGACCCCTCATTGGAACGAGCTCGTTGAGCTCGTTCCAATGAGGGGTCATAAGCTAAGTTTTTGTGGCAAAAAATGAACAAGTAATAAAAATTGAATGGTGAATTTTGTGAATAGCGCTGGCCAGTTTTTGGCCGTTATGTTCTGTAAAGGGTAGTAGGTATAAAAGGCGGATTCTGGACCCCTTTGTACATGTACCGTAAACGCACACGTACATTGTGCGTTTACCGCCATAGGATTCAGTGTTAAATCGCGTACACGTATACAAAAATGTCGTTTTTTCATGGTGGTCCAGAATCCGCTATTGTTTTTGAGGCTCACAGATAGCACTTTTAACTTTCAAATACCCGTTGGCAAACGCGTACATTCGACACGTCGCTCAAAAAAGTGAAAAATGTACGAAATTGTACATCTACATTTCTTAAAAAAATTTTGTCGACGTTCCCATCGCGGATTAGACCTTCAATCTATCGTTGGTGAACGTGAGCAAAAAACGTTTTGCGGCTTCTAGACCAGCATCAAAAAGGTGGTTTGCGGATTCTGAACCAGTGGTCCAGAATCCGCTATTGTTTTTGAGGTTCACAATAGAGTCGACTATAAGATTGAATTCGATAAATTCTATCATAATAGACACTCATGTTTTTGTTTCGGTGTGAATGAAAGGTTTTCGTTCAAAAGAGTCGACTATAAAATTGAATCTGTTATAATAGACATCCATGTTTTGTTTCGGTGTGAATGAAAGGTTTTCGTTCAACGGATGACATTGAAAAAAATTGAGTTTTAGAAAATTAGAATCGATGGAAAAATCGTTTGTTTACGTTTTGTCACTGCGAATTTTGTGAAATAAATCTTAATAAAACACTTTGTAGAATTGTTTCATTCAAATAAAAATAGTTCGTAGAATTGTTTCATTCAAATAAAAAATCTATTATAAAACCTTTTTCACTTAGATTAATTTTTAAGAGATAAAACTATTATAATAGACACTCATGTTTTTGTTCTGGTGTGAATGAAAGGTTTTCGTTCAATGGATCGTTTTAATAATAGACAATAAAAGCGCGTTTCCACTCAATCAGGTTTAAGAGGTAAATAAATTTTTAATATATTCGTGATAATGTTCGGATATATATATATGAACCCTTTTAACGGATGTAATTATTCCCAAAGGGTTTAATCAGAAACCGGTTTCTTATGCGCTAAAACTTTCAAACTTTTCAAAGTTCTCCAGTTCGTCACTGAGTGAATAATCTGTGATGCGATTTTTTTCAGAGGCAAAACGCATTTATAGAGGTTTTATCATGTAAAATGTTTTTCCTCAACTGGTTTTTAGTTATTATATTAAAGACAGAAGATTTCTATTTACTTAAAACATAAAAATAATTATACATTTAATTTTGAAAATAATAAATAACTCACATTAGCATACTCAAAGGAAATATTAATAATTTAAAAACGAAAAAAAATGTTTTTACAGATGGATGCCAAACGTAGAGATCAGCTTTTAAACGAATATGAACGTGTTAAGAATAGTATTCAATCAGCTGATAGAAGCAGACGGCTTGGAGAAGTGGAATTGATGGGCGAAGCCAAAAAAATATTAAAACCCATGACGGATGTTCAGGAACGAAGCAGGAAGGAGATAGTTGAAGAATTGAGACCCACAAAAGAAAGTTCTTTGAGAATGGGTTCGTTGCCCGGTAGTTTTACAAAACAGTATTCCTTTCAATCTACACCGGATTACGTTCCCATGAGAATCGAAACCGACGTGAGCGAGAGCGACGATACAGCTTCGTCTATCACCACTGATAGCATCGCGTCGTCCGGGGATGGTGGTAAGAGAGATCTGTTGTATGGAATTTATAAGGATTCGGACGGTAGAAATTTTGTGGGCGACACAGAAGTGGAAATGGATGATGATAATTTAATCGTCGGTTCGAATAAGTAAAAAATAACTGATGAACTGCGCAAATTGCTCCTTTTCGACAAGCCTGGGGATTACACGGAACAGGATTTCGACAATTACGGCGACATTCTGGTTCAGACCCACGCCATGAAGAGAAATAACGATGCCAGAGAGACGAGACCCAAAGCCAACAGAGGTTACAAGTGGACGAAAGTGGTGAAACCCTTATGGGATATGAATAAGAAGTTCGTCGAATCGGTGACTGGCAAAGGGGTGAAAACCACTTTTCTTCCGAGCGATTCTAGCGCTCTGTCTCAGAGATTGAGTTTGTTGATGGCAAGTAGACGCGCTGGTAACACTGGATTAGATAATGAGATAGTAAGCATATGCGACGAATTGTTAAGACAGAAGGTTTTGAATAAAAACCACTATAAAAGGCTGATGAACGAATTGAAGGATTGATGTATATAATAAGTAGAGAGAAACAAACAAACAAAATATATAAAATAAAAACAGTAAATTTTACACTAGAATAATAAAAGTATTTAAACAACAAACAATTTACCAGTGAAAACAAAATATATATTATAAAATAAAAATATGTTGGTGATAAAGAACAGGGGATACGTTAGAACTTACGTTCAAGGCGGTTCTGGCATCGTCGATTCTATAATGCGAGCGTTCACGAGCGATGCAGGTAGAAAACTCGCATCGACCGCGTTTGAGGTTGGTAAGAAGACGGCTTTGGATGCTGGTAAGAAAGCCGCTTCCGAAGCCAGTGGTAGGATAGCTTCTGTGGCTGGCAAGAGGGCAGCCGACGCGTCGATCAACAAGTTGATCGGTCCATCGGCGAAGCGAGCTACGTTAGAGCGAACGCCGAAAAGTTGGAAAGATTTTAAGGATGCTGTGGTACCCATACAAGACTTAGCCAAAATGACGAGTGGATCTGGATTGAAGAGAACTCGCGACGGTGTAATATAAATAAATAATAATATTAAAAACTGAGGTTGAAAAAAACATAAAAAAATGTGTTTGAAAAAATCTAAAATAACCAAAAAAAAAAAAAATAAACAAAGATGAACATTAAAGATATGTCTTGGAACGACGCCGCGACAAAGAGGTCGAATAACGAGTTCTTTCCCAAAAGCATAAGAAGCTTGATAGTGGGAAAATCGAATTGTGGAAAGACCAATCTGTTGATGAATCTGTTGTCGCGACCCGACTGGTTGGATTACGACAGATTGTTTGTGTTTGGCAAGAGCTTGTTTCAACCCGAATACAGATTGCTTCGAGTGTGCATGGATCGTAGATTGCCTAAGGGCGTCATAGCCAGAATCTTTGACAGTAGGGAGGAATTTGACAAAAGTGAAGCTTCTCTTTCGACCATTTTGGACGGTGCGGCAATGAAATTGATGAAGAGAAATGCATCTTCGAACGTCGAGTGTCGATTTTATGAGAACGCTAGTGACGTTCCGGATCCAAGAGAATTGAAATCGGAAGATAAGAATCTCATGATTTTCGACGATCTGCTTTTGGAGAGACAGAACCGATGCGAATCGTATTACGTTAGGAGTCGTCACAGCAACGTGGACTGTTTCTACCTGTCGCAGAATTATTTTTGATTGCCCAGACAGACGATAAGGGAGAACGCTAATTTTCTATGTCTCTTTCGCCAAGATCTCAAGAATCTCAATCACATCTACGGCGATCACGTCGCAAACGACATGAGCGCGGCGGAATTCAGGCGATTCTGCAAGAGGGTTCGGGATGGAGGATTTTACAATTTCGTCGTGATCGATTTGACTAGCGAATTTAATCGCGGAAAATATCGGTGCGGATTCGACAAGTTTTATGTTTCTGATGATAATAGATAGAGCGCGAAAATAAAATTAGAAAATAATAAATCTTCAAATAATTCGAACCTTCCATCGAATTGAATAGAGAGAAAAGATACGAGATGGCGTTGGTGAATCTGGAGACTTATTATTCCTTTCCCAACGTCACCGAAAAGAATAACTCGTTCAAGTATTCCGATGGAGTGGATTGGTTGGAGATTCGAATTCCCAAAGGAAGTTACGACATAGACGATTTGAACAATTACATTCAGACGCGAATGAAGACGGATGGAAAGGGAAGCAACAAGATCAGACTCACTCCCAACCCAAATACCTTACAGTCGATGTTGGATTTGGAAGATAATTTTCGAGTGGATTTCAACACGGACGATTCTATAGGCAAGATGCTGGGATTCGATCGAAAGATGTATCGAGGCCACGCGGCATCTGAAAATACGGTTGACATTCTCACAGTCAATAGCATTCTGGTGAACGTGGATGTGATTGCTGGAAGCTACGTGAATGGTAGCGCTCAACCGACGATCTATTTCTTCTTTCCAAATGTATCGCCGGGTTATAAGATTGTGAAACGACCTCGAAATTTAGTTTATCTACCAGTGATTTTAGACACGTTGTATAGTCTCAAAAACACGTTGATGGATCAAAATGGTGAACTGTTAGATCTTCACGGAGAGAGGGTGACGATACGATTTCACATAAGAGAAATATAAAAGCAAAAAAAAAAAAAAAAATATTGTGTATATATAAATAACAAAATAAAAATAAACGCAATATTAATTTACAAAAATTATTTAATATATATAATTATCATTAAAACAAAAAAAACAATTGAAGAAAATATATTTAAAAAAAAGAATTATGACACAATACGTGGTTAAAAACGTGAACATATCTGCAGGACAGAGGAAGAAACTTAAGAGAGCGTTAACAACTCGAGGCAAGGCGGTGAGATTCAAATTCACTCACGAAGATCTGACGAGTGGCGGTCAGGATTCGATCGCCTGGACCAGAAGTCAAACCAAAAGGATGGAGAAAGCGATTCGTGATGGAAGAGGGTTGACGGTGAGATTGAGTCCCGCTCAACTGAGAAACAATTTGAGAATGAAAGGCGGTTTCCTACCGCTATTGGCAGGAATCGCCGCAAAAGCATTACCCTTTGCCGCAAAAGCATTACCCTTTCTCGGAAAGACTGTCGGCGTGGGAGCTCTCTCGGGACTCGCGAGTTTGGCAGTTGAGAAATTAATGGGTGGAAGCGGACTGTTTTTGAAGAAGGGAGGAGCCGTGTGTCGCGTCCACGTAGATCTAAGACAGCGGTAAAGGATTGTATCTAGAACCCTTTAGAGGTGACAACTCTTTGAGTGGAAACAGTCTCTATCTAAAGAGTGGACGGAATGTTGAGCGACTCGGCAAGGGTTTGTTGTTTGGTGAGAATTCGCCATTTAAGAATACACCGATTTTGAGTATGTTATTATAATGTAAAAATTATATAATTATATAAAATATAAATCATAGAAAGTATAAAATATTATAAAATGGATAAAAAGGTGGAAAAACGATTAGACGCTAATGATGGATATCTTAGGAAAGATCTGATAAAAGAGTTAAATAAAGATCAGGATAGATGGTTGAAATTTAAAAGAATGAGACGTTTTCCACCGTCACCACTACCTTCTGAAGAGAATGGTAATGATGCGAGTGTTACCGAGAGATGCACAACATTCATTCATAATTATGATTCGGATAAACAAATGTGTTCTTATAAAAAAAATGTAACATATCACAAAAAAAAGAAAAGAAGAATCGACGCCGAAATTTGAGAAAAAAGGAAACGTTATTATAATATATGGGCGATAGTGAAGAAGGAAAACAAAAACAAAAAAAAAACAAAACAAAAGTAATGAGATCTAGAGATGATCAACCTCTCTAGATCTCATTATTTTTTTTCCCTTCTTCTTCGCTAAAAAATCAATCTCTCTATTGTTTATATTTCCAAGTCCGTTATTAGCATGTTGACGCTCGTGTATTCTCCTTTTTCGAAAATGTGTTGAATGTTTATCTTTACTTTTTTGAGTTTTTTTACATCGGTGAACATGCTCTCACCACCTGATTTGTCCACGAGTTCGAGTGAGATTTTTGGATATATGTAACTTCCATAGGACAACGACAAATCGTCCTTGTCGAATTCTCTATCTTTGGCGATGACGATTTTCTGTAGATCGCTTTGGTAGTCGTAAAACAAATCGAGCATGGCTTTGTCCAATTTCAAAGGCATGTTATATTTGTCATATTTGCGCTCTAAGCCCTTTGTCTCGACCTCGTTCATTTCGATGGAATCGTGTCATTGTAATCTATAGATTTTAAAACTGAATTTCTTACACGTTTCAACTAGTTTCAATTTCAATTCACATTTTTTAGGTGTTGTTTTCATGATCGATTATTTGTTTTTTTTTGTTTTATGAATTATTGCAAATAATATATATTTTTAAATTTTGTATTTAATAATTTGTTAAAAAGTTTATTTTTTTTACTCTTTATATATATATAAAAAAAAGGTTTTTTTAATTTTAATTTTCTTTAATGTGAAAATTTTTTTTGTAAAAGTGTTTTTTCTCTTTATATATATAAATAAAAAGTTAAATTTTAAAATCCTTTTTTCTCGTATTAATTCAATTTTTTCACGTTAAGGAACATAAAAAAATGATTAATTTCATCAAAAAAACATATATATATAAAAACAATTTTAAAACTTTTTAACAAATTAGTTAAATACAAAATTCCCAAAAAAAAAAAATTCTTACAAATGGAGCAAACAAATAAAAAAATGGAAAATTTAAATGAGAAAACCATACCTCGGTTGAACGAGATTTGAAAAATTTTTAAAATTCCACATTTCAGAAATCATAGAACCAAATCAAAAAAAAATGAAGTCATACAGGAATATTATTTGCGAAATGATGGAAAGAAAAAAATCGAAAGATCGGAAGTGGATAAACTTAAACAGTCAAAAATGCATCGATTGTGAAAAATGAGAAGACGACTAAATGAAAAGCCATTGAAGAACTTCTAGTTTCAAAAGAAAAGAAAAAAAAAAACTAAAACAAAAACGAGTGATGTACTTCAGATTCTAGACAAACGAGATATATCAAGCAAAATTCGACAAGCAATCAATGAAGGGAAAGGAGAAGGATATGTAGCACGACTCATCACAGAAATATTCCAATCGAATCCTGTAGAACGGGAGACTGCGATCAAAGGCATTTTTAAAACTTTTGATGTGATTCCCTCGTTCAAGAAAATCGATCCGAAATTGTTCATGGAACGGGTGAAGAAAAAAGTATTGGATTTGTTTCGCAAACACATGAATGTGGGACAAAAAATTAAGATGATACTCCATTGCGTAATGAATAAAATTGACGTGAAGTCTGGTGAGAGCATCATGACAAATGCATTTTTCAGATCTAATGTCGAACCCGTATTTCGAGGTTCAGATTTATCAGACATTTTCGAAAAGATGAAAGACAAGATGTTGACGTCTCTGGTGAATTATCAACATGAAGGTAGTAATTGGACGTCCGATGAGGTGTTGAAACTAGAAATTCATATAACTGAAAATGATTTGTTGAAAGGGTCTTCCTACGTGGAATTACCATATTTCTTAGCTAAAAAACACTCCGTGGTCAACGTGACAAATAAAGATGATCAGTGTTTTAAATGGGCAGTCACCTCTGCTTTATACCCTGTCAAAATGCACTACGATAGAGTTTCTCGTTACGAGGAGACTTCTAAAAATCTCGATTGGACCGGAGTGACTTTTCCAATGCAGTTAAAACACATCGAACGTTTCGAGGCTCAAAATCCCACAATAGCAGTGAACGTCTTGTGATACGATGATGAAAAACGAATGATCTGTCCTCTCAGACAGACTTCGTATTTCGAAAGAGAAAAGACGATTATTTTATTATTGATTTTGAATGGTGACAATCGTCATTATTGTTGGGTTAAAAATCCGAGCTGATTACTGTTGAGACAAAATAATAAACATAAAGGAAACATATGTTTATCTTGCAACTGCATGAACATGTTTCAGAGCGAAAAATCGTTAGCAAAACATCAGGAATATTGCAACAAAAATCAAGGTGTCGCCATCGAAATGCCCAAACCCAACACCGTCATGAAGTTTGAAAATCACAATAGAAGGTTAAAAGTACCATTTGTCATGTACTCCGATTTCAAATGATTCACCATGAAAATGAGTTCCTGCCAACCCGATGCTCTTCGAAGTTACGTTGAAAGATATCAAAAACACACGCCTTTGGGTTATGGCATTTACGTGAAATGTGCTTTCAACTCGCAACACGACATGGGTCCCTTCATCTACACAAAACAGTGCGAAGACGACGACGTGGCTCAAAGGTTCGTGGAAGAGTTAGAATCGAAAATTCAAATGTTATATGATAAATTCAAAACTCCGGCGAAAATGATCATCACGCGAGAGCAGCAGCACGAAAAATGTCACATATGCAGACAATCATTCGACGAGAATTCAGAGGAAAATAAGAAGGTCAGAGACCACGATCATTACATGGGTCTGTATCATGGTCTAGCTCACAGCAAGTGTAATTTAAAATATCGAGATGCCATTTTCTATCCGGTGATATTTCACAATCTCTTGGGTTACGACAGTCATCTGTTCGTGAAAAATCTCGGCACCTCCCTCGAAATATTAAATTGCATCGTGAACAGCGAAGAAAGATACATTTCCTTCACGAAATGGAAGGTCATGGAGAAGAAAAGGGTAATCGACGTTGAAAGAAAAAACGAAATTCATTCGTAGAGGCATACGTTTCATCGACAGTTTTAAATTCATGTCGACCGCTCTGGAAAAATTAGTCAATAACATGAGCAAGGATAAATTTAAAATCACGAGCGAACATTTTGGAGAATGAGTAAACGTCATGTTGAGGAAAGGAGTCTATCCTTACGATTACATGAATGATCTAAAGAGATTCAACGACACCGCACTACCTTCGAAAGAAGATTTTTATTTGAAATTATACGAATCCGACATTTCCGACGAGAATTACGAACACGCCAAAAACGTCTGGAAATCATTCGATATGAAAACCATGAGAGATTATCATGATCTCTATCTGAAGACTGACGTTCTGCTCTTGGCAGATGTGTTCAAAAATTTTCGAGACGTCTGTCGTCGAAATTACGATCTGGATCCGGCTTGGTATTTCACCACACCCAGTCTGGCGTGTGACACTCTGTTGAAGACCACCGAAGTCCAATTGGAATTATTATCTGATGTGGACATGTTGCTCATGTTCGAAAGGGCTATGAAAGGTGGCGTCTCGATGATCTCCCACAGATATTCTGAAGCTAACAATCCCTACATGAAAGAAGGTTTTAATTCGAAACGGTCAAATAAATACATACAGTATTGGGACGCTAGTAATCTGTATGGTTGGGCTATGAGTCATCCTTTACCGATTGGAAATTTCGAATGGGTAACGGAACCGGAAGAGATGCAAAAATGGAGAGACTATCCTTGAATTTTAGAAGTCGATTTGAACTATCCAGAAGAATTACATGATCTACACAATGATTATCCACTGGCTCCCAAACGAATGGAACCAAACGAAGGAGACGAGGAAAAACTCCTTCCCAATTTATTTAACAAATGTAACTACGTCGTCTACAGTGAGAATTTGAAACAATACGTCGATTACGGGATGAAATTAGTCGACATACATCGCGTCATTCGATTCGATGAAGAGTCTTGGATGAAAAAATACATCGATCTCAACACGAATCTCAGAATTCAAGCCGAGAACGATTTTGAAACAGATTTCTTCAAACTCATGAACAACTGTGTGTACGGTAAATCAATGGAAAACATCAGGAAGAGAACCGACGTTCGACTCGTCACGTCTGAGAAAAGAGCTAAAAAATTAGTGGCGAAACCCAATTACAAACACCGAACCATATCCTACGAAAATCTAGTGGCCGTTCACATGCAAAAGACGCACCTGAAGTTCGACAAACCGTATTACCTCGGACCGATCATCATAGATATCAGCAAGCGATTGATGTACAAGTTTCACTACGATTATGTCAAACATAAATTTGGTGATAAAGCCAAACTACTGTTCACCGACACGGACAGTTTAGTTTACGAGAAAGAGACGACAGATGTCTACCGAGATGTATCTCCAGACAACAATCAAATGACAACAAGAAGGTGTTAGGTAAATTTAAGGACGAGAGCGGTGGTAAACAAATCGTCGAATTCGTGGGCTTGAGATCTAAACTGTATGCTTATCATCTAGAAGATGAAGAGATCAAGAAGTGCAAAGGGGTTAAAGCATGCGTGGTGAAGAAAAACATCTCTTTTCGAGAGTATAAAGATCGTCTGTTAGGAAGTGGTCCAGTGTATAAGACTATGAAATCGATTTGAAGCGAAAATCACGACTTGTATACCGAAATAGTCAACAAGATTTCGCTGATGGCTGATGACGATAAGAGATTCATGTTAGACGATAAAATAAGCACTTTAACACTCGGACATTGGACTTTGGGTCTAATTTTAGATGATAGGATTTCAGATATGATTGAGGATGATAGGATTTCAGAACATCAAGAGGAATTAGACGGATTCAAGATTATGGAAGTCGAGGAATTGGACGGATTCAAGATTATGGAAGTCGATAGAGTTAGTTTAAAAAGAAAAATAAAAAAATAAAAAATAACGTCATTTTAGTAAATTATAATAAAATAAATAAATTTAAAAAAAAAATATACGCATTTATGAATAAGAAAATAGAGATATCCGTAGAAGGTGTTGTCTTACCTAACGAACCCCTATCCAACATCAATCTGTCGAATGCAGCAAAGGATTTGAAAATCAAAGATTTTCTAGGTGTGTTTTCCAGAGATGCCTTGCTGAAGAGAAGACCTCGACAATCGGAATGCAGAATTTTAAATATAGATGATTTATCGTGTGAAGGCACTCACAGGGTGGCGTGGTTCAAGAACAGGAAGAAGAAGAATTATTATTTTGACAGCTACGGAATCTCACCGCCGAAAGAAATAAAGAACTATTTCAACAAATCGATGGTTCGTTACAACACAGAACGAGTGCAATCGCCAGATAAAGTGTTTTGTGGTCACCTGTGTCTCTACGTTCTCAAGAGATGGGCTGAAGGAGATCAGTTTCAAGATATTCTCAATGATTTACATTAGAGAGAGATTTTTTTTTATAGTATATATAAAGGTAAAAAAAATATTTAAAAAATTTTAATCGAATAAAAACGAAAAATAAAAATAAGTGAAATAATTCATTTTTAATAAACTGCATTTGAAATATATTTTAAAACAAAAATCTCAAAACAACATGCCAGTCGATAAATTTGGTAGAAGTGAAGACGAAAGTCAACCCAAAAAGAAGAGGAAGACGCTCGAAGTCGGCGATGGTTACGACGTTGCCAACTTGGATGAACGTTACGTTCGGAGATACGAACCTCGAGAAGAACCTTTGAACATGAACAATAAGATGCTGTGACTAAAAACTACGTCGACAGGGGGAACGCGGATTTCGAACGAATCATGCTAGATAATTACGTGGATAAAGCCATGACCGATGATCTCGATCTGAATTCCAAACGTTTGGTGAACGTCGCGAATCCCATAGATCCCACTGATGCCGCGACCAAGAAATACGCGGACGACTCTCACGCGCGATTCAGCAAACATCTGAGAAATAGATATGTTCAGAAAACGATGCACTCGGAATTGAACGCCAATTCTAACAAGATAACGAACGTGGCCACTCCCACGTATCCCAATGACGTGGCGACCAAACACTACGTAGATCTGGAACAGAGAAAATCTGACAGACGAGAAATGAAATCGGATCTGAATACGGGATTCAACAAGATATTGAATCTGTCGAAGGTCGACGACACGGATGTGGACTCAACCATGGTCAACAAGGGCTCCGTAGATTCTGCTGTGATACGATCACAAGAATACGTAGAATCGCAAGTGGACGATCTCTACCCGAACAAACAATCTGGTGGAACCATGGAGGGTGGTATCAACATGAACGGTGAGAATTTATTCGGTCTCGATCACGATTCCGAATTCGATTCCAGTGCAGTCAGCAGGAAGTACATGGATGACAACTCGGTCTGGAGAAAGGGTGACATCATGGAAGGTAAACTAGACATGGGTGGACACGCGCTCACGAATCTACCGGATCCCGTGAACATGACGGATGCCTGCATCCTGATTTCGTTGGTGGAAAGAGTCAAATACGCTAGACAATTGATCACCGTGTGGGCCAAGGAGGCCGGCACGTTAGAGGAGGGAAAAACCGAGTGGTCTTTCGGAAACGGAGGTAGCGGATCGAAACATGGTCATGTGGGATATCCCATGCCGTTAGGAGGTAAAATCATTCGAATGAGTCTGGCTTCCTCGGATTTGAATAACAGAGCGGTCGTCAATCTCGTGGTGAATGGAGTAGAGAGCGATAAGGAATACAGCATCGAAAAGACTGAGAATCAACACGCGAATGTTAGCACGTTCGGCACGCCTCTCAAAGTGAACGCCGGAGACAGGATTAATTTCGTTACAAAAACCAATAATCCCGAAGCCGCCACTTCCGTGGTGAGTCTACTGATCGAACTAGATCCTTTGAACAAACAGTGAATGCATGGAAATAATTTAAAAAAAATAATGTGTGATTATTAAAACAAAAAAAAGTAATGAGATTTAGAAAAATGTTCAATCTCTCTAGATCTCATTACTTTTATTTTTTTTTTGTTTTTTTTTAATAATTACTCATTACTTTTTAATTTTTTTTAATTTTTTTCACACACGTCTCTCATCGAATGATCGACATCTTATTTCCATCCGATTCGAATTGTAATTCTCTGTCCGAAGGACCAGGGCAAAGGCTTCGGTTTTTCTCGGCACGTTCCTATCGAATTGCATCTTGATCTGAATGTCTAAGATGCTACTCTTGAGTCGTTCACTCTGTTTACTGACGTCGAATACGAACATGCGATACATCGACTTGTATTCGCCGGGAGATATATTAGGGCTGCTCATCAATTCGTCTAGACCGTGATACTTCTTTCTAAAATCAGCGGCGTCGCCGTACAGTCTGCAGAAATCATTCTTGTCCAATGACGCGTTGTAATCGATTGCTGGATATCTCGTGGCGTTCAGAAACACTTGCATGTTTCTCAAACTGCAGGGATTGAACAGCGACGCATTCTTTTCCTGAGACCCATCGCTATCGGTCTGAAACTCAACCACGATGAAACGCGGTCTCTCGGAAGTGGATTTCACCGTCAATCCCCAATCGAAGTGATTCGTGGAGGGTGGAATGCTAGCCGTGTCGCAGTGTCTCATTCTAAATCCCACGGGTAATTTACTCTTGGATTCTGTGATATTGTAGAGACACGCTTTTTCCTTGATCGAAGGCTCCACGTGTGGAACGAACCACGATATGTTGTGTAGAGTTAACTTACCCACATCGGTCACAGGGAGTCTCACTATTGCGTCGTCGTTTCCTTTTCGAATCAACATCAGATTGTGTTTGAATCCGTACATGATCTTGTTGTAATCGTCCGCGAATCCGAAGATGTGTTTCAAAGGTATCCTGAACGAAAACGTTCCTTTGGGTCTGGACGTCTTGACGACGTAGTCGAATATCGCGGCGGCGCCGGCGCTAGCAGGGCCGATGGTGTCTTTCACCCACAACTGATTAAGTCCTCTGGATTTCGAAAAATCATCCGGATACGTCAAGAGTCCGAACATCGTGGTGGCCTGACTGGGATGAAACACAGATTCTATCTCTTGTCCGGATAGCATGTATTTTATATTACTGAATAGATGCATGATGCCATTATTGGCTAGAGTAACCGTGTCGTCGTTGTCGTCGTCGTAGTCGCTCCCATCTTCCTTGGTAAGACGTCCCTGCACCACTATGTAACTCTCGCTAGGATGGACGAATAGATCTTGAGTTTCGACGTTGATTCTTATCTCTCCGGCATTGTTCAAACTCGTTCCGGTTACCGGTTCATATTCGTGAACCTCATATTCTTGAATACTTTCATCTTTCACTATGCTTTGTGCGATATCTGGTATATTTGCCATTTTTGAAGGGTTTTTTTTTGTTTATTAATTAGCTTGCTTTTTTGTCTAAAAATAGTTTTAATTATTTTTTAGTATTATTTTTCTCTCCTATATATATGTATGTGTAAACAAGAAAATGTTAAAGAGAGTAAATAAAAAAAATTTGTTTTCTTTATCAAAACTTCGCCTTCTGCAATTGTTGTTCGTAACACTTTCCGATGATCTCTTCTCCATCCAAAGCTTCGATTTCGTAAGTCACCAGATCGGTGTGAAATATTTTGCTTATCACAAAGATTTCCAAGGTCCATCGAGGAGTATAACCCTTTTCGAAATGCTTCTTTTAAGCATAGATTCTCACTCGATCACCGACTGAAAATTTCGGCGTTCTAGACTTCTTCCTGATCTTAGATCTCTCAGGATATAGATTCGCGTAGACCCGTTTTTCGTTTCGAGGATCGCTAGCTTCCACGGGAGTCATCTTGATCGATCTGTGTCGTGTGTTGTTGTAATCTTCGACCAGACCGTTCAGAGCGTATATGTATTTCTTGGTCGAATTCGCCGTGAAGTATCTATGCATCTTTTCCTTCATCGTTCGATTCCGACGTTCCACAACGCTGGCTTTCTCTTCGTTTTCGATCGAGTAGAGGTCGACTAATCAATGAACGTGCTTGTTGTAGAATTCTTTTCCCTTATCCACCCACAATTTATTCGGTTGTCGAGAAGACGAGTCGAACACGCTCTTCAGAGCCTCGGTGACGCAAGGTCCCGATTTATTCTTCAAAGCTCTGATGGAACCGTATATGGAAAACACGCCGATGACCGTCAATTAGATATTTGACACCCTCGTTCCACCTCGAAAACGATCTCATGTCGACCAAGTCGGCAGACCAAATTTCATCCAAACCCTTCACGAACACCCTTCTCTTTCTGAATTTCGGTTCTTCTTCTTTTCAGATGCGCTTTTTTTGAACGCCCCATCCGAATCGACGCTTCGCACCGATCAAATTGCCGAGCAGCGAACGTTCTATCTTCTCTCTCCTGGTCGGATTCGATATACCTCTCAATTTCGCCAACATGTTTTTATCGCAGTCATCTTTGCGATTCTTGCTGTTGGGATGTCCGGCGTAGCATAGATCGTGATCATACTCGGCCGCGTCCACCCTATTCACAGGTTTGCTCCAAGATTTAGGAGTCAGATCGGCGTTGAGTCTCTTGTTCAATTTCGTTCCAGATCCCGTGAAACTGTGACCAGGCAGATGCATTTCGAAAGGTACATTATTGATCATTTTATTCACGATGCCTTTACCTTTGCTCGCGTTCTTTTTTTGACGAATCGAGTCTTGATAGCACCACACACGTCGCAAATTCCGCGAAGCATCTGTCTATCGTTTTTAGTTCGTACTTCTTGAGAATTACTCGTCTCGGTAACTCTCTTAAACTTTACGCAATACATTTTGTGAGAGTTATTTAAATTAATCTCTTTTTTATTTCATATATAAATTTAATATTTCTTTTTATACGCCCGTTTGAAAAACGGGACGTATTATAGTATGGCGTTGTCCGTCCGTCCGTCCGTCCGTCCGTCCGTCCGTCCGTTTGGTTTCCGAACAATAACTTTAGTATTTGTTTTCCGATCGGCTCCAAATGTGGTATGTGGTTTAATCACAACAAAATACAGGTCAAGTTCGAATATGGGGTCGGTCCGAACATTTTTCGCCTGAATTATGGCCCCAGTTGGACTTAGAATTCGTCAAATATTTGGTTTCCGGATGATAACTTTAGTATTTGTTTTCCGATCGGCTCCAAATGTGGTATGTGGTTTAATTACAACAAAATACAGATCAAGTTCGAATATGGGGTCGGTCCGAACATTTTTCGCCTGAATTATGGCCCCTGTTGGACTTAGAATTCGTCAAATATTTGGTTTCCAGATGATAACTTTAGTATTTGTTTTCCGATCGGCTCCAAACTTGGTATGTGGTTTAATCACAACAAAATACAGGTCAAGTTCGAATATGGGGTGGGTCTGAACAATTTTTGCCTGAATTATGGCCCCGGTTGGACTTAGAATTCTTCGTCAAATATTTGGTTTCCGGATGATAACTTTAGTATTTGTTTTTCGATTGGCTTCAAACTTGTTAGTCTTTTTCTCAAATGACTGAAAAATTTAGTCATTTCACAAAATCACTGCTTTCAAAGTCTGACCGTAACATATATATATATGCCAGTATAAATTTCTCGCACTCTAAAAAAATTGCAAATGTGTTAAAATGGTACAATTTGAACAGTTCACGGGCGTATGATGCAATGCCCAGCGGTGCTCTTGTTTAAAAATTCTGTTCTTATTATATATATTTTTTTTTCAATCGCTGCTCTTGAGTTCTATCATCTTACTGAATTCCTCCCTAGCCTCATTCCTCCCCTTTTCCACGAGAGAATCCTTCATCTCTTCCTTCATGATCTGATGAGTCTTGATTCTCATGGCTTCTTTCATGGCATCGTATTTCGTTTTCTCGCTCAATATCGTGAAGTATTCTCCGTCTGATATCCTACCATCTTTCAACGCCATCGAGATCATTTCGAATATCGTGTCGATCTCGGAGTCGGCCAAGACGCGAATCTTTTCGTGTTTCCTTGCCTTCAGATATAATTTCCTACTCAAAAAGTTTCCGAGCGTGCTAGACAATCCGGCGGCGAGAGCCACTCCTACGGTCAACACGATCGGAATGCCGACCGCGGTCGACAACAATCCGCTGCCCGCCGCGTGTAAACCCATGGAAATCGTGATGAGTGTCGTGTCGACCGCGTTGACGAATTTCAGGAAACGCGAATACTTCTTCTTGAGAGAACGGCGAGAATCTCTCTCTCGAGTCAGATACAATTGGATTCTACTGATTTGATCGATGCGATACCTCTCTCCTCTTTCTTTTTCTTCTGGCGACGGTGCCGTTGGCAAAACGCCGTTCGGCTTCTCATCCTCGTCGTCATCTAACGTCGGATACAATTTATTTCTGGATCTCCTTTTGGTGTTTTTTTCTTTCTAATATTAGATAAAAACTTTATGTGTGTATTTATTTTTATTTTCTATTCTCCCTTATTTATATCAACGAGAAAACTTAGACGTATGCTTCATTGAACAATAATTTCATGATGCATCCCTTGTCTTCTAAAGTCAGACTTCTACGCGCCAATTTCAGTTCTTCCGAAACCGTGGGCTTGTCTCGATCCTTACAGAAGAGTATTTCTTTTTTATTTCCTTACTATTTTTATTTGAATGTAACAATTCTACAAAGTGTTTTATTAAGATTTATTTCACAAAATTCGCAGTGACAAAATGTAAACAAACGATTTTCCATCGATTCTAATTTCTAAAACTCAATTTTTTCAATGTCATCCGTTGAACGAAAACCTTTCATTCACACCGAAACAAAACATGAATGTCTATTATAACAGATTCAATTTTATAGTCGACTCTTTTGAACGAAAACCTTTCATTCACACCGAAACAAAAACATGAGTGTCTATTATGATAGAATTTATCGAATTCAATCTTATAGTCGACTCTATTGTGAGCCTCAAAAACAATAGCGGATTCTGGACCACTGGTCCAGAATCCGCAAACCGTTTTTTGATGCTGGTCTAGAAGCCGCAAAACGTTTTTTGCTCGCGTTCACCAACGATGGATCGATGGTCTAATCCGCGATGGGAACGTCGACAAAAATTTTTTAAGAAATGTAGATGTACAATTTCGTACAATTTTCACTTTTTTGAGCGACGTGTCGAATGTACGGGTTTGCCAACGGGTATTTGAACGTTAAAAGTGCGATCTGTGAGCCTCAAAAACAATAGCGGATTCTGGACCACTATGAAAAAACGACATTTTTGTATACGTGTACGCGATTTAACACTGAATCCTATGGCGGTAAACGCACAATGTACGTGTACGTGTACGGTACATGTACAAAGTGGTCCAGAATCCGCCTTTTATACCTTCTAAGGGTTAATAGACAAGTTATTTCCTTAGATGCTGAAAGTGACCTTAAATGCCAATAAATACATATTCCCTGTAGCACCGTCGCTGAAATAGGCAAGCCTATCATCCAAAGTTTTAGTTTTTGAAGACTTGGCTCGTTACTACTTACTACTGCAGTTTGTGACAACAATGACTAGTTCTGGACAATGCGAGCCACACAGACTCGTAACATTTCACCTCCTTAGAACGAATCAATATTGTACCTTCGATTCGGTACATGGATAAGTGATGTATCCCAAGATGAGACGGTGCGGGAGGCAAACATGTTTGGGGATGTATATTTACTGTATTAAATTGTGCACTGCTGCTTCTGTTCTTCATTATATCCAGCGTTCCACCCGTATTTGTATTTATCCCATAAATGTCTGTTTATTCGAACAATAAATGCCTTGGATAAATGTTTGCTTTATTCACCTAGCAAGGTGATAAATTTCCACCACAGGTTTAACACTGAAGGAATTTATTCCTACAGTGGAGACGGACTTGTTGACCTCTTACCTCCTCCGCATTCGTGTAGTATAATTAACAGTTCAGTTGTTTTCTTTAAACCTGTTTGAAAGTATTGCACAATACCAGTAGAAAACACTATACATTGTTCATTTAATAAAGTATTTTTGCAAGTTTAACTCAGGTTTGTAGGGGAATTATTTTTAGACAGAAATGTATCACTGCGCCTTTTTTATTTTAGGCAATTCTGCTTGTCTTCGAATTGGACCTATGTGCTCCTCACTTCTCGCTGTGTTTTGTGTCGAGTAACAGCACGATTTCACTGCGACTGCCCTGTAAAAGATTTATGGGATAAACAAAATAAACGTATAGTGTTTTCAAGTAAAAATATTATTCTACTCGTAGAATTAAGAATGAAACCGACTCGCCAGAGGCTCGTCGGTTTCATTCTTAATCCTACTCGTAGAATAATATTTTTACGTGAAAACACTATACGTTTATTCTATATTTATAGTATGATAGGTCTGTATGTTATAGCAGAATCAACATCACAATTGATGTTGCCAGAGAATGTTTGATCATCTCGGAATCTCTCCCGTCGGGAGATCAAACCCGTGATATCCAGCATGAGAGACCAGCACACATATCCACTTGGCCACCACATCACTCTCTTTCTCCAGTCTGTTTGTATGGGTACGAGTCGACTAAGTGCGAAGCGACTCAGCACGAAATGGTAAAGGGACGAAATGATCTGGGGTCAAACTTGTAAAAGAATGAAAGAGCCGACACTCTATCAGAACGTCAGGCCTGGCGATGGTCTTTGTAATGCGTCGCTTTGTTTGTTAATACCACTGATTATGGTCGATGGCACTGCCTGACTTTTAATTAATTTAGAGTCTATTTTCGCGGACGGGATTGTATAGTTCGCAGTGTTAATGTGTTGCCATCACCACAAAAACTGCACAATTAGGCGTATCAAACTGCATATTCTGAACTCTTTCCTAACCGAAGATCATTACTCATTGATAAGTAGGTCCGAGAAATTAACGGCACGTCGGACGTTCTATTGTCTATACTACTAACCTAACAATTACACATTGTCAGTTACTCAATTAAATATGAATTGAGCCAACATGAATGAGTTGTCTAATGTCAATTTTATCCAATTTTCATTCGAAATGTTACAAATTGCACTAAGCACGAGAGATTCCAAAAAATGAAATCTTAAGACTGATTCGGGATCGATCTCGAAGCATGCGTATGGTATCGATATCGAATGAAATCTCGAATCGGATCGTAACCTTTGGAACTCGTAAGACCGGTTTTTCGGTCCAAGGTTTAATTTCGTCCCATTTTTGTCTTATTCTAAGAGGTCTATACACGAGGCATTGATGATAAAATAATAACTGCAGTCTGCAGCGAGATGGCTGCAGACTGAAGTTATTATTTTATCATCCCTGTATATTGATATTGGACTGACCATCTCACTGTAAGTGTACACAAAGGCGAAACTATTCCTGGAAACGAGGGTTCTAAGGGTTAAAAGGCAAATTATTTCATATTGCACTAAGCGGAAGTACCGGAACATTGTGATGACTCTTACAAGACTGAGTGAACACCTTAAATACCAATAAATAAATATTTTCTGTAGCACCGTCGCTGAAACAGCTAGACCTATTATCAATAGTTGTAGTTTTTGAAGGCTCAACTTGTTACTATACGCCTTCTTAAGAACGTGAATAGTAACAAGTTAAGCCTTCAAAAACTAAAATTATGGATTATGTTCCGGGCAAAATTCACTGCTTACCTAACAATTAAACATTGTCAATTAAATATGAAATTGAATTGAGCCTTCATGACTGAATTATCCAAAGACAATGTTATCGAATTTTTGTTGGAAATGTAACAAATTGAAGTTAGTACAAGTGATTCGAAAAAATCGAATCTTGAGACTGATTCGGGATCGATCATGAATCAGACGTATGTTTGATATCGAATCTCGAATATTTGCAGGACCCTATCCAAATGAAGATAAATTGAAAGACAAGGCTATAAATGTTACCTATGAGAAGATATATTGGTTAAATGATGCCATATTCTTGGACTTCTACTTCTTAAAACATGGCCTCAGTGACGTAGATAGCTGGTGGAGGTGGGGGAGGGGGCTGCATCACCCAAAGTATTCCAAGTCAATAAAATCTTTCCGTAAGATTTCAGATTGGACAACCAATCAGGTCTGGACCGACATTCAGTCAAAGAACGTATGTTTCAGCCAAACTGTCATTAATTTTTCTTCCACTCCAACACACAGTCTCACATTGTCCCGACAAGTAGACAAATTTCTAACAAAGTATTGGCTGGCGTGGAAAGGCGTATCTCCTCGTTCCCATTGTGTACTCGTTCCCATTCCGTTAAGACTAAAATCCTCGCCCTCCTATTGGACGAGAGCCCCTATAGTTTTTTTCAATACGGCTCCAGTGGTATGAACCACGCGCATTATATGAAATAAGGTTACCCGTTTCGCAATTTATTTAATTTATTCAGATTGATTGCCAAACCACTTTATTTTCCTCGAGATTTCCCACATGCAGCACAGGGTCGGACTGGTTAAAAAAAAAGTTACCGGGAAACATACCAAGGGGACCTCGGACCCGGACAAAATTTGTTTTTTTCCAACCGAAAGAACGCTGCTTTCTTGCATCTGAGCGACCAATGGTTGTCCACATAGAGGACATTTCCGATGACATTTTTGTGTCCTCTTTGTCGCTCAGTTGGGCAAAAATGATTTCATCAAAGGGGCTCCGGACTCACCAGGCAGTCCATAGTTGGGCCCAATGGGAGATAACGATATTTCGAACCGATAGAACGCTGTTTCCGTGCATCTGACCGATCAGTGGCACACTAGACAGCTGGTGTATCGAAATGCCTCCTACGTAAACTGCCAAAGGAATTCCAAATAGAGGACATTTCGATAAACTGACAGTCTTTGCAATCAGATCCATTTCACCTTTTCAGTCCAGTCAATAAAGTCAAATTATACCCGAACCCCCAAGAAATTGCTATACAAATTGTTGTATTGTTTTTGGGTAGGAATGAGTATGCAAAATAACATAAGAAATATTCTCATAATTCTCAACACGGGAAAATGATTATTTTAGGGTGAAAACTTTGAAAAATTCAATAAAATAAGCGAAAATTGGAATTTGCATTAAAAGAGTTCAAACAACAATCATTTCCGTAGTACTTAGACCAAAATAACCAGTGACCATTCACCTGTACCAAATACCTTGATAGAGATGAAAATGTGTAACTGAGCCAGAGATTATGAGATTATGAGACGCCAAGGTGCAGTTACAAAAAAAAAAACCAGTCACCTGATCAAATGCGTGTGGGAAATGCTAGGAAAATAATAACTGCTGTTGTATCAAAGGAGATAACCCGGAAATCTGATTTAGCATAGCCGCATAACCATTTATCAGATCTCCACATTATCTGCATTGATATTGCAGCAGTTATTATTTTATATTTATTATTTATATATGACGTTCATATATAACAGTAATTTTAAAAACATTTTACCCCCCCCCCCCCAATCATTTTTTAGCTCAACTTGATAACATCAAGTATGGGCTATTGGGATGGGTTGCAATCCGTCGTCCGTCTGTACGTCTGTCCTTCTGTCTGTCCGTCAGTCCGTCCGCACGCCGGTATGTTTCTTTGTCGGTCCACATTTCCTTTAGCACACCCTACAGGCCGCATCTCTCACCCGATCAGTTCGAAATGCCATGCGTGGCCTTGGAACAATATCTAGATGAGAGTTGTCAATTTGTTTCGAATCTCGTTCAAAAACATGGTTGACAGCAACTATCTTACATTTGGCCTATAAATTGTCAACAATTCTATTGGCACATCCTAAGGCCACATCTCTCACCCGAACTTTTTCAGATTTTATATGTAGCTTTGATGTGATGGTTTTTTTTCTGTAGAAACCTAATGAAATGAGTTGGCATTACTGGAGCTTTCTATTTAGTTAAGTCCTTTCTTGGACAAGTTGCGCTGCAGTGTCATTGACGTTTTCATCTTTCATCCATTTATTTGGAGTTTAAGATAGTTATTTACCGATTTAGTGTATAATATGATGACAGTGTTTGCGGATGGACCTATCTGAACGAGTAGTCATGAAATTCCAATTTTCGTACATTTTATTTACTTTTTCACCCAAACATTACACATTTTCTTGTGTTCAGTAATTTGGATTTCAAGTATAATATTGTATACTGTTATTTTGATCTAAGTACCACGAGAATGATTGTTGTTTGAACTGTTTTAATCAATTAATGAGTATTGAGAAAATTCCAATTTTCACTAATTTTATTGTATTTTTCAATGTCTTCACCCCAAAATAACCATTTTCCCATAATGGGATTCTAGAGATTTTCCATATGTTATTTTGCATACCAATTTCTGTCCATAAACAATACAAACATTTGTATAGAAATTTCTTGGCGGTTTGTGTACAATTTGACTATTTTTATTTTCCCGCAAAGAAATAAGTCATCAAAAGCATAATGTTCCGTTGTGGATTTTATTACACCCCTGTTCTATGTAATCCACATCTGCAGCAACACTAAACCGTGCGGAAAATAAAAATCTGTTCCGCACATTTGTGCGGAACGGAAATCGTTGACGGTCTATTTTTAAATAGAAGCGAAATTTCACTGGAATTTTCTACAAATCGTGCAACGTAATTACAATTCGAATCGCTAGCGATAGCTGACAATCGTCCCCTGAGTTCCAATGTGTTCTATGTGCCAGTAGGCACATAGAACACATTGGAACTCAGGGAACGAAAAAGTAACACGGGTTCCCCTCACAAATTTGCTTGGCGATAAAATGTGTTCCTTTTGTTGATAGTTGTCTAATGAATTGCCGAGTGTCCGTCTAATAATTGTTTTTATAGGCGTGAAGGTATGTAATAAACACAGAACGACACACACATGTAAATGGGTTAATCGATATGGCACTTGTGCCATCGCGGAAGGATAAAACTCGAGGCCGCTGGCCTCTCGTTCTATCCTTCCGCGCTGGCACTCATGCCGTATCGTTTAACACGTGTGTGTCGTTCTGTCTATTTGTGGGATTTTTAGTATACTGTTATTTAGACGTGTATGCTTCGTTCAAAAGCAAAATCTTTTGTATAGCAATTTCCTGTGGGTTAAGTATCAGACTGATTGGACTATTTGGTCATTTCCACAAAATTTCATGTGCCAACAGGCGTTGGGCTGCGTATATTTGGGTAGCCATGGGCTGCTTCCAATAGGAGCCCCACCGATAAAGTCCGCCTCTGGTGCAGCTGATGAGGTTCCGAATTAAGTGTTGTTTAAATTACAAATGAGTTTACGGTTTCAACTTAGGTGAAATGACCTACACCTTTATCCGATTTAAAGATTATTTGTCCAGTGACGTCGTGAGGTACACGGGAGTTTTATTTACTACACTCGTTATCGTTAAAAGTTGCCTTTTTAATTTCGCTACGTGGAGTTTGGCCCTGGGAAGGGTCTTATTGGTACATGTACGTTATTGTGAGGAACATAAGATTCATTCCGCAAACGTCAGACTTTGTTACCGTCAATTCATCACAATAACTTCGGAGAGGTTGTAAGACATAAATAAATTAGTTCAAATAGCTCATTTATATACAATGCGTTTCGTTACCTTCAAGTGCATAAATAATTCCGAGTGTATGATCGTGTATGAGCTGGCACGCGTGCGGAGTGTATATAAAATAACTGACAAATGGACAGAGGAGCTTTATTTTCCATTGGAACTTCGCAAAAACGTTGCGGAGAGTTCTCTCCCGTACATCGTCAAACAGCAGAACTATCTCTATTTTTTCTGGCCCAGGAGCTTGATACTTAATGATTTCATTAAGTAAGATAGATGCTTAGTGAAGGTGTGTGGTAGACCAATCAATATTTCCAACGTGCAGCCAAAAGACACGGGCTTGGGACCGAACAGACACGTCTGTGTCTGGCAGCATTAGATCAATAAATAATATTTACAGAATGTACAAAAATCAATAAATAATATTTACAGAATGTACAAATCAATCAACATGGATTAAGTTACATTGACTATTATCAACGCTATATACAGAAATGACATGACTTATATACATATTATTCATCGAACTCAGAAATTTCCGACAGGACAGTGTTTCTGTGGTTGTTACAAGAATCCGAACTGCAATTACACAAACCTGAGCAAGAGAGTCCTGCCTTCTTACACCCACACCTTTTTGTACAAGCACTCTTGCAACCACAACTGATCAGATTCAGTAGGTTATCGGGGGCACATGGCTTTGTGGCTGCAGTCGGTACAAGAAGTCCATTGTCTAGCGACCACCCCCAATCCGTCGGAGGAAGCGAAGTGCCCAGCCATTGTTGGACCTGGAGATAACATCTGTAGACATGTTGTTGTGCAGCATCGCTGCTTGGTGGGAGTGAGGCTAGGTCGATGGGTTTATTCAGTTTAAATTTTGCTACATAACGCTTGTAAGTGACATATCTATATTGGTCGAGAGAGGAAACAGTTTTACTCCCGTATAAGATCAGGAGAAGTTGTTCCCCGGCAGCGGCTACTGCACTTGGTGTACTGTCATCCGCCAAAATTGTGTTGACATACTGTTGTGAGTCGCTAGTAACATCGGAGACAATTGTACTGAATACTTTCTTCTTACCAACTCGAAAGAGTGCAGAAGTAGTGTCACAACCACTTATAGAATGTGCTACAAGGAGGTTGCTTCTATGGTCACCCATTTTGGTTGCTATTTCACTAACTGAAACTAGTAAGTTTGGGGTAATGGAATACATCATGTGAATATTACATCCCGGTTGAATTCGAGAGGTAAGAATGACTAACAAGTCTGTGTCTGTTCCCACAACGACAACATTGTTGTCATCTTGAGCGATGTCAAGTGCAGTTTCGGCTATCAGTACATCAGCATCAGCCTCGGCCTGCTTGGACTGAATATTGATAGCAGATAGCTCCTGCATTAGAAGATCGATCAGTTGGGTTTTGTTCTTGGCATTTGCAAGGAAATCGGAATCGGATTGGGGTGTGGTGGCTGGTAACTCGGGTGAGATATTGATATCAATGGAATACCTGTCTTTAGATCTACGGGCTTGTTCCATGCCCTTTGTCGACATTGTACAAGCATAACCATCAAAAACAACCACGACGTTCGCCCCAAAATGTCTGACTAGATAATTGGAATATGATGTACATATGTCCTTATATGACGACTGTTTAGGCCATACAACTGCCCTCAATAAAAATCCACCATCTACAACAAACAGAGAATGTTCTGGGATTTTAGTTTGCTCGGAGCCGTATGTTTTGAGGATCTTACCGAGCGTGCTTTTCTGTGTCTTCCTCATTCCAGCAGAATCAAACAATGCTGGTGGTTTCGGGGCGAGTTCATATTTGAGATACTCTTCCATCTCTGCTTGTGACTGAATAACACATGTGATGCGGTTGAACAGAATTGTGGGGTCAATCACTACCTTACTTCCACGGACTTTGATGCTATTTGCCATCGATGCGAAAGACTTCACAGTGTCAACACGTCGTAGTTTGATGCTGTTGAACGTTTTGCTTTCAACATAAGATACGCAACATTCACCAATTTTGCGAACTTGGTCACAGTTCACAGTTTCGTCGGCCACAAGCCCGGTCGCTATAGAGGCTAATTGTAGTGGATCTCTATTCTGAAAGGGGGAATTCACTCTGAGCCAGTTCAATAATTTGGTGATATCATTGGCATCAGTCAAATGTGAACTTTGACGGAGATCCCGATGTTGTTCGCCATGACCAGTGTGAACATGAACAAAATTTTCGAGAGCATTACATATCGGAAGGCAAAGAGGTAGTCCATGTACCCATTTCGCAACAGTGCTATCGGTTATTCCCCTGCCATGTGTGAGACCACCAGGGAGCTTGAACATTCTCATTAAACACTGCTCTATGGTCTGATCAGAATATATCCCGTCCCAGAATTTATCTGAGCGCCTTATGGTAAAGTAACCTTTCTCAGTGAACAACTTCAAATCATCCTGTTGCATTATTTCTGTTAGCTCATTCATCTGCTGCAAATAGAGATGAGAACGTTTTGCGTATGCAAAATGACCACCTGCGTGAAATACTGGAAGCATATTGCGAACACAATATGTGTGGAGTTCCCAGTCGCCTGTGCGCTCTGCTCTCAAGAACAACTGGAGAAGACCTATTTGCTCGTAATATTGTACCCAAAGCTTTCCTGTGCGTCCTACGGACGCATTCTGGAGCAGTGCGTGTAATTTTGACAGTAAGATGGTTGACACTTTCTTGATTGACAGCGAGCTGTTGTACAGTCACCTCTGGCAAGTCCACAGAATATTTCATTGACTTCTGTGCAGTCTATGTTATCTGGTGTTCGGCTTTCTTCAAACACAAGTTTTGTAATGGCAATTTGTGTTAGCAAATGGGCACGAACTGCTCTTGAATATGCATGACCACTGATCAAATGATGGATTGACCCACCAGCATAAACAGTCCCCCAAAGTTCATCCAAGCCGCTACCAGCCATGATCGAACCAATTGCCCCTAAATATGACATAATCATATGGAAGCCGCCGAGTCTAACGAAAACTTTTGTCAACTTATCTGACGAAGACACAATCTCCACTGCTTTGATATGATTTATGTGATTTAATCGAACATGGAAATTGAAACAATGATGCTATAATACGGTATTTGAATGAGAAAAGTCGATGCCGTTTGAATTTGAGTTTAGGGGGTATGGTTAATATTTCACACGTTTCACCAGTTCATTATGGAATAAATGACTATTGTTATATATCATTATAAAGCCACTGCTTTTTCTACAATTTTTGATATATAATTTAACTCCCAAAGTAGTCGTAGATTTGATTTAATGGACGTTGTGTACCGTTGTGTGTATGAAAACACTAAATTTTTTTTCGTAATTTTGTACATTTTCGTGAATATTTCACCATTGAGTGTGAGGATTGGTACAAAGTTGGCATTTTCTGTCGGGGATATGTATTCTCAATATAATTCAGCACGATATTTATGATTCTTACCCTACTAAGCGAATAAGAATGAGAAATATGGAGCTGGGTCGAATTTCTTTTTAAATTTTTTTTTTCATCAAAAAAAACGTTATAACTAAAAAAGCTCAACTCGGATTCGCGGGGACTTTTCACACTTTATCCGCAATGTGTGTCCCGGAAACATATAAAAAAATCAGCTTTCTCCGATTTTTTTCCTTACTTTCTCATTTTTATGTCTAATGTGCCTGGACTATATGTAAAAACGCAATGGAAAAAAAACCGCATGGACAGGAAAACATCCTAGATTTTTTTCACATTGCCATGATTCAAAGAAATAAATATAATGAATGAAAATAGCAAAACATTATAATCCATATGGTTCAGATGTGACACGTGGTATAGCAAAAAATGTGGAAATATATGTACATGTCAGTGAGCTGATTCCAGTGGCAACTATAATTATACGGTTCGGACAATACTAACGACGACTGTTCCATATTTGCTATATATTATAGAAACGAAATAAATGTTCAATCCATATAATAAAGCCATATTAACTGTTTCCAATGTCGAAATACCCCAATTTCGATCAGCAAATTATTCCCATAGCGGAAATTAGAATTTAACCAATTCAGTCTTGTTTAACAGAGCTCAATGTCACTTCCCACGAGTTGGCAATATTTCTACGGACTCAATAATATTAAATTCCTAATTATAGGAATAATCATAAAAAAATTAATTAATGAAGCACCGGGCCCCACCCAGGGATTCATTAATTTAAATTTTGCTGCTGGTGATTTTTATTACCTGGTAAATTCATGCGTGGACATCACTGACGACGCGTGGAATATGACCAGTCTACGGCGCGACTTACTGTAGATTCGTGGTTAGCCCATTGATCTAAATGAAATTTATGATTCCCCAGATATCAGCCAATTTTGACCTAATATCAACATGACAACATGGTACAATGAATAGCGAGACTTACCAGGCGTCTACCGCCAACTTAGATAGACACCCGCACTTTTGGGGTAATTAGCATGTTACAAAATAATCCATGTGGCTCACCGAATCTCACAGAAAAAGGCGCTGTGGTCGTACTCGGTCCGTGTCCAATTGTTAACACGCTATAAAACTATTCGAGTTAAAAGTCACGCGGATTAAGACAACACTATGACATTCCACTGGTACATTGGACGCCAGAGTGTGTACATGCAGCATTAAGCATGCTCCAGTCAAAGCCATGGATTGATAAAGTAATGCATTACTTCTTACTTTAACTCTCCTACCTCCAACCACCGGCAGCACAAGATCTTAACGACATTGTGGATATCGATGTTACCTGTAGTGTCAATTCTTATCATGGCCGCTTGAGACAACATACATGGAGGCCCTTTATTTCGGCTAAAATCTGCCCGATTTCTCCGTGTTTTGGAAAAGCAACAAATATCTGTTGAAACAGTTTCGTGGGGTTTTATATGCGTGATTTGACTCGACCATCAAAACGAAGAAAATTGGACCACCACGAATGAAAGGACATCCGAAGTAAAATAATTTAAGTTCAGCAAATATACAAACCCACTATATGGTAGAGACTCTTTTTGTGGTGTGTAGGTTATGGTCCGGTCTTGGTTTAGCAGGCCTGGAAATAACCCGCGAACGATTGCTTAGATTACGCGGAGATAAACTCACTTGTAAAATACGCCAACGAACTACAGGTTACGACGAAATAATACAACATAAATTAAATTTCTAATCCCGAATGTGTTGCCTGTCAGACCTTTTGTGACAAACTTAACTGTAGGTTGTGCGTTGTATCTGCATATGAATATAATGGCCTGCTGTTTACATCTTAACAAGAATTCCGTCAAAACTAATAGCAACAACTAACTGGCGATCTCGCCAAGGCGAGATCGCTAGTTAGTTGCTGCTATTTGTTTTGACGGAAATTGTTAGCTCGTTAATTGCGGCTAATTATTTCGACGGCAATTATTATGACATAAACGTGGACTGCTGAAACTTGAGCGAAAAACATCGTTACTCAAACGCCCCCTCCTCATCATCAAAATGGTGTCCAATCAATCAACGCATTAACTCCTCCCATCGTTTAAAGACATGAAACCTGCTGCGACGTGACTGTAGTCACAGCGTAACAGCTTTCACATCATCAAACGGAAGCCGTGTATGAAAAGTATGAAAACTAGTCCCACGGTATTAGTTTTCTAATCTCGGCACCTGTTTTTATCAATTATAACTAATATATTGTAAATATTCAAATTTTAGACCTATTTCCGCAAACATGTACACTTCATCAACATATTCATTTTTTTCACAGACATCGAAATAATGATTATTATTTTTTAAAAAGCCTTCGCCGATTGCGTGATGTCCGAAAATTGAAAACCTTTCAGAAAAACTCCTTTTGTTGAATATTGGTTGGTTATAGTAAAAGGCCCCCAACCCAATCCCACCCCAAGATGGTGGCGATTGTGACACTTTTTTGTATGTGACCGATGAACGTTCCAGCAATCTAGTTGTATCAAGATCAGTGGGCCAACGCGAAATAAAATAACGATACACCTGTTCATTATATGCTAGTCTGTGAATTATCGCAAATTATCCAAAAGATATTTCTCGATATCCATCGACTTGAAGGAAAACGAGGAATATCCCTCAGTAACTTCCCAAATGACATCACGCTTCGGCCCATGGTGTCGCGTTGAAGGAATGCTCAGCAGATCTTTGTTATTGTCTTGAATCTGTTTGCAGTCGAATTGGGCTGAATATTGCGCAGTAAAATCCACGGAGCATATAATAAAAAGAAAATCTACGATCTGTTCGTGAATATCAACAAGCGCTCTTGAAAAATAAAATTTCCAGACACTCATGAGAAAATTCCCGATATTCACTAAACAGCGTAGATATCCTCCTGCATTTCTTATATTAAACCACCATGCTGCATAGAGTAACCTGCTAACGGGTTAGTGTAAGTTCTTTATTTCCAGGACTGGTTAAGTCTATTTCGCCTACTTGAAGCATCTTTCAAATCGATGACCCAGAAAAAGAAGCTGAATTACACAATATAAAAAATAGACAAGCAGACCAAAGAAGTGGATTATTTGACCAACTTAGGGCCCTGCGAATCACACATTTTCGATTCGAATCGAATTTCGAATCGAATCACATCTATTATTTGAAATCGAATCGAACCTTGAGTCGAATCAGTGGCGTCTTGAAGATGGCCGATGGAGGTTGGGGTGCTATTAACCAGACTTATTCCGAATGTGATGGCTCAAGTCCCGACTGATAAAATAATCCAACTTCATCATCAAAGCATGCCTTCGTCGAAGGCATGCCTTGATGATGTAGTTGGAATATTACCCTGTAAGGATTATAGTTCGTCGACATTGCTTGGGAACCTTAGCGGTAGGGACTAGTGATATTGGAATTAGCATGGCTGATGGCATGAGTGCCAAAGTTCTTTATGTTAATGTAGCGGAAGTTGGACTCAGTCTTTTATTTCAACATTATTTATGTACGATTTTCATCTGAAAAACTATTCGTCTTGCGAGACGATGAAGATGACTGATGCAAAGCTATATTCCTTTGAAAAAGATTCGAGAGAAAACTTAAGATTCGAAATTGAATCGAATCTCAACGCTTCACAGGGCCCCAGACGAAGTGAAATCGAATTTGTATACAGTTGCAGCTATCATATTACATGAATACCTGCACATTGGAACATCTAAATACCACAATGAAGAAGGAAATAAGCGAAATTGTATTTTCACTAAGCGTCTATCCCACAACTGTTTCTCTCAGTGTTTGAGTCATAGGCTTTTAAAACATTATATAACCAGGGCTTATACTTTCACGAGAATCCAAGAAAAGAAAACCAGCGAGAATCCATGTAGATTCTCACCGCACCTCTGCTAGGATTCGCGTGAAATATCCCGACACTTTGTCAATATAATTGTGCAAGTATGACTGTCATTGGAACCGGCTCGATGGGCCGGTTCCAATGACAGTCATATTTGTTGTATAAGGTTTTATTGGGAAATATTGTTTATTTTTTTTTTTAAATTATTAAATTCAGTTTATGTTTTAAAAATAAAAAGCTGTTTTGGGTAAAGGGTTAACATGTATTATCAGTATAAACATGGGTTCAACACGACACTCATGCCTGGTATGGATTCGCAGAATCATTTTCGCGAGAATCCAAATGGATTCTCTCAATTGTAGATGAAATATAAGTTCTGGTAATGAAATCCTTTTCTCTAAACAATATATATTTTTATCAAGTGGAGCTAGCAAAGAGAAGTTCACGTCATAGTGGTAATAAAAGCACATAATATACTATTTCAAAAATTTTTTTTTAAATTATTCTGCGTTGGTAAACATTTAATATACTTTGTTTGGACGCATTTCTTCTTCAGGACAACCAAATGGCTACAGAGAACAAAACTGTAACATTGTTGACGAGAACTTTTACCTGCATGACTATCCATGTTGTGATTTTTCTGGCTGGCCTCCTGTGTTTCTCTGTCTGTGTGAACAAGGTATGTACAGATCTATGTAGTTAACCAAAAGAAGAAAGACAATAACAAAAAACCCAAAACAACCCAAAAACAAACAAAACAAAAATAGATGTCGGACGAACTTGTTTCGATGAAAGATTAAAATAAGACAACCACTTTTATTCACTCTGCATATTCCCTTCACATTCATATTCCTGTATAGACAGTAGGTTCCCACTAAAACACTCATAGACTTCAGTTGAAATTACAAAAGGAAAGAAAGTTAAATTTTGGATTTTGGCTTATGGCTTATTTAACACCGAGGACCATTACACGAAAGTTTAATTTTATTTGCTTTTTTTCAAAAGACTGAGTCACTCACAAATTTGTAACAGAAAATTGATTTACTACTACTATGTTAGAATTTTGTTGACAATCCATTCTCTGCAAATTGTAACTTTATCAGGGTCAAAGTTTGTTACAGTTTCAGCCATTGTTTTTCGCGTTAATGATCAACCCAAAAATTGAAAACCCCGCCAGTAAATTACTGCTGCGCCGTCGCATCTTACATGTGTTGGAATTCCACACCAAAGCGAACCTGAAAAACTTCACAGAACACTGTTTTACAGGGCAAAAGTAGTGCGATCGGTGTCCTTTCCCATAGCCGTACTTCACAAACCCAATTAATCAGATTAATGGTCAAGACAGGTTTCTTACTCCAAACATGTAAGAACATCAAGCAACAGAAAAACAACCAGTAATTTTCTTCGTTGGAGGCAACTTGGAGAAAAAGTTTATTAAATCGGTGAGTAAATTTGCGCTCTATTTAACAAACTGCATGCATGGTCCTGTAAGATAGTCATAAATAGAGGATATGGAATGTATGTTTTTCTCATATAATATTTATGAAAAGAGTCTAAGAATTTTCCGTTTTGGCGAGCCTCTGGCGAGCCCAAACGGAAAATTTGGACGAGTTTCATAAATATTATATGAGAAAAAACTCATTTCATATTCTATTTATCATACGACACACACACGCACAAATTAGCCACTTAGTATGACTTTTTAACCCATCACCTAACTTGAGTTGTAGACGTTAGGTAAAAGATTAATACAATATAACCCACCCTAAATAGGACAGATAACGTAAATTCTCCCTACTGAAATTATGCAAATGTGACCCAGTTGTATTTTGTTCAGCCAATCAAATTGTCCAGTTTTGAAATTGACCACTGAAATTGAATTTCTAATAATGTATTACTTATATAGGTAAATTACCATCATGTGGATTTCCGAGATGGTGTATTGAATTCAATACCTCGTCTCTGGGCATATAATGGAGTGTCCATTAGGATGAACTCGCTCCCATGTACGGTTATAAACTATGTTTGTGAAGATTAAACTGATTTTATTGGTTATTCACGTCTTATTTTTGCAAATGCCGTCTAGTATACAGGTTGGGTACATGGATAGAGAAATGAATGGAAGGTTGGCAGCTTCATCTTTTTCGACTTTTAATGATAATAAATGTTGTCAACCTTTACACCTGGAACTTAATTAAGCACCCCCTGAAATGTTTCATGCCAGTGAAGTTGCTGTTACTGATTATTATGTTTTAATGATTGCTATGTCTTACAGTATATTTTATCTAGCGAAACATGATCTTTATGGTTGATAGCGTACATCAAACACATCCCCTCGAATGTCACAAAAACACTATCATCCACATGCAAGGAAAATTTGTCACTTCTTTTATCAGGAAATGTTGAGATGGCAAGGAGGAGACTGTCAGAGGCACTAAGATGACAAATCGTTGGCATACATGCAAAAGGCATGTCATTCAAACCTATTGGAAGGCAACTTGGCTATAGTCATTCTCTGATCGGCAGACTTATCCGAAAAAACCAACAAACCAACGATGTTAAGAACCGATCAGGGCCTGGACAATCCCGAAATACCTTTCCTCTGGTAGATCGGAGTCTGGCTCGACTCGTTAGGCGTGAACCATTTGCTTTAGGGGAGGTTTTGAAACGCCTTCCCCCCCCCCCACACCCAACAGGCGTTTGTGCAACAGAACTGCCCGAAACCGCCCCAAAGCACTAGGAGTGAGGTTCAGAAGGGTCCGATCAGCATCAATGACGACGTTTGGATTGGTGTATGGCACCACAACATTGGAATCTCAGGACATGGAGGAGAGTTCATTGGCAGGACGAGAGTAGGTTTCTGCTTCACGTCTCAGATGGTCGCATGAGTGTGTGGAGGCAGAGAAATACTACTTACGTGCCCAGAAACATCAGACCTACTGTTTCGTATGGAGAAGGATCCTTCATGACCTGGGAATACCTCGCTCATGATTGTAAACATGATATGGTGACTGGTCGTGGGAATCTCAATGGTGATCAGTACATCCAGGACATTCTCAATCCGGTTGTCGGGCCTCATTTTAATAATAATAATATATCTTTATTCTGCAGTATACTAGTACATTAACAACATAACATTACAATCTATAAGAACATAACCTAGTACACAGCATGGAAATAGCATAGCCTAAAAGGCTGTCTTCCTGCCATTCCCACAAAAAAAAAATAAATATATATATATATATATATATATATATATATATATATATATATATATATATATATATATATATATATATATATATATATAACTTCGTCAAATTGCCGTCATGCTCGGAAGTTTACTTCCTTCTAAGCGGCTTTCATTTTTGACTAATACTTATTCCGTTACGTTAAGTGCCGTACCAATGTGTATCGCGTCATGGGAACGTAAAATTTAGCGTCACGCTGATCCTAATTGTTGAATGGGAATTATAAAATTGATCGTGATACGCGTACGTCTTACAGATCGATTTATTATTTGGCAAGTGGCTGCCTAGCTCCTAATCACGAACCCGTCTGTAAAATCGCCGATGCATGTCTTCCTTGGGTGGCAACAAGTAAAGATATGTTCCGCATTACACGTTGTTCACTGTTTTTAATTGTAAATTGTGGACAAACAAGACCGTATCATATCTTCCTTAGGTGGTAACGAGTGGAGATATATTCCGCGTTATTGCGCGCATTTTTTGTTCTCAGCCTTAGAATTAGAAGCATTCAATCATTTATCTCAACCTCGCCCTGGTAACAGAGGCAGAAGCGAGTTCGCATGCAGTATTCACACATTCAACCATTCCTTGACCCGAATTGTTCAAACGCGTTGTTCTCCATATTCAAGTGTATTGCTTGTAAAAACACCGTATCATATCTCCCTTGGGTGGTAAAGATATGTTCCCCGTTTCATGTTGTTCCCCGTATCCGAGTTCTATTACGCGCAAAATAACTGTATCATATCTTCCTTGGGTGGCAACAAGTAAAGATATTTTGGATTGGTGTATGGCACCACAACATTGGAATCGGAGTCTGGCTCGACTTTAGGGATGAATTAGGCTCGCGATTAGGGATGAATTATGCGTGCACATATATGGGTGAATGGGAAGAGAAACTGTCAAAAGCATCGACGTTACACCCCCTTGAACAGGTACGGTACGTTGATGATATCTGGGGAGTATGGACGCATGGGTTGGAGTCTCTGAAACAATATCATTCTTTAGCAAATACGATACATCCAAGAATACAGGTTGATTTAAGGTGGTCTGAAAATGAGATAGAATTCTTAGACACGATAGTCAAAATTGAAGACGGATTTCTTAAAACCGGTTTATATACAAAACCCCACGGACACGCATCAATACCTACACGCAAAGTCGGATCACCCAATCAACACTAAAAGAGCGATACCATATGGAATAGCTTCAAGAGTAAAAAGAATTTGTTCCGATAATGCTGAATATGAATGCCACAAAAATGATATAAAACAACACCTGCATGCCAGAGGTTACGACGAAAAGTTTGTAAGCGAACAACTAGAAAAGGTTGATCAAATCCAGCGCAAACAGTTACTTGAAAAACGATCCAACAAATCAACCGGCGAAAGAGTCCCGTTTGTGGTCACCTACTCGCGGCGCCTCCCCGACATCGGGAAAATAACGCGGGGAGCGGATGCCCATTTTACACCGCTCAAAACGCATGAAGTTGGCATTCGAAAAACCTCCCCTGATTTCGTACAAAAGACTGAAAAATTTGGGAGATATCATAGTCCACAGCAAGCATAATAAAATGTTCAACAATCAAGGGACGGGATCTGATAGATGCGAAAGAAAATGTGCAATCTGTGGGTTTATGCTCCAAACAAAACAATTCGCAGACAAGAACGGGACGGCCTACCACATAGGGCAAAAAAATCACCTGCCTGTCCAGGAATGTGATATATGGGATTTTCTGCGACAAGTGCAATGAAGTTGTGTACGTGGGGGGAGACGGGGACAAAATTGTATGAGAGAATGCAAAAACCACCTGAGTAGAATAAAACTTGAGGTTATGGATGAACCGATACCACATCATTTTCTGACGAAAAACCATAGTATAAACAATTTTAAGATTATCGGGATTGAACAAATTAATAAACAAAATACAGCTTACAGGAGAGGTCGTGAAGCATTTTGGATTAACAAACTTCAAACACTAGAACCCAATGGGCTCAATAGACAAGAATAATTCCAAACATTCTCATTTATAAACTTGCTGAACGGGGGGGGGGGGGGGGGGGGGGGGGGGGGGGGGGGGGGGGGTATAAATTAGTGCACAGAGCAATTACACCTGAACACGCATTGGTGTTGAACATAGCGTGTATATGTTGTGATATTATGATCATTTGGTATATGTCAGTGCGTACACCATGTGTATGTGGTGTGTGTGTGTGTGTGGGGAGGGGGGGGGGGGGTATGGAACCCTAGCCTAGGATTGTCAGTGTAGACATTATAGGAGGGACTGCCCTTAGATCAGTGGTGGAGGGCATATATATGCTGCAATAGTGGGCGGGGGACAAGACATTTACACACCCTGGAAGGATTGGGCGGGGGGGGGGGGGGGGGTTATTACTACGCAAGGAGGGTATAAAAAAATTATATTTTCCATCAGCGGTATTGATGTCTGATTGACGCGGGCTGGGTACTGGGGCGGAGATATGGAGACGCGCTTTTAAATGATTGAATGATTCGGGCCAAGGAGTGGTTGGATGTGTGAATACGGTATACGAACTTACTTGCCTCTGCCTCTGTTACCAGGGCGAGGTTTTAGAAATAGTGTCTAATTCATATTTGTTATTTACGTAATAACGCGGAACATATCTTTACTTGTTGCCACCCAAGGAAGATATTATACGGTATTTTTTCATAATTTACACTTGAATACAAAAAGCAAAGTGAAGCGCGGAACATATCTTTACTTGTTGCCACCCAAGGAAGATATGATACAGTTATTTTGCGCGTAATAGACTCGGATACGGGGAACAACATGGAACGGGGAACATATCTTTACCACCCAAGGGAGATATGATACGGTGTTTTTACAAGCAATACACTTGAATATGGAGAACAACGCGTTTGAACAATTCGGGTCAAGGAATGGTTGAATGTGTGAATACTGCATGCGAACTCGCTTCTGCCTCTGTTACCAGGGCGAGGTTGAGATAAATGATTGAATGCTTCTAATTCTAAGGCTGAGAACAAAAAATGCGCGCAATAACGCGGAATATATCTCCACTCGTTACCACCTAAGGAAGATATGATACGGTCTTGTTTGTCCACAATTTACAATTAAAAACAGTGAACAACGTGTAATGCGGAACATATCTTTACTTGTTGCCACCCAAGGAAGACATGCATCGGCGATTTTACAGACGGGTTCGTGATTAGGAGCTAGGCAGCCACTTGCCAAATAATAAATCGATCTGTAAGACGTACGCGTATCACGATCAATTTTATAATTCCCATTCAACAATTAGGATCAGCGTGACGCTAAATTTTACGTTCCCATGACGCGATACACATTGGTACGGCACTTAACGTAACGGAATAAGTATTAGTCAAAAATGAAAGCCGCTTAGAAGGAAGTAAACTTCCGAGCATGACGGCAATTTGACGAAGTTATATAAAATATTTGATGAAGTGTATATATATATATATATATATATATATATATATAATATATATATATATATATATCAACACGGTATGGCATCAGTGTAACAAACGTTCTTTTCAAAGACAGGAATATTTAATAGTTTGTTTTTGAATCATGCGGCTAGATGGGATCAATAGGTCATGTGCTGGGAGGAGGATGAGATACCAGAGAGTTTTGATGGCTGATACAATCGGGACAGGCTGGGTTGTCGCACTTGAAGTTTGGGCTGGAATACGTACTTAAAATTTTATGCGTTAATGATTTTTTGAACTTGGGTCTACTATATTGCTGAGTTAGAGGGTCTATACTATTCCAAATTCTTGGGAAGGAGTGGAACGGCAATTCTGCAGAAAATTGAGTTCTTGGTTTGTGTGTTTCTATTTTACCAGTCTGCCTTGTATTCATCCCCGAAGGGTTTCTGTAGATCTGAAAGGTGTTGTCGAATGACGTAGGAAGTTTTTTGTTCATCCAGTCATGCATAAAGAGGGAGACGTGAAGGCTGTAGAGATCTTTAAATTTCAGAATGCCACAATCTCTGAAAAGAGGGTCTGTGTGCGAGTTATATGCCTTCCGAGTTATGATTCGGACGGCTCTTTTTTGCAGCTTGAAAATTCTGTTGGTGTAGGTCGAATGACCCCAAACCTGAATACCATATATGAGATGGCAGTGGATCAATGAAAAGTACAAAGTTTTCATTGCCTTTGCGGGGAGAAATTTCTTTGCCCTATTTAGGGCAAAAATTGCACTTGCCATTCTTGAACATACTGCAGAAACATGGTGTTTAAATTTCATATTTTCATCTATATACACACCGAGGAACTTTAGAGCGGCTTGATCTTGTTCGTTCCCAACGGCCTCAATATTTGTATTATTCAGAGATAATTCAACGTTGTTAACCCTATATAAATCATTTTGTGGATTTTGTGGGTGAAGAAGCATATATTTAGTTTTAGAGGGGTTGAGGGCTAATTTGTTGGCAGAACACCAGTGATTTATTTTGTCTAATTCGGAATTTACACTGTCTGTAAGTATGTCAAGGTTGTTGCCTGATCTATATGCCGTTGTATCATCGGCAAAGGAAAGTAGATTCAGCACAGTGGAGTTGCTAATATCGTTAATGTACAGTAAAAATAGAATAGGACCAAGGATAGACCCTTGAGGTACACCGGTGTTTATGGTTAAAGTTTCTGAAACAATATTAGAGAACGAGATAAATTGGCTTCGGTCGGTTAAATAATTTTGAAACCACTGGTGGGTTATGCCTCTAATACCATAGTATTCAAGTTTCTGGAGTAAAATTGAGTGGTCAATGCTGTCGAATGCTTTCGAGAAGTCTAAGAATATAGAAAGGGTGCAGTTCTTTGTTGGTTTATCATTTTCAGTTACCACGCTGTTCAGTAAATGCAATATTGGGTGGACAGTCGAATGCTTTGTTCTGAAGCCAAACTGGTACTTGTATAAGATATTAGTTTTATCAATAAACTCCACTAGTCTTTTGTACATTAATTTCTCAAGTACTTTTGAGAACGTGGGTAGGATACTGATAGGGCGATAGTTGTTAAAGATTTGAGGATCACCAGACTTGAAGATTGGTATGACTTTGGCTATTTTCATTTTGAATGGCACGTGGCCAGATGAAAATGAAGTATTAATGATGTGTGTTAATGGACTGGCAACTTCATAAGCGACTGCTTTAAGGAGTTTCGTGGACAGTTCGCCCTGATCCCTTGTTGGTTTCGAGGACAACTTAGAAATGTTATTAATAACTTCCTGGGTATTCGTTGGAGTCAGAAATAATGAGTTTCCGTTACTTTGCTTCATATAGTGTGAAAAATGGATGTTCGTATCGGACACGTGTTCACCTACTGATTTTCCAATGTTTGCGAAGAATGTATTGAATTTATCGGCAATGGTTTTGGGATTCGTTACAAGGGTATCACCATCAAAAAAAGTATCGGATGAATCAGTTTTTCGGTCTGATTTATTAATTGCTTTACGTAGGATTTCCCACGACTTTTTAAGGTTATTTTTATTTTCCAGCAAAATATTATGGTAATAATCTGATTTGCTTGCCCGTTTGATCCGATTGAAGATTTGACAGTACTGCTTGTAGGCTGTAGTATTTTGAGCTGTTAGGGATTTTAGCTTTTTGGAGTACAATTTTTGTTTATGTAGAGAAGACTGTAATAGTCCAGCTGTCATCCAGGCCGAGCGTTTAATATATTTCAAGGGAACTGATGTTGCTTTTAATGGGAAAGCTTCATTGAATGCTTTATAAAAGGTGTTCAAAAATAGGTCGTATGCCAGGGTGGTATCGGAAGCGTCGAAGACGCTTGAAAAATCACTGCCTAATAAGAGTCTTTTAAAGCGATCGATGTTCTCTTTCTTGAACGAGCGTTTATGAATTTTGGTAGGGCGCGCAAGTTGTTCTTCCAAGTTACCGATTCAAAACGTTGCAAAGTGATCGCTAATGTCAGAAATAATAATTCCCGAAACATGCTTACAGGAAACGTTACTAAAGATATGGTCTATAAGAGTTGCTGAAGTATCGGTAACTCTCGTTGGTTTAGTGACAAGGGGCATGAAACCAGAGCTGAACATAGAGTCGATAAAGAGTTCAGTTTTATTATGATTAGTGAAGTTGAGCAGGTCAAGGTTGAAATCACCCATAAGGTAGGCTCTTTTGTTTTCAAGGTTGATTTTCTTCAATAGATCGGACATTGTGGACAAAAAAAGGTCAAGATCAGCTTTTGGTGCAGTGTTGGGCCTGTAGATAATCCCGATTATGCATTTCTTTTTAGAGGTAGTTTCAATGAAATGGGATTCAAATACGTGTGGTATAAAGATTGACAGATCACTTCGATGTTTAAAACTGATGTTGTCCTTAATGAATAATCCTACACCTCCCCTGCCATCATCATTTGCAGGTCGAGTGTGGTGAATTAGAGGGTGGTAACCGTCGAGTTCAAAACAGATATTCTGTTTGACATCGAATATTTCAGTAAGTCCCACGACATCGAACAAATTTTTCCCAGGATGCATGTCGTGTAAGAGGTTTTGGATATTCTCAAAGTTAGCATTCATACTTCGGCAGTTCATGTTGAAAAGAGAAAACGACTTATTTTTTGCTGGGATTTCCCTACTAAAGTTTTCTGGTGTATAGTATTTACAGCTGGGGTTTTCAATAGCGTAGGGAGTGTCTGTGTCATTATCGTCAATTCTCAGTGATGTGTTAAACTTAGATATGAAGTCATAAGCATCAGAAGTCTGGATCTCATCAAAATGGATAGTATTAGCCATAGTCAAAAATAGTTTGAACTGAAGCCCTGCCTTTGGAAGATGACATATTTTTACTTAAAATGGAACATTTACAAAACAATTTAGGCATTTGCGGGATTACACTGATGCCAAAGATGTGTGAGCGGAAACATGGTATCATTGAAATGATGGGAGTACCCTTTAGGAGTTATAAAATTGTCTATAGGCAATGAGGCGTAAATTGAGAAACCAGATGCTTGAAAACACTCGACTATATAAAATGTACGAATCCATACATACAGGTGCATACACATGTTCATATGTATGCGGCCTCCTACAGACATGATCCTTCCACGAACTAGCCAACATATTAGCGTGCAGGCTAATTTGTAAAAGGGTCATGTGTGCATGAAGGTACAAACCTCATCTTATAAGTTTTATCGACGTTGCACGTACTCTTGTGCTGCGGAAGCGAGTGAGATAATTACAGTGCGAGTGAAACACGCCACTCGTATAACATTTTCAGAAAGGTAACTGTAAATGACTGAATTCTTAGAATTGCCATTGTATTATCAACCAAGAATTATTTGGATGGTATTTGATACTTTTTGTTTGAAGTTGCGCGGATGCAGAGAAGTTCTCGGGGATTCGTGCAACATCACTGGTCCAAATTGTGTCAGTAAACGGTTTGTTACCACAAACTGGACACTGATGGGTAGAGGAAGATAATTAATCAAATTATTGTGTTTACGAAGAAGCACTTGACTGAACACAGAAGTGTAACTGATTTGGAGTTGTATCGCATCCCACGTGCCACAAGTTGTAATTATCTTTAACAAATATGAGATATGGGTCAGGGCAGAGTCCTATTAATCGATAAGTAGGACTATCGGTGGGACAACAAGTCGGTATTCCATGTGAAAAAACGGCTTTGGGTAAAGAGTGTAGAATAAGTCCTGAATATATGAGTTAATTGTAGAAGGAGGAATAGTTGACTCGATCATGAGTGTTGGACCGGAAATGGGAAGCGTTATATTCACTTTTACTGTTTAGACAGAGCACATGGGTTTCTGTCACCAGTTACGTTTGAAATTGACTGGGTTTATCCGAATTAACAATGTGATATATTGGTTTGGGTGAGATACGAGGTAATTAATTGGATATTAGGAAACAAGTGAATAGTGTTCCAAAATCATGCAAGTATTGAATTGTTTATGGGTGTCCAGTGAGTTTGTGGGCTAGGAAACCAATTGATTATTAGGAGAACAGGGGTGGGGGCTTGTCGGCTAGCTTGATAAATCTACTTGATAAATGATCACGTTGAATACATATGGAGGATAAGCTCGAGGTCCATTGCAATGGGTTTGCTATTCAAAACAATCGTAGTGAACAACGAACTCGGGATGGTGGGGGTGGGGGGCACAAGAAAGTAACAAGCAATCGATAGGACGCTAAGTCTGTTGTTTGTGGAGCGCACTTTGTAATTTTTATCTAATTTACAAATGCTCAGGAGGAATACCCTAAGTATAAAATATATATTATACATTCGAAGGGAGTGTACAATACGAATTCGTAATGATATGGTTACGTTCAGACAACAGTTCAAATTTAATGAAAATACATTCTCTCCAAATTATGTGTGTCTGGTATGCACGCACTCCAAGCGACTCGCAGTGTGACCATATAACATTGTCCCACTGCGAATCGCTTGCAGAGCGCACATCTCGTAGATATGTAGTATGTGGGTCAATGCGGGATCTTGATGAATAAAAACTGGAGGTATTGGTAGGGCGGTAAGTTGGTATTCCCCGTACAAAATGATTCCGATTATCGATTGTGGAATACATCTGGAATGCGTGGGTAATTTGTAAAAGGATTAATAGTCGACTTGATTATAAGTGTTGAAGCGGAACTGGAATTCGTTATATTACTTTTACCATTTCGACAGAGCACCTTGATTACTGTAATTTACAACATTTGGAATTTACTGGATTTATCTTTGAACTAACAATGTGATAACCGCCTTGGATAAGATACAGGAGAATTAATTGGTTTTGAGAAAACCATTGAAGACTGTGCTGTAATGATAACTCATCAGATGAGTAATAAATTGTTTGTGACTGCCCAGTGAGTTTGTGGATGGGGATACTAATCGAGAATGAGGGAAACGGAGTGGGGACTGTTGGTAATATTGTTAAAAATACTCGATATCTGTTCACATTGAATTCGTATTAAGGATAAGCTCGATAGCCCGTTGCAATGGGATCTCCATTTAAGACAAAGTGGTGAAAAATAAAGTCGGAGGAGGGCGGAATTTACAATCGAGAGGATGCTGAGTTCCTTTTTAAGGAACACATGTTGTAATTCTTAGCTGAATCACCCATTCTCAAGAGTAATACCAAAAATATATATTTCATTCTATAATTATTACCTAGAATGTATATCTATATATATACGAGTCAGTAAACTTATGTGGAACTGCTGCGGAATGAGAGCGGGTGTGTATTATACGAATACGTAACAAACTACGTAAGAAAAAAAATGTTTACATTCGATTAAAAAGCGTTTCAATCAAGTCAGTAACAAAAGAAAACCATAAACATATTTACACATGGCGGTGTAAATGCACATGTCCTCGTTATATATGAATGAGAATGAGGGAAAACGGAGTGGGGACTGTTGGTAATACTGTTAAAAATACTCGATATCTGTTCACATTGAATTCGTATTAAGGATAAGCTCGATAGCCCGTTGAAATGGGATCTCCATTTAAGACAAAGTGGTGCAAAATAAAGTCGGAGGAGGGCGGGATTTACAATCGATATGATGCTGAGTTCCTTTTTAAAGAACGCATCTTGTAATTCTTAGCTGAATCACCCATTTTCAAGAGTAATACCAAAAATCTATATTTCATTCTATAATTATTACCTCGAATGTATATCTATATATATATACGAGTCAGTAAACTTATGTGGAACTGCTGCGGAATGAGAGTGGGTGTGCATTATACGAATACGTAACAAACTACGTAAGAAAAAAATGTTTACATTCGATTAAAAAGCGTTTCAATCAAGTCAGTAACAAAAGAAAACCATAAACATATTTACACATGGTGGTGTAAATGCACATGTCCTCGCTATATATGAATACTATGTTTACCCTTTTACAAGAACCTGTGCTAAACCATACTCAAATATATAATCAAACCGGCGGAGTGTTATGTGTATACTATCTCTCTCAGCTGTGGTCGGGAGATTGTGGTGGGGCAGATACTAATTCCTTTTTATATAAGATACCTAGACAGACCGAGATGTGTGTGATGCATGCAAGCACGGACTGGAAACGGGCTGGGCGCGATTCGCATGTGTGAATCACTGACTACAAGGAGTACATTAATAGATTTACAGGCATGCAGATACACTCATGATCCGCATTCGTGGGAACACACAAGCGCGTACCAACAACAATCGTTTGCGTACACATGCAAACGACTATTACTAGCACGCGCCTGCGTATTCCCACGAATGCAGGTTATCTTTGAAACCGTGTTGCAAATCACAACATGCAACAGAAAGTTTTAATGAAATGGGATTAGGGGGTTTACAAGTTACTCTGCATAAAAGTGCATCCATAAGACAGCACACACGTGCGTACGTGTCATGATGACATTCGCATGCTCGTTTAACCGAAGTCGTATAGATACAAGTGTATGCACTACAATTATTGTTTTACCGAGAAACGAATTACGAGGTTTATCTATTCGTCCACAAACGTAACAACCACCCGTTGGCTACTCGCCCGGTATTCATGGCCGACAATGCAAGGCCTCATCATTCACATACTGTGAGAGCATTTCTTCAGAACAGCGCTATTACAACACTACCTTGGCCTACAATGAGCCACGATTTGAATCCCTTAGAACACATTTGCGACTTTCCTGGACGCCGTGTACAAGCAAGAGATTCGCTTGTACAGAATTTGGCCGAGTTGGAAGCTGCATTGTATGAGGAGTTGAAGCAGTTTCCTCTGGACCGTATCAGAAAGCTCACTGGAAGCATTAGGAGTAGGGTTCAGGTTCTCATCTGAGCACGCAGTGGATACACTCGCTACTGACGCCAGACACTGCTATTGTCTTCAGGAGATCACAAATTACCTTTTTTATCAGTAATTACCGGCATTGTTTCATCTATACCGTTCCAGCACCCTACTTTTCGAGAGAACATTTTTCCATTAAAAAACACCAGTGACAGATATGTGTCATTAGTGCCATTAAAATGTGAATAGACCATTGTTTCCGCAAACAATCATTTTGGACATCTTAAAGATAGCACGAAAGTAATGAAATGTTTCTATTAACACCACTGCGAAAAAACAAGGGGTGCTTAATTAAGTTCCAGGTGTATATATGACATGACAGCTTACAGGTACACGATTTTAACGTTTTTTAGGGTGTTTTAGAATCGGCTTTGCCGATTCAAAATCACTGGATTGTATCCAAGAGTGAGAAAAAACGCATGAAATTTTACGTATGTGTACATGTAGCGTTTTGTGTTTGAATCGGCAAATGGGTTTCCCCATAGGATTCAGTGTTAAATTGCAAGCAAAAAACGTTATGTCGTTTCCAAATCATCATCTTGTCGATTCTAAATCGTCCGCGTCCGTACACGATTTTAACACTGAAACCCTATGGAGGCGGCGTACACGGAGATCCACTTGCGGATTTTAGGTCGGAAATCGAATCGTGTACAGTACACGGAAAAGAGGTGTTTTTGAACCCGCAAACCCACTGTCGCGTTTTCCTGAAGTAAAACTAACACATGTTATCGTTATGACTGAATGAGGTTTTCGTTCAAAAGAGTAGACTATAAAATATGAGCGTCAGTTTTAAAAAAAGGAGTTGCGTGAATGAAAAGCATCCGTTCAAAAGAGTCGACTATAAAATATGATCTGTAAAATAGACATTCGTGTTTTGCGTTGATGTAACGGAGAGAAATTGAGTTTTAGGCATCCGTTCAAAAGAGTCGACTATAAAATATGATCTGTAAAATAGATATTCGTGTTTTGCGTTGATGTCAGGAAGAGAAATTGAGTTTTAGGCATCCGTTCAAAAGAGTCAACTATAAATATGATCTGTAAAAAAATAGATATTCGTGTCTTGTTTCGATGTGACGAATTCTTGTGAAGTAATCTTAATAAACACTTGATGGAATGTTTGAATGAAAACATGTTGCTTTGTTTTTGTTGTGGCGTGAATAAAGGTTTTTTCGTTTTAATGGATCGTTTTAATAATATTATAATAAAACGCATTTTCCACTCAATTAGGTTTTGAGTGGTAAAATTTTTAATATATTCACGATAGCGATCAGAAAGATCTGAAATGAATGAATGAATGAAATCCCTTTAACGTTAAAATTAGAAAAAAACCAGTTTCTTTTATGTGCTGGAATGTTTTTGTAACTGTCATAAAAGGTTCTCTCTTAATTCGACACTGAGTGAATGGTTTTTTGATATGTGAATGGAATTCCTTTGACAAACGTAGATTACTCTCAAAATGCGTTAAATCAGAAACCGGTTTGTCATGTACTGCTTAAAACGTATTTTAAACTTTCCCAAATTCAATCAATACTGAGTTGAGATGTGAATATTTTTTTTAGTTTATTATATTAAAGACGGAAAGATTTTTATTAACTTAAAAACATAAAAAAATATAATTAAACATTTAATTTTGAAAATAATAAATAACTCGCATTTAGCATACTTAAAGGAACATTAACAATTAAAAACGAAAAATGTTTTTACAGATGGATTCTAGACGCCGAGATCGAATTTTAGGGGAGTATGAACGTGCTAAGAAGGGCATTCAGTCGGCTGACAGAAGCAGACGTCTTGGTGAGATGGAACTCAAACGCGAAGCCACAAAAATATTTAAACCCGTGACGGAGGGTCAAGAGCGAAGCAGGAAGGAGATAGTCGAAGAATTGAGACCCATAAAAGAGAGTTCTTTGAGAATGGGTTCGTTGCCTCTTAGTTTTGGAAATCGGCATTCCGTTCAATCTACACCGGATTACGTTCCCACGGGAATTCAAACAGAGAGCGAGACCGACACCGATACAGCTTCGACTATCACCACTGATAGCGTCGCATCGTCTGATGATGGCAGTAAGAGAGATCTGTTGTATGGATTTTATAAGGATTCGGAGGGGAGAACTTTTGTCGGTGACACAGAAATAGAAATTGGCGATGATGAATTGATCGTTGGTTCGAACAGATACGAATTGACTGATGGACTGCGCAGATTGCTCCTTTACGACGAGCCCAGTGATTACACGGAACAGGATTGCGACAATTACGGCGACATTCTGGTCCAGACCCACGCCATGAAGAGAAATAAAGATGCCAGAGAGACGAGACCCAAAGCCAACAGAGGTTACAAGTGGACGAAAGTGGTGAAATCCATATGGGATATGAATAAGAGGTTCGTCGAATCGGTGACTGGCAAAGGGGTGAAAACCACTTTTCTTCCGAACGATTCTGACGCTCTGTCTCAGAGATTGAGTTTGTTGATGGCGAGCAGACGGGCTGGTAACACAGGATTAGATAATCAGATAGTTACTATATCTGACGAATTGTTAAGACTGAAGGTTTTGAATAAAAACCATTATAAAAGGCTGATGAACGAATTGAAGGACTGATGTGTATATAATAAGTAGAGAGAAACAAAACAAACAAATAAAAATAAAACAGTAAATTTTTACACTAGAATAATAAAAGTATTTAAAACAACAAAACGATTTACCAGTGAAAAAAAACCAAAATATATTATAAAAAATAAAAATATGTTGGTGATAAAGAACAGAGGATACGTCAGAACTTACGTTCAAGGCGGTTCTGGCATTGTCGATTCTATGCGAGCGTTCACGAGCGATGCGGGTAGAAAACTCGCATCGACCGCGTTTGAGGTCTGTAAGAAGACGGCTTTGGATGCTGGTAAGAAAGCCGCTTCCGAAGCCAGTGGTAGGATAGCTTCTGTGGCTGGCAAGAGGGCAGCCGACGCGTTGATCGACAAGTTGATCAGTCCTCCGGCGAAGCGAGCTGCGTTAGAGCGAACGCCGAAAAGTTGGAAAGATTTTAAGGACGCTGTGGTACCCATACAAGATTTAGCCAAAATGACGAGCGGATCAGGATTGAAGAGAACTCGCGACGGTGTGATCTAAATAAGTAATAATATTAAAAACTGAGTTTGAAAAACATAAAAAATTTGTGTTTGAACAGAATCTAAAATAACAAAAAAAAAAAAAAAATAAAACAAAGATGAACATTAAAGATATGTCTTGGAACGACGCCGCGACCAAGAGGTCGAATAACGAGTTCTTTCCCAAAAGCATAAGAGGCTTGATAGTGGGAAAATCGAATTGTGGAAAGACCAATCTGTTGATGAATCTGTTGTCCCGACCCGACTCGTTGGATTACGACAGATTGTTCGTGTTTGGCAAGAGCTTGTTTCAACCCGAATACAGATTGCTTCGAGAGTGCATGGATCGTAGATTGCCCAAGGACGTCATAGCCAGAATCTTTGACAGTAGGGAGGAATTCGACAAGAGTGAAGCTCCTCTTTCGACCATTTTGGACGGTGCGGCGATGGAATTGATGAAGAGAAATGCATCTTCGAACGTCGAGTGTCGATTTTATGAGAACGCTAGCGACGTTCCGGATCCTAGAGAATTGAAATCGGAAGATAAGAATCTCATGATTTTCGACGATCTGCTTTTGGAGAGACAGAACCGATGCGAATCGTATTACGTTAGGGGTCGACACAGCAACGTGGACTGTTTCTACCTGTCGCAGAATTATTTTCGATTGCCCAGACAGACGATAAGGGAGAACACTAATTTTCTATGTCTCTTTCGCCAAGATCTCAAGAATGTCAATCACATCTACGGCGATCACGTCGCAAACGACATGAGCGTGGTGGAATTCAGGAGATTCTGCAAGAGGGTTTGGGGCGGAGGACTTTACAATTTCATCGTGATCGATTTGACAATCGAATTTAATCGCGGAAAATATCAGTGCGGATTCAACAAGTTTTATGTTTCTGATGATAATAAGATAGAGCGTGAAATAAAAAAAAAAATTTAGAAAATAATAAATCTTCAAATAATTAGTTTTGAAAAAAATAAAATAAAAATATAATGTTCGAACATGGAGAACTGTTAGAACGGATAGCCGAGAATACGGCTGCAAAACAATCCATTCAAATCGTGGTGAGTGGCGATTCGACTCGATTCGCTACGAAATTCGAACCTTCCATCGAATTGAATAGAGAGAAAAGATACGAGATAGAGAGGGTGAATCTGGAGACTTATTATTCCTTTCCCAACGTCACCGAAAAGAATAACTCGTTCAAGTATTCTGACGGAGTGGATTGGTTGGAGATTCGAATTCCCAAAGGGAGTTACGACATAGACGATTTGAACAATTACATTCAGACGCGAATGAAGATGGATGGAAAGGGAAGCAACAAGATCAGACTCGCTCCCAATCCTAATACCTTACAGACGATGTTGGATTTGGAAGATAATTTTCGAGTGGATTTCAACATGGATGATTCTATAGGCAAGATGTTGGGATTTGATCGAAAGATGTATCGAGGCCACGCGGCATCTGAAAATATGTTCGACATTCTCGCAGTCAATAGCATTCTGGTGAACGTGGACGTGATTGCTGGAAGCTACGTGAATGGTAGCGCTCAACCGATGATCTATTCCTTCTTTCCAAACGTGTCGCCGGGTTATAAGATCGTGGAGCGACCTCGAAATTTAGTTTATCTACCAGTGATTTTAGACACGTTGTATAGTCTCAAAACCACGTTGACGGATCAATATGGTGAACTGTTAGATCTTCGTGGAGAGAGGGTGACGATACGATTTCACATAAGAGAAATATAAAAGCAAAAAAAAAAAAAATATTGTGTATATATAGAGATAACAAAATAAAATAAACGCAATATTAATTTTACAAAATTATTTTAATATAAATAATTATTATTAAACAAGAAAACAATTGAAGTAAATATATTTTAAAAAAAAAGAATTTTGACAGAATACGTGCTTAAAAACGTGAACATATCCGCAGGATAGAGGAAGAAACTTAAGAGAGCATTAACAACTCGAGGCGAGGTGGTGAGATTCAAATTCACTCACGAAGATCTGACGAGAGGCAGTCAGGATTCGATCGCCTGGACCAGAAGTCAAATCAAAAGGATGGAGAAAGCAATTCGCAATGGAAGAGGGTTGACGGTGAGAATGAGTCCCGCTCAATTGAGATACAATTTGAGAATGAAAGGTGGTTTCCTACCGCTATTGGCAGGAATCGACGCAAAAGCATTACCCTTCGCCGCAAAAGCACTACCCTTTCTTGAAAAGACTCTCGGCGTGGGAGCTCTCACGGGACTCGCTAGTTCGGCAGTTGAGAAATTAATGGGTGGCAGCGGACTGTTTTTGAAGAAGGGGGGAGCCGTGTGTTGCGTCCACGTAGACGACAGCGGTAAAGGATTGTATCTAGAACCCATTAGAGGTGGCAACTCTTTGAGTGGAAATGGTCTCTATCTGAAGAGTGGACAGAATGTTGAGCGACTCGGCAAGGGTTTGTTGCTCGGTGAGGATTTGCCGTTTAAGAATATACCGATTTTGAATATGTTGTTATAATATAAAATTATATAATTTATATAAAATATAAATCATAGAAAGTATAAAATAATATATAAAATGGATAAAAAGGTGGAGAAACAATTAGATGATAAAGATGAATATCGGGAGGCAGAGTGCGAAAAAAAAAGATGTGGAAAAATGGTTAGACGCTAATGATGGATATCTAAGGAAAGAACTGATGAAAGAGTTAGATAAACAGTGAAAATGAAAAGAATGAGACTCTTTCCACCGTCACCACTACCTTCTGAAGAGAATGGTAATGATGCGAGTGTTACCAAGAAATGCACAACATTCGTTCATAATTATGATTCAGATAAACAAATGTGTTGTTATAAAAACGTATCATATTACAAAAAAAGAAAAGAAGAATCGACGCTGAAATTTAAGAAAAAAGGAAACATTATTATAATATATGGTAATAGTGAAGAAGGAAAACAAAAAAAAAAAAAAAAAAAATGAGATCTAAAGATGATCTCATTACTTTTTTTTTCCTTCTTCTTCGCTAAAAAATCAATCTCTCTATTGTTTATATTTCCAAGTCCATTATTAGCATGTTAACACTCGTGTTTTCTCCTTTTTCGCAAATGTGTTGAATGTTTATCCTTACTCTTTTGAGTTTTGTTACTTCAGTCAACTCGCTCTCACCGCCCAATTTCTTCATGAGTTCGAATGAGATGTTTGGAAATATGTAACTTCCATAGAGCAACGACAAATCGTACTTGTCGAATTCTCTATCTTCGGCAATGACGATGTTCTGCAGATCACTTTTGTACTCATAAAACAAATCAAGTGCAGCTTCGTCCAATTTCAAAGGCATGCGATATTTGTCGTATTTGTGCTCTAAGCCCTTTGTCTCGACCTCGTTCAATTCGATGGGATCGTGTCGTTGTAATCTATAGATTTTAAAACCTAATTTCTTATACGTGTCGACTCATTTCAATTTCAATTCGCATCTTTTAGGTGTTGTTGTCATCATGATCGATTATTTGGGGTTTTTTTGTTTTATGAATTCTTGCAAATAATGTATATTTTAAATTTTGTATTTAAATAATAATTTGTTAAAAAGTTTGTTTATTTTTTTGCTCTTTATGTATATAAAAAAAAAGTTGTTTTTTTTAATTTTAATTTTCTTTAATGTAAAATTTTTTAGTAAAAGTTTTTTTCTCTTTATATATATATATATATATATAAATAAAACAAATTAAATTTTAACATTTCAATCTCTCTATTGTTTATATTTCCAAGTCTGTTATTTGCATGTTGACACTCGTGTTTTCTCCTTTTTCGAAAATGTGTTGAATGTTTATCTTTACTCTTTTGAGTTTTTTTACATTGGTGAACGCGCTCTCACCACTCGATTTGTCCACGAGTTCGCGTGAGATTTTTGGATATATGTAACTTCCATAGAACAACATCAAATCGTCCTTGTCGAATTCTTTATCTTTAGTGATGACGATTTTCTGCAGATCGCTTTGGTACTCGTAAAACAAATCGAGCATGGCTTCATCCAATTTCAAAGTCATCTTATATCTATCATATTTATGCTCTAAGTCCTTCATCTCAACCTCGTTCAATTCAATGGGATTGTGTCGTTGTAATCTAAAGTTTTTATGACCGAATTTCTTATACGTTTCGACTCGTTTCAATTTCAATTCGCATCTTTTAGGTGTTGCTGTCATGATCGATTATTTAGGTTTTTTTTTTGTTTTATGAATTCTTGCAATAATGTATATTTTAAATTTTTTGTATTTTAATAATTTGTTTAAAAAGTTTTGTTTTTTTTTGCTCTTTATATATATAAAAAAAAGTTTTTAATTTTAATTTCTTTAATGTGAACAATTTTTTTTTGTAAAAGTTTTTTTCTCTTTTATATATAAATAAAAAGTTAAATTTAACATCTCAATTTTAAAACTTTTTAACAAATTATCATTAAATACAAAAATTCGAAAAAAAAATATTCTTACAAACCCAATTTTTTGAGATGAAAAACAATGATCAAGTCCGAACATCCGAATTATAGTTTAGAACGTCTAAGACTTCAAACGTTTAAAAATTGGCCTTTGCATCTTGCTAAAAAACCCGAAGATTTAGCTGCTGCGGGTTTCATTTATGTGGGTAAAAGTGATAGAGTTAAATGTTTTTGTTGCAACATACATTTAATGAATTGGGAACCTAGCGAGAGACCTTTGGTAGAACACATAAATAATACCAAAGGTCGTTGCGATTATTTGAAGAAGATCCAGTCATTGGGATTGATTAAAATTGAAGACAAAGAATGGGAAAGAAATAAAAACGAGAGTTTATTAAGGGGTATTTTACAATCCGGATACAGGAAGGAACAATTGTACAATACATTGAATCATGCAAACAAGATGTTATCTCAATTCTTGACTTTAGAAGATTTGATTCGATTCATGAAAGAAGCAGACAAGTTTTAGAACGTGCAAGACTTTGAACATTTAAAAATTGGCCTTCAGATCTTGCAGTTATCATCATCTATTGAGAAGGAATCGAGTGACAGGAACACGCATCTGCTTCGCGGAAATTTGTTTTGAACCTTGTGCAAGACTTCGCATAAAAGTCATAAGAGTTCTATTTGTCTTGAACCTTCTTCTTCTTTTTTAATAGTTCGAACGACATTGTCGATTAATTTTTGTTTGCTAATGGTATTATGATTCGATTTTCTATCGCAAATCGTATCGTTTTCTTTCGAAATGCGTAAATATAAATTACAATTTTTTTCTTCTTGGTTTTTTGGAGAATAACGATTTATTAAACAACTTTCAACATTTATGTCGAGATTCCGTTGTGGATGTTGTCGTCATGATCGATTATTTGTTTTTTTTTTGTTTTACGAATTCTTGCAAATAATGTATATTTTAAATTTTGTATTTAAATAATTTGTTTAAAAAGTTTTGTTTTTTTCTCTTTATATATATATAAATAAAAAGTTAAATTTTTAACATCCTTTTTTTTCTCATATTAATTCAATGTTTTTTTATGTTAAGGAACATAAAAAATTGATTAATTTCATCAAAAAAATATTTTTCACATTAAAGAAAAAAACAAAACTTTTTAAACAAATTATTTTTATACAAAATTGGGAAAAAAAAAAAATATTCTTACAAAATGAAGCAAACAGATAAAAAAAATGGAAAATTTAAATGAGAAAACCGTACCTCAGTTAAACGAGATTTGTAAACTATTAAAAATTTCACATTTCAGAAATCATAGAACTAAATAAAAAAAAATTGAAGTCATACAGAAATATTTGCGAAACGATAGAAAGGCAAACGAAATGTCGATAGCAACGACGTCAAAAAATGCATCGGTTGTGAAAAATGAGAAGAAGAAGAAGAAAAAAATAGTAAAAGGAATTGAAATGCCGATAGCAATGATGTCAAAAAATGCATCGGTTGTGAAAAATGAGAAGAAGAAGAAAAAGATAGTAAAAGGAATCGAAATGCCGAGATCGAAAAAAAACGAAAACGTTTCGATTGTGAAAAATAAGAAGACGACTAAATGAAAAGCCGTTGAAGAAGAACTTCAAGTTTCCAAAGAAAAGAAAAGAAAAACTAAAATGAAAACGAGTGATGCAATTCAGATTCTAGACAAACGAGATATATCGAGCAAAATTTGATGAGCAATAAACGAAGGGAAAGGAAAAGAATATCTAGAACAACTCGCCATGGAACTATTTCAATCGAAGACCGTAGAACGGGAGAGTGCGATCAAAGGTATTTTTAAAACTTTCGACATGGTTCCGTCATTCAAGAAAATTGATTCAAAATTGTTCATGGAACGGGTGAAGAAAAAAGTATTGGATTTGTTTCACGAATACATGAACGTGGGGCTAAAAATTAAGATGATACTCCATTGTGTGATGAATAAAATCAACGTGAAGTCCGGTGAGAGCATCGTGTAAAATGCATATTTCAGATCTAACGTCGAACCCGTATTTCGAGGTTCAGATTTATCGGATGTTTTCGAGAAGATGAAAGACAAGATGTTGATGTCTCTCGCAAATTATCAACATGAAGGTAGTAATTGGACGTTCGATGAGGTGTTGAAACTCGAAATTCACATAACTGAAAACAATTCATTGAAAGGATCTTCCTTTGTGGAATTACCGTATTTCCTAGCTAAAAAACATGCCGTGGTCAACGTGAGAAATAAAGATGATCAGTGTTTTAAATGGGCAGTCACCTCCGCTTTATACCCTGTCAAAATGAACCCCGATAGAGTTTCTCATTACGAGAAGACTTCTAAAAATCTCGATTGGACCGGAGTGACTTTTCCAACAGAGTTAAAACACATTGAACGTTTCGAGGTTCAAAATCCCACCGTAGCGGTGAACGTCTTGGGATATGACGATGAAAAACGAATGATCTATCCTCTCAGACAGACTTCGTATCTCGAAAGAGAAAAGACGATTATTTTATTATTGATTTCGAATGGTGACAATTGTCATTATTGTTGGGTTAAACATCCAAGCCGATTACTGTTGAGACAAAATAATAAACATGAACATAAGGTATGTTTATGTTGCAACTGCATGAACATGTTTAAGAGCGAAAAATCATTAGCGAAACATCAGGAATATTGCAACGAAAATCAAGGTGTTGCCATCGAAATGCCCAAACCCAACACCATCGCGAAGTTTGAAAATTGCAATAGAAGGTTAAAAGAACCATTCGTCGTGTACGCCGATTTCGAATGTTTCACAACGAAAATGAGTTCCTGTCAACCCAACGCTCTTCAAAGTTACGTTGAAAGATATCAAAAACACATACCTTCAGGCTATTGCATTTACGTGAAATGCGCTTTTGACTCGCAACACGACATGGGTCCCTTCACCTACACGAAACAGTATGAAGACGACGACGTGGCCCAAAGGTTCGTGGAAGAGTTAGAATCGAAAATTCAAATGTTATATGACAAATTCAAAACTCCGGCGAAAATGATCATCATGCGAGAGCAGCAGGACGAAAATAACAGAGCCACCGAATGTCACATATGCAGACAATTGTTCAACGAGAATTCGGAGAAAAATAAGAAGGTCAGAGACCACGATCATTACACGGGTCTGTATCCCGGTCCGGCTCACAACAAGTGTAATTTAAAATATCGAGATGCTGCTTTCTATCCGGTGATGTTTCACAATCTCTCGGGTTACGACAGTCATCTGTTCGTGAAAAATCTCGGCACCTCACACGAAAAATTAAATTGCATTGCAAACAGCGAAGAAAGATACATTTCCTTCACGAAATGGAAGCTCATGGAGAAGAAAAGAGTAATCGACAGAAATACGTTGGAAGGAAAAAGGAAATCCATTCGTAGATGCATACGTTTCATCGACAGTTTTAAATTCATGTCGACCGCTCTGGAAAAATTAGTCGATAACATGAGCAAGGATAAATTTAAAATCACGAGCGAACATTTCAGAGAACGAGTAGATGTCATGTTGAGGAAAGGACTCTATCCTTACGATTACATGAACGATCTAAAGAGATTCGAAGACACCGCACTACCTTCGAAAGAAGATTTTTATTCAAAATTATACGAATCCGACATTTCTGACGAGAATTACGAACACGCCAAAAACGTGTGGAAATCATTCGATATGAAAACCATGAGAGATTATCACAATCTCTATCTGAAGACCGACGTTCTGCTCTTGGCAGACGTGTTCGAAAATTTTCGAGACGTCGAAATTACGATCTAGATCCAGTTTGGTATTTCACCACACCCGGTCTGGCGTGGGACGCTCTGTTGAAGACCACCAAAGTCCAATTGGAATTATTATCTGACGTGAACATGTTGCTCATGTTCGAAAGGGCTGCAAGAGGTGGCATCTCGATGATCTCTCACAGATATTCTAAAGCTAACAAGTCTATGAAATCGATTCGAAGCGAAAATCACGACTTGTATACGGAAATAGTCAACAAGATTTCGCTGACGGCCGACGACGATAAGAGATTCATGTTAGACGATATAATAAGCACTTTGGCACTCGGACATTGAACTGTGGATCTAATTAGAGATGATATGAATGTGGATGATTGGATTCCAGATACGATTGTGGATGATAAGATTCCAGAAAATCAAGAGGAAATAGATGGATTCGAAATTATAGAAATCGATAGAGATGGATTCGAAATTATAGAAATCAATAGAGACATCGAGAGAGTTAGTATAAAAAGAAAAAAAAAAAGAAAAAAAAAATAACGTCATTTTAGTGAATTATAATATAATAAATAAATAAAAAAATATATACGCATTTATGAATAAGAAAATAGAGATATCCGTAGAAGGTGTCATCTTACCTAACGAACCCCTATCCAACATCGACCTGTCGAATGCGGCGAAGGATTTGAAAATCAAAGATTTTCTAGGCGTGTTTTCCAGAGATGCCTTGCCGAAGAGAAGACCTCGACAATCAGAAAGCAGAATTTTAAATCTAGACGATTCATCAGGTGAAGGCACTCACTGGGTGGCGTGGTTCAAGAACGGGAAGAAGAAAAATTATTATTTCGACAGCTACAGAATCTCGCCACCAAAAGAAATCAAGAACTATTTCAACAAATCGATGGTTCGTTACAACATGGAACAAGTGCAATCACCAGATCAAGTGTTTTGTGGTCACCTGTGTCTCTACGTTACGTTCTCAAGAGATGGTCTGAAGGAGATCGGTTTGAAGACATTCTCAATGATTTACATTAGAGAGAGATTTTTTTTTAATAGTATATAAAGATAAAAAATTATTTTAAAAAATTTTAATCGAATAAAAACGAAAATAAAAAAATAAAATAATTCATTTTTTAATAAACTGCGTTTTGAAATATATTTCTTTAAAAACAAAAAAAAATCACAAAACAACATGCCAGTCGATAAATTTGGTAGAAGTGACGACGAAAAAGTCAACCGAAGAAAGAAGAGGAAGACGTTCAAAGTCGACGATGGTTACGACGTTGCCAACTTGGATGAACGTTACGTTCAGAGATACGAACCTCGAGAAGAACCTTTGAACATGAACAATAAGAAGCTCTACAATTTTTCCGAGATGATAGATCTCGCAGATGCTGTGACTAAAAAATACGTCGACAGGGGGAACGCTGATTTCGAACAAATCATGCTTAATAATTACGTGGATAAAACCATGACCGACGATCTCGATCTGAAATCCAAATGTTTGGTGAACGTCGTGAATCCCATAGATCCCACCGATGCCGCGACCAAGAAATACGCGGACGACTCTCACACGAGATTCAGCAAACACCTGAGAAATAGATACATTCAGAAAACGATGCACTCGGAATTGAACGCCAATTATAACAAGATAACGAACGTGGCCACTCCCATGAATCCCAAGGACATGGCGACCAAACACTACGTAGATCTAGAACAGAGAAAGTCTGACAGACAAGAAATGAAATCGGATCTGAATGCGGGATTCAACAAGATATTGAATCTGTCAAAGATCAATGACACGGATGCAGACTCAACCGCGGTCAACAAGGGCTATGTGGATTCTGCCGTGATACAATCACAAGAATACCTAGAATCGCAAGTGGATGATCTCTACCTGAACAAACAATCTGTCGGAACCATGGAGGGTGGCATCAACATGAACGGTCACAATTTATTCGGTCTCAATCACGATCCCGTATTCGATTCCAGCGCGGTCAGCAGAAAGTACGTGGACGACAACTGGGTCTGGAGAAAGGGTGACATCATGGAAGGTAAACTAGACATGGGTGGACACGCGCTCACGAATCTACCAGATCCCTTGAACATGATGGATGCCTGCACCCTGATTTCGGTGGTGGAGAAAGTCAAATATGCTAGACAATTGATCACCGTGTAGGCCGAAGAGGCCGGCACCTTAGATGAAGGAAAAGCTGAGTGGTCTTTCGGAAATGGAGGTAGCGGGTCGAAACATGGTCAGGTGGGATATCCCATGCCGCTGGGAGGTGAAATCCTTCGAATGAGTCTGGCTTCCTCGGATTTGAATAACAGAGCGGTCGTCAATCTCATGGTGAATGGAGTAGAGAGCGATAAGGGATACAGCGTCGAAAAGACTGAGAATCAACACGCGAATGTTAGCACGTTCGGCACGCCTCTCAAAGTGAACGCCGGAGACAGGATTAATTTCGTTACGAAAACCAATAATCCCGAAGCCGCCACTTCCGTGGTGAGTCTACTGATCGAATTAGATCCTTTGAACAAACAGTGAACGCGTGGAAAATAATGAATTTAAAAAAAAAATAATGTGTAATTTATTAAAAACAAAAAAAAAAGTAATGAGTTTTAGAAAGATGTTCAATCTCTGTAGATCACATTGCTTTATTTATTTTTTTTTTTTTTGTTTTTTAATAATTACTCATTACTTTTTTTTAAATTTTGTTTTTCTCACTCGTCTCTCATCGAATGATCGACATCTTATTTCCATCCGATTCGAATTGTAATTCTCTGTCCGACTTTGGTTTTTCTCGGAGCATTCCTATCGAATTGCATCTTGATCTGAATGTCTAAGACGCTACTCTTGAGTCGTTCACTCTGTTTACTGACGTCGAATACGAACATGGGATACATCGACTTGTATTCGCCGGGAGATATGTTAGGGTTTCTCATCAATTCGTCTAGACCGTGATACTTCTTTCTAAAATCAGCGGCGTCGCCGTACAGTCTGCAGAAATCGTTCTTGTCGAACGACGCATTGTAATCGATTGCTGGATATCTCGTGGCGTTCAGAAACACTTGCATGTTTCTCAAACTGCAGTGATCAAACAGCGACGCATTCTTTTCCTGAGACCCGTCCCTATTGGTCTGAAACGCAACCACGATGAAACACGGTCTCTCGGAAGCAGATTTCACCGTCAATCTCCAATAGAAGTGATTCGTGGAGGGAGGAATGCTAGCCGTGTCGCACTGTCTCATTCTAAATCCCACGGGTAATTTACTCTTGGATTCTATGATCTTGTAGAGACACGCTTTTTCCACGATCGAAGGCTCCACGTGCGGAACGAACCACGATATCTTGTGTAGAGTTATCTTACCCGCATTGGTCGCAGTGAGTCTCACTATTGCGTCGTCGTCTCCTTTTCGAATCAACGTCAGATTGTGTTTGAATCCGTACATGATCTTGTTGTAATCGTCCGCAAATCCGAAGATGTGTTTCAAAGGTATCCTGAACGAAAACGTTCCTTTAGGTCTGGACGTCTTGACGACGTAGTCGAATATCAAGGCGGCGCCGGCGCTAGCAGGGCCGACGGTGTCTTTCACCCACAACTGATTAAGTCCTCTGGATTTCGAAAAATCATCAGGATATGTCAAGAGTCCGAACATCGTGGTGGCCTGACCGGGATGAAACACAGATTCTATCTCTTGTCCAGATAGCATGTATTTTATATTACTGAATAGATGCATGATGCCATTATTGGCTAGAGTAACCGTGTCGTCGTCGGTGTAGTCGCTCCCATCTTCCTTGGTGAGACGTCCCTGCACCACTATGTAACTCTCGCTATGATGTATGAATAGATCTTGAGTTTCGACGTTGATTCTTATCTCTCCCGCATTGTTCAAACTCGTTCCGGTTACCGGTTCGTATTCGTGAACCTCATATTCTTGAATACTTTCATCTTTCACTATGCTTTGTGCTATATCTAGTTTATTTGTCATTTTAAAGGATTTTTAGGGTTTTTTTGTTTATTAATTAACTTGCTTTCTTTATCTAAAAATAGTTTTTAATTATTTTTTATTATTATTTTTTTTCTCTCTTATATATATGTGTGTAAACAAGAAAATGTTAAAGAAAGTAAATAAAAAAATTGTTTTCTTTATCAAAACTTTGTCTTCTGTAATTGTTGTTCGTAAAACTTTCCGATGATCTCTTCTCCATCCAAAGCTTCGATTTCGTAAGTCACCGGATCGGTGTGAAATATTTTGATTATCACGAAGATTTCCGAGGTCCATCGAGGAGTATAACCCTTTTTCGAAGTGCTTCTTATAAGCATAGATTCTCACTCGATCACCGACCGCAAATTTCGGCGTTCTAGACTTCTTCTTGATCTTAGATTTTTCAGGATATCGATTCGCGTAGACTCGTTTTTCGTTTCGAGGATCGCTAGCTTCCGCAGGAGTCATCTTGGTCGATCTGTGTCGCATGTTGTTGTAATCTTTGACCAGACGGTTCAGAGCGTATATGTATTTCTTGGTCGAATTCGCCGTGAAGTATCTGTGCATCTTTTCCTTTATCGTTGGATTCCAACGTTCCACCACGCTGGCTTTCTCTTCGTTTTCGATCGAGTAGAGGTCTACCAATCGATGAACGTGCTTGTTGTAGAATTCCTTTCCCTTATCCACCCACAATTTACTCGGTTTTCGAGAAGACGAGTCGAACACGCTCTTCAGAGCCTCGGCGATGCAAGGTCCCGATTTATTCTTCAAAGCTCTGATCCAACCGTATTTGGAAAACACGTCGATGACCGTCAATAGATATTTGACGCCCTCGTTCCACCTCGAAAACGATCTCATGTCGACCAAGTCTGCAGACCAAATATCATCCAAACCATTCACGAACACCCTTCTCGTTCGAAATTTACGCACTATGGGTTTGTGTAACTCCTCGGCCAATTCGCTCGTCAATAATCGTTTCTTCTTCTTCTTTTCAGATGCACTTTTTTTTTTGAACGCCCCATCCGAATCGACGTTTCGGACCGATCAGATTGCCGACTAGCGAACGTTCTATCTTCTCTCTCCTGGTCGGATTCGATATGCCTCTCAATTTCCCCAACATGTTTTTATCGCAGACGTCGTTGCGAGTCTTGGTGTCGGGATGTCCGGCGTAGCACAGATCGTGATCATACGCGGCCGCGTCAACCCTATTCACAGGTTTGCTCCAAGATTTGGGAGTCAGATCGGCGTTGAGTCTCTTGTTCAATTTCGTTCCGGGTCCCGTGAAACTGAGACCGGGCAGATGCATTTCGAAAGGTAGATTATTGATCATTTTATTCACGATGCCTTTACCTTTGCTCGCGTTCTTTTTTTTTTGACGAATCGAGTCTTGACAAAACCACACACGTCGCAAATTCCGTGAAGCATCTGTCTGTCGTTTTTAGTTCGTACTTCTCGAGAATTACTCGTCTCGGTAACTCTCTTACACTTTACGCAATACATTTTTTAAGAGTTATTTAAATTAATTTCGTTTTTTTTTATTTTATATATAAATTTAATAATTAATTAATTCTGTTCTTATTATATATATATATTTTTTTTCAATCACTGCTCTTGAGTTCTATCATCTTACTGAATTCCTCCCTGGCCTCTTTCCTCCCCTTTTCCACGAGAGAATCCTTCATCTCTTCCTTGATGATCTGACGAGTCTTGATTCTCACGGCTTCTTTCATGGCTTCGTATTTCGTTTTCTCACCCAATATCGTGAAGTATTTTCCGTCCGATATCCTACAGTCTTTCAACGCCATCGAGATCATTTCGGATATCGTGTCGATCTTGGAGTCGGCCAAGACGCGAATCTTATCGTGTTTCCTTGCCTTCAGATATAATTTCCTACTCAAAAAGTTTCCGAGCGTGCTAAACAATCCGGCGGCGAGAGCCAACTCCTTCTACGGTTAACACGATCGGAATGCCGATCGCGGTCGACATCAATCCGATGCCGGCCGCGTGTAAACCCATGGAATTCGTGATGAGTGTCATGTCGATCGCGTTGACGAATTTCACGAAACGCGAATACTTCTCCTTGAGAGAACGACGAGAATCTCTCTCTCGAGTTAGATACGCTTGGATTCTATTGATTTGATCGATGCGATACCTCTCTCCTCTTTCTTTTTCTTCTAGCGACGGTGCCGTCGGCAAAACGCCGTTCGGCTTCTCATCCTCGTCGTCTACTAACGTCGGATACAATTTATTTCTGGTTCTCATTTTTGTATTTTTTTTTTCTTTTCTAATATTAGATAAAAAATTTATGTATGTATTTATTTATTTTCTATTCTCCCTTATTTTATATCAACGAAAAAACTTAGACGTATGCTTCCTTCAGCAATAATTTCATGATGCATCCCTTGTCTTCTAAAGTCAGACTTCTACGCGCCAATTTCAGTTCTTCCGAAACTGTGGGCTTGTCTCGATCCTAACAGAAGACTAATCTCTTCCAAAACGTGATCACATCGTTGAATCTAACGCGTTCGAACGCCGATTCGAAATACTTGACGACCATATCTTCCCTTTCCATCGTCAGACATGAATGATTCTCGTGATCGAAGTCTAGATGATCCCGACATCCGACGCATCGTTCTAACAAGATGAGACGTAGTTCTTCGTTCACGCAGATTGCATATGCTCTCATCAGCATGTTTAAAAGAAACCTCGCTCTAATAGTCTGGGAAGCGCACATGATTTACATATTTTTTTTATTATCTATTCGATTTGATATATTTATTTTTTAAATAACTATTTATTTATATATTTTTTTTTCTCTCCTATATATATCAATCACTTTTTTTTTTATTTCTTCGGGAACATGAGTTAGTTTTACTTCAGGAAAACGCGACAGTGGGTTTGCCGGTTCAAAAACACCTCTTTTCCGTGTACCGTACACGATTCGATTTCCGACCTAAAATCCGCAAGTGGATCTCCGTGTACGCCTCCATAGGGTTTCAGTGTTAAAATCGTGTACGGACGCGGACGATTTAGAATCGACAAGATGATGATTTAGAAACGACAAAACGTTTTTTGCTTGCAATTTAACACTGAATCCTATGGGGAAACCCATTTGCCGATTCAAACACAAAACGCTACATGTACACATACGTAAAATTTCATGCGTTTTTTCTCACTCTTGGATACAATCCAGTGATTTTGAATCGGCAAAGCCGATTCTAAAACACCCTAAAAAACGTTAAAATAGTGTACCTGTACACGATTTTAACACTAAATCCTATGGAGGTGTACATCGATGTACGTGTACATGTACACGTACATCGTCATCTGTGTTTGAATCGGCCTTATATACCTACTGACGAGGAACTGTCAGACTCCCCACGACACAATACGACTAGTAATTTGTTTATCAACACTTTCAATGACAACTGCACCATCAACGTGTAGTACGCCATACTACACAGTGCCTCCGTGCCCGGTGTAGGCAATCGAGATTAGTCGCGTTGTCCAAGAACACAACGCAGTTACCCCTGGTGGAGATCGAACCGCAGACTTTTCGATTTGAAATCCAATGCTGTAACCACCGACCCACCACGCTCCCTTGTGTCTCAATATTAGAATCGCCGTTATCTAGCAGTTCTTAAACCAAAGATAGCTGTAAATGAATCTGTTTGTCTTCATAATTTCAATTGGTTGTTGTCATCTCTGTTTCTTGTTGGTAAGAGGTAATTAATGCTGAATGCATCTTGTGTGATGGTGTCCGCTCAATTGTGCGACGTGATAATTGTTTGGGGTAAATACACGTGCTTTACGACAACTTCCTGTGTTGATCAGACAATATAGCTCACAAACCGTTCCCATCATTTTTTTGTCAACCCAGGCGTATATGTTAAGCAGATATAAACGTGAGGTCTTTTATAAGTCTCGTGGGTTTGCACTAAAGCTCTCACACAGAGTTCGATACGATTTGACCGGGAATTGAAGATGTCTATAAAATCTCCCCTACAAGCAAGCAAATTAACTCTACTTAACCCTTATGATATCTGATCGTATCTTCCGTGTCAGTTTGTATGCAGGGGCGCGGCGGCGTTGCGGTAACCGGTTCTCGTCTGATTACCGAAGTTAAGCAACGTCGAGCCCGGTTAGTCCTCGGATGGGTGACCGTCTGAGCGATCGATTCGGACTCCCGCGTTGTGTCCTTGGGCAAGGCACTTAACCCCGATTGTCCACATAGGAGCAAAATGACTAAGGCGTACTACACGTCGATGTCCTCAACCAATCTAACCCTGTCTGTGCTGTAGTGCGGAGTTACGATGTTGGGGAGCTGACAGCTGCTCGTCGTTGCTCGGTGGTTCTCTCCGGGTACTCCGGCTTCCTCCACACGTAAATCTGTCACCTCCATGATTAGCCATTGTGTACAAGTATGTGACCTTAAACACCAATAAATAAATAAATAAATAAAATAAATAAATAAATAGTCCATATGCAGCATTTAGAAGAGCCCATATTCATTATTTGGGAGTAGACCAATTAATATTTTCAACGTGCAGCCCTAAGGCTGCACGTTGAAAATATTGATTGGTCTACCCACCCTTAACTTAGCAGGCATCCTACTCAATGAAAGTATGACGTACAGTGTCCCTGGGTCGGTAAAGCGGCCTTTGGTGTTCAAAGGGTTAATGTAACGAATTTATCCGATCACAAGTGATCCGAAATGTCGCTATTCAACTTTTATTATTTTTTTTTACTTTTCCTGCTGCAACTTATGGACATTCTGCTCCATCCAGTGTGTATATTTAATCACCACCCGAAAAAGGCTCTTGACCGCTTACCCGTGATCAATAAGCTAATTATCTGAATGTAGCCTGACGAAGGTACTACCCTATCTGGAATAAGGTTTATATAGGTTATTACCACCATGAGGACTTCCGACATAATATAGTGAATTCAAGACCTCGTCACTGGGCATATACCGACCAGTCTGTCGACATACTCCCAGTGACGAGGTCACGAATTTAATATTCCTCCCTTTCTTGACTTGTTCGCATATATTTTGATAATCATTCAGCCGAATCAGGGTCAATGAACGATTGTTTCATGAATGAAGTTCATAACGACACGTTATACCTTTCTTGTGCTACGCGTGTCGTAATCCCCATTCATCGTTTTACTTGTACTACAATCGCCGAAGTTTATAGTAATGTTTCCGCTGTGTTTTATTTTTTCAGATTTTACGCATAGTAGGCCTACATAAAATATTATAATAGCAACACATAGTTTCGTCCCATAAATTTCGTTGAGTTGGTGATTTATTTATCATTTATTTATTGTACTGTTATTAAAAACGGTGACTTCGAAATGTGTGACCAGTTTCGATGAGCGTAGGTAAAAAACGTTCTCTTTCTGAATCGAATGATCGCATGTGACGGTGTGGTTGCTACCTTCAAAACAGATTTGAATTTTGTCTAGACGTTTTCACTTGTATTGGGGAAAGTGCGTTTTTGTTGCAAGATAAACACATATTGCAACAAATGCAAATTGATCTCAGCTGTCATATTCCGTCGGGTTGACTTGACCAGATCAGCCAAGATCAAACGCTACAACATAGTCGCCGTTTATGATCTCACTGACCTGGCCTCATCAACGCAGCTATGACAACCGAGATCAATTGATTGTTGCAATAATTCGATTATATATGGCAGTGGATATTTAAAATATAAATACAACACCTGGCATGTTCACAAAAATAAAGTTCGCCCAGAACATTCCGTACAAAAACGCTCTGAATGTTTACTTCTAAAACTCTCGTCTCAAACGTTCGCGAGCCCTCGAGGTCACCTGAGCTTCGTTTATGGCAGAAATAATATGGATTTAAAAAACTTGATAATCTCGTTTTCCGGCAAACCAGATATGTTGAGCAAACTATTGCGATACTGATGAGATATTTGGGGTACTCGAAGAAATAAAATGTTCAATTTGTTTAATTCAAGGACAATACTGAACTGATAATTTGAAGTGTTTATTTGCCTGTCTAATTTGGTTTATTGATGCTTTCAACATCCAGAAGCATATCGTGCCAGAGAGTTTACGGGTGGAGGATGCCAGAGCAGCCGAAATGAACCACAGAGCAGCGGCGAGTATCTCTAAGACTCTCGAACTTAAGAACCCGACAGAGAGTTAGCAGCAGAAGCCAAGTCCACTATCGACGTTTAGTATGCCTTGGTATACAGCACAACCGTGCCCAATGTGGACAATTAGAATAACCTGCCTTGCCCAGAGACAACGCAGATGACACGTGCCAGTAGTTGTGTCCACTTTACGATTTAAAATCCAATTTTCTAACAAAGAAGCCACCGCGCTCACCATTTGAATGTTGCTCCCATTCAATACTGTTGCTTCTTTTAGTATAACCGTGTTTACTATATTCTTCGTTTTCAGGGAACTTGACTGCGGTTGATGTGAATCGTTTGACTAATGAATGCTCAGTGAACTATAAGACTACAGCATCAAGTAAGTTTGATAATTGTGACTAATCGGTGATGTCCAGATGTCACTAAAATCATGGACCTCAGAAGATGTTTGGAAAACATTTCTATACAGAGGATCACTATACAGTCGCGATTTCATGTCAAATCGTGACGAATTTGATATTCCTTTTATCACATAATTTGTAATTTTGACACTTGCAAAAAAAAAAAATCCTCATTAACTTTTTTTTTATGACCCCTCTTTGGAACGAGCTCGACGAGCTCGTTCCAAAGAGGGGTCATAACCTATGATTTTGAGGCAAAAATGAAAAAAATAATGAAGCTTAATTGGCGATTTTTGTGAATAGCGCTGGCCGTTTTTGTCCGTTACTTTGGGTAACGACTAAAGCAGGCTTGTTTTGTTCACAGAAATCGCCAGAAAAACTTTACTATTTTTTCAGTATTGCCTCAAAACAAAAGCTTGTGACTCCACATTGGAACGAGCTCGAATGGGGAGGGGGGGGGGGGGGTGGTCATAGAATATGATGTCGAGACAAAAAAGTAAAAATATTTAATTATTCAGGAAATGCTTTCTGAAAATACCGGCTGCTATTTGTATTAGGCAGAGAGTTAATGCAAATTAAGAGAAGTTTAATTCTACTTCCGAAACTAACCCACAATGTTATCACGTCGACGTTGACTTCTGACGTTATTTTCGTATTAGACGTGTTGTGTACGATATTTTCCGTAATGAGCTATTTGATGGTGACTATGTGATAAATAGAGGATATGGAATGAGTGTTTTTCTCATATAATATTTAGAAACTTGTCAAGAATTTTCCGTTTGGGCGAGCATCTGGCGAGCCCAAACGGAAAATGCGGACGAGTTTCATAAATATTATATGAGAAAAACACTCATTTCATATTCTATTTTTCATATGACACACACACGCACAAATTAGTCACTTAGTATGACTTTTTAACCCATAACCTAACTTGAGTTGCAGACGGCACTTGGAAAAAACATTCTCTTATAACAAAAATGTTTAATTTTTTGCTTCCAAAACATAGGTTATGACCCCTCATTGGAACGAAACGAGCGCAACACGCTAGTTCCAATGAGGGGTCATAACCTATGTTTTGGAAGCAAAAAGTAAAAATATAAAATAAATGAATGGCGTTTTTCTTGTATGGCGCGAGACAGTTTTTGCCGTTACGTTAGAGAAAAGATTAATACAATATAACTCACCCTAAATAGGACAGAAAACGTAAATTATCCGCACTGAAATTATGCTAATGTGACCCAGTTGTATTTTGTTTAGCCAATCAAATTGTCCAGTTTTGAAATTGACCCATGAAAGCTCCCAACTCTAATTATGCAAATTATGAAAATGTGGCCCAGTTGTATTTTGTTCAGCCAATCAAATTGTCTAGTTTTAAAATTGACCAATGAAATTGACGGAAGGCTTTATTTATCACTGATTAATATGAAAACAAAGTATCAAATGTTTTAAAGTGAACAAAACGGACGAGTCATATGATAAAACTATTTCTGTAACGAACACATAGTCCCAATCCACTCTTTACAATATACCCAAAACAGTATTCTGTGTTAGTTTTACTCTTCTGTTGTATTCTTAGATCAGTTGCATCCACCTCAACATACATGTACACACTTCGTGAAACAAGCTCGTCAAACGCATTCCTGTAAATTGTAATGTGCTTTGTAAATTTCTATTTGTCCCAGCTATTTAAATAAATTTGTTTTAAGGTTATTTGTTTTATAAGGATTGGCGAACAAGTTATGCAACTTATATTAACGCCTCTCCCTGGCCCAATGGTGCAGATGTGTGGGATGACCTTCGTAGCTGCAACTTCGTGGCCTCGATCTTCTCGAATACTACGTAGGGATCTTTAGCCTGAACGAAGTGTGTCTCCCTCCGCACAGATGACAGACATTTTACGTTCCCACCCGATAGGACGGTACACTGTGACAGCATCAACCCACAATTGAAGCTGATAGAGAGTGTTCAGACACTTCGAAAACTTATCCCGACCGAGGATCGATCCCGGGACCTCTGGCATGAGAGACCAGCGCACTTATCCAGCCGGCCACACTCTCTTAAATTAAATTGGAGTTGTCGTTTGAAATTTAACAGTGATGGCTGAAGGTGGAGAAGACGTTCTCTGCATTCACTTCTCATGTTGATAAAACAGATCTTAGACTTTAACATCTTTCGCGTTATTGGGTTCATATTCATTCATGCCAGTTGATTTGGGTTAATTTTTAACCCATCTGATTTTACAGTGCATCCATTATGTACCCAAGTACGGAATTGTGCAGGATATGCTTACCTCAGAAAATACTCCACGTCTTCCAGTGATTCAAAACGTTGGTTTGGATTCGAATCAACTTCGTGACGTAAGTGGTTTATCAGGAGCAAAGTGTAATACATCCTGACCACCTATGCCAAAAAGTGAGGCCATACGCAATTCTTCCCGGATTACACGTTTGTGAGTGAGAATAAGCGGCTAGGTTGTGAGTATTCTTCCGTGTGGAATTCTTTGTGATCCTCCTTTTACCACATGTATTTTTATGACTTACCCTGTTCGCCAAATACGCACATAGGCGCATACAGTCCTACAGCTCACCTACGTTTCATGAAATTACCTCTGTGGCTTCCCAGCTGAGACAGATATTCCCTGACGGCACACAGTGTTATCTTGTATGTTCTTGTGTTCTCCTCCAAAAAGCATCGCCAAAAAGTATCCGCTAATAGTATCTCCATTACTCGTGTGTGCGCGTGAGCTGCATGTGTTCTGCGCAAAGTCTGCCCTAGCAAATGAGCACATCGAGGCACACCCAGCGTGTGCCCATGAGATGCGTGCGATGTATAACCATTTGTGTCACACATTGTATACTAGCACACAAACACATGCGGTGAGTAGACCAAGGCAGACAGAAGCCATAACATAGGTACAACAGGTCCATGAATGGAAGGAATAGACAGCCTATGACAGAAATCGTGGATTTTGAAAGAATTACATCTAAAAAAGATTCCCCGATCGACTCAAATGACGTTCCACACTATTTGCTACTCATTACCATTATACTAATCGAGTATAATCCAATATGGCGACTTTGTCGTTTCAGTTTCGGTCATTTTTAGTAGTTCTCGGCAATTTTCAGCTTGTTTCTGGTAATTAGATATACCGCCATATAATCGAACACATCCTTAGAACACTCTCGTATTATTGTAGGACTATTAGGCGCATAGCGATAACGTGCCACCAGAGGAACTAAGTTGGCGGCCTCCCGTATACAAAATGAACGACGGAAACACGTGTCACGCACTGGAACAATGACAATGACATCACAATGTGATCGCTCACGTGGGCTATCATGACAAACCACCAAGCAAAGTGATTGGCATATCTTTATAAATGCTAACAGAGCACTAACAGCCTGGCACGCTTCCATAAATATCATAATCATAGCCGTGCCGAGTGTGGTGTGAATAGTGAACGTCTGATGGAAGATTCGACATTTGACTGGATTAGGTCATAAGTACTTCGGATAACATGTAACCGTGTGTCATATAGGTAAAGTCTTACAACAAATCTCAAAACAAGCTAACAAATCCTTTCCTGTAAATAGACATTTGCAAAACAGGTTGCACCATCAGTAGTAGAAGAGGATCACTCTGGGTATCAGCGTTTTTTTAAGAAGAACTATGGGGATTTCCTGAGATTTTCAGTCCTCTTGGGCGGCACTCTAGGTTCAGCGACCCTATGGTAGAGATGAGTGGTATTGAAATTTTGAGTTCGGTATCGGTTTCGGTATTTTTAGAGGAGTTTATCGTGCTATGGGTTCGGTATTCCGTATCTGACTTGGCTGAGGTTTGTTGATAAAACCAAAGGGGAATTCGCACCAGACAAATACAGAATAAGTTGATCTACCACAACGCCACTGCCAATGAGCTCCACATTGGCATTCGTTTGCCAACACAAATCATATCTACAACAATTTTATGAATACTTTCAAACACTCCTCAACTTTCAAAGGACTATTTCGGGTTTTTGCGATCCTCGAGCATGTACCCTCAACTTATCATCATTAGGAGACTCTGTTGACAATTAACAGATCACCCGAGCATTGATTTCTAATTCTAATCAAGTCTTGGCTGCCTGTTAATGTTTGACTAGAAATCACCGCTAAGCAACTGGATATGTGCAGATTGTTTTCTAATGGAAATTCAGAACAACTGCCCACTGCCCAGACCCAAGAAAATCAGTCAATTCTCTCTTTGAAAATATAGATGATTTTAGTATTCAATGCTTGGTTCGGTTTTTCGGTGTACCCGTGATATCGGGTTCGGTATAATGCCCATCTCTACCCTGTGGGATTTTCATTAGAAAATGTTTCACCAGAATGGCCGCTCATGCTACGACCAATCCCATGAGATTTGTCAAAAGTTAGTGTTTCGCCATGGTCTGGGTACTATTACAAAGCGTCATATAACAGAAACAAAGTGTTTTTATTTCAAACTCTCCAACCGTAACCACTTATCCTTTGAGAAACAAGTGGAAATTCGAGAATCCCACTGACAATCATCTTCATTGCTCGTTGTTTGGAGTTTTTTCTAAGATATTCGTTCTATCTATCTCCATACTTAATTTGTAATCAGAGCATCAGAGCAACATCAGGTCAACAAATCTTCTCATCTATGCTGTGGTAAAGCGCTCAACTAACAAGCGACAGGCCCAAGGTGTTCAAACAATGAACACTTTGTAGAAACACCAGTCTCTGAAAAAAAGTATTAATGAATAAGACATGAATAATAGTGAAAGTTAGATTAGAGTTGGAAGAAAACAGTCAAGAAAAACCGCAAAGAACTAGAGGTTATTACATGGTTGGTTTCATATCAGTCGCGATCAGTCCATAGTAATTTCATATCAGCCTGAGACCGAAGTGAGTTACCGAGGGCTGATATCTCGATCTATATGAAACTAATCAAGTAATAACTTCTTTATTTATTAAACACACAACAAATAATTGCAAATTGTTTTAAGTTTTGTTACAGTTTTCTTATTGCGGTTTTTCTCATTCTTTTTTTCACAGTCCGAAGTTTCCTCTTCTCCTAGTTCAGCTATCCGAATGTATATATAGAATAAACGTATAGTGTTTTCAAGTAAAAAGTTATTCTACGAGTAGGATTAAGAATGAAACCGACGAGCCTCTGGCGTGTCGGTTTCATTCTTAATTCTACGAGTGGAATAAATCTGTTACTTGAAAACACTATACGTTTATTTTGTTTATCCCATAAATCTTCTACAGGGCAGTCGCGGCAAAATCGTGCTATAATTCGCTACAAAACACAGCGAGAAGTGAGGAGCACATTGGTCCAAATCGCTCGACCAGCAAAATTGGCAAAAATAAACAAGGCGCAGTAATACATTTCTGTCTAAAAATAATTCCCCTACAAACTTGAGCTAGGCTTGCAAAAATACTTTATTATATGAGCAGTCGGTGGTGTTTTCTACTGTCATTGTGTAATACTTTCAAAAAGATTTAAAGAAATCAACAATCGAACTATTAATTATGCTAGACAAATGTGGTAGAAGCCAGAGGACAACAAGTCCGTCGCTACTAGGGGAATAGATTATTTCAGTGTTAAACCTTTATCACCCTACTAGGTGAATAAAGCAAAAATTTATTCAAGGCATTTATTGTTCAAATAAACGACAATTTATGGGATACAATTGTTTAACAGGGAAATAAACCTGTCAGTTTTGAAGAGAGCGATTCTGACGAGGAGCAGTGAATATTATTAAAGAAATTCAAGGCAACACATAACATAATTCTAGAGAAAGATCTCACAGTGGACTCACATTCAAGAGACAGTCAAAGGTATACAGTTGAAACTGGAAGTTCTGTCACAGTTAGCGCAGAAAATATTCTTTAGTTAATGCGCTCCTCACTGCAAAAGAATGAAGTAGTCTGAAATACACAAGAATGTTTACGCTGTGCAGAGCAAAATATAATGCGCTATTAGCGATGTCGGTAGATAAATAACGAACGGAACCAATCAAACAGAAAGAAAATACTGAGACTTTGTTATGCGTATGTGGAGAGAGGATTACTACTAAATCGCTGTGGGATACATTTTTCACTCAATAGTTATTTACAATTTCTGATGACAAGACAAACTGCAAACTTTCATCACTCGGACCATCGGGTTGCACCAGGTGGTTCACATGGTGAAAGTATGCAAATGTTTATCGTGCTGTTATAAACAATTATTTAATACTTTTCGTTTTGAGGATATTTGGCGCTGCGATTAAGTGGTAATCCACTCTTTTCATTCTGTATATATGCAGTTACATTTTAATATCTAATTACGTCGTTACATATGCATGTATTCCTGTTAGGAATGATGTTAATGACTTCAATTTACAAGTATAGAATTAGTGGGCACAGTGTTTTCTACAGGAATTGAGCAACGTTACTGGGGCAATTTGAACTTGACAGAGACAAAGGGTGCATTTACTCAACGCGCTGCTAGAATACAGGGATAGGATTTCAAGTTTCAACTATAGAGACTTCTGCGGTGTGTTGTGAAACAGTCTATATCATTTGCTTTACAGCTAAACAGAATTGTGCTGATGCTGGATGCAAAAAGCGTTTGCTTGGTGGGAAGCAGTGAATACACTTCAATACTCATATGAGTATAAGTGCGCGTGTTTTGATCGCTTTGTGAGCTGTTGTTCACGGGCTAACGAAGTGCTCAAATAGTTCTCAAAAAGTGTTCAAAGAAGATACTCATAAATGTTAATTAGCCAGCATATTTTTAGCACCTAAACAACTTTTGTGCACTGTGTGTACATATGAACATGTTCTATTACTTTCCAAAGTGTGATTTACTGGGATTTCCCGGTTTGATTATAAACGATAACTTCACAAGTGAATTATGCAGTCAACAATTGTGTCATGTATCCGCGCGCGCGCGCAAACGAAGACGCTTTGCCCTGGGTCTAATGGGGACTTCATTGGTTTTTTTTTTGCTTTTTTTTAACCCTTTTCCTAACATGAAAAGCAGACGACACTTGCAAAAAAAATTCTTGAATAACTATTATTTTTCTTTTTTGTCTCAAAAACATAGGTTATGATCCTTCATTGGAACGAGCTCGATGAGCTCGTTCCAATGAGAGGTCATAAGCTATGTTTTGGAGACAAAAAAGAAAAAAAATAATGAAAATTAATTGGCGAGTTTTGAGAATAGCGCTGGTCGTTTTTGGCCGTTACGCTAGGTAAAGGGTTAAATAATATAATTATCATTAATAATGAAAAGTAATAAACAGAGTAATCGCTTTACTGGACTGGTTACGTGAAATAATTCATTCGAGGCGAGGGACTATATTGTAAAACACTCGTGCGCATTCGCTCACACGTGCTTTACAACGTCCCTCACCTCACATGAATTATTTCACGTAACCAGTCCAGTCAAGCGATTACTCTCTATTTATCTTACAACAAGAACATATTGCCCCCAACACAGGTAGAAACGTCCAGATAAAACAGAAATCTGTATTGAGGGTAGCAACCGCACGTGCGATCATTCTATTAGAAAGAGAAAGGTTTTTACCTGCACTCAGACGGCATTAAGTTATTTCACATGTCGAGGCCGCCGTTTTTGATAACTGTAAGTAAATGATAAATCATCATATTAGAGCGGATCATTTTTTGCCATGATGATATTTCCATTCAGACTTAATTAGACCTACCAAGCGTTCAACTTGAAAAATAAAACAAAGAAACATATAGCTGAAACGCTAATATCAACTTCAGCGGCTGAAGAACATGTACAGAAGAACAATGAATGGGGACTGCGCCATGCACAGTGCAAGAACGCAACACATAGACGCTGAATGACTGTTAAAACAGGCGCCTTTAAAAATTTCATTATGCGAACAATTCAAGAAAAGGGGGAATATTGTAAGATAAATTGGTTATTACCACCATGTGAGTTTCTGTGATGGAATATTAAAGTCTCGACCTCGCATCTGGGCCATACATCGACCGTCAAAACGGACTAGGACTCGTCCTAAGGATCCGCTCTGCAGTTTCGCACTATTGCACAGGGGTGAAATTCTAAATATAGAGCATATGTTGAAACTAAGGCCATGTAAAATTGAGATATATTTTTAGTATCAGATATATGATCACATTAGGCTTTTTTGTTGGACAAGAGAATTTGAAGTTTTGGTCCCAAAGTTGGTGTCTGATACATAGGGGTACATTACCAGATGAATTATGGGAAACTGTGGCTTCGAAAAATTGGCTTTTTTTTTAAAATGTAATTTTTACACGGGTTTGTTACCAGACATGGAACTAACAAATGCAACGGAAACATACAGTTGTTTTTTTTTGCATTGCATTTTAGAAACAGGTGATGCTCTGCTCCAGAGGTAGGTATGTGGGGGTGGTGGGAAAATTCTGCTTTTGAGGCTGCTGGGTGGCTGAAAATGACTGGTTTCGGCATTTTTTCTTTAAATTTTTCGGGTTGAAGTCTTGCCTTTGACAATAAATTATTCCACACACATTCAGATTGTTTATTTCTACTTAGTCAGATAATGTTATATGTTTTTTGTGGATTTGGGAAATGTGATACATGTTATGGGATAGATAACTAAGTTACAGAATATTTGCATTTGAAGAGAATGTATGGCATGTCATTTTTGTAAATGCCTGGAAAACTGTGGAGCGGAACCTAAAGAGAGATAGCGAGTTAGTTGTTAGCTCACCTGCCTTTCAGTCAGGAGAGCTATAGTGATCACTCACCGTCCGTCGTCCGGTCCGTCGTCCGTGAACATGGTGTTTGCGTCTTCTCCTCCCAAACCGCTAAACCAATTTAATTTATATTTGAGATAATAGTTTGTTATGACATCGCAATTTGATTTTGTTCAAATCAAGTTGCCTCGCCCCTTAGTAGGGCCATGACCAATAAGTGTGCTTAAATCTTAAAAAATCTTCTTCTCATGAACCTGCAGTAGCAGAGACTGGATATTAGGTGTGCAGCTTCCTTTTGAGGTGTAGACTCAGATTTATTCAAGAGAAGTTTGTGGGGCAATATTTGTCATCGTTATGGGGGTGGGGGGGGGGGGGGGCAAGAATTTTTGCCTTACCCAAAATTTCTGTTTTCCAACCCGAGAGGCAGATTTGAACCAAATTTGATATGAGGGCTTATTGGGTCATAAGTACTTAATTTATGCCCAATTCTTTTTCCCCGTCGCTCCATGGGAACCGCAGGAGTTAAATATAGAAAACAATTTAAATGCCCATATCTCCATAACCACACGGCAATGAGAATTCTTATTTGGTGTGAAACTTCCTTAGGACCAACAGAAAGGAATGGTAAAAAAAATTGCTATCGGTTTTATCATGGGGTACTTTTTTAGGACTTTGAAAAAGTTCTGAGTCAGCATTTTTTAACACTGTGGGTAATGGGAAAAACATTTAAAACTACTTTTCTCCCAAACCACTGCTCCAAAAGCTTTCAAATTTCACATATAACATGTTTGGAAGATTGTTTCACATGTTTATTGAAATCAATTCCCTGGGTCCATATTTGGGCTCTCTATGGGTGCCCAAATGTTTAAATTAGTACAGTATGAGGAATATTCTTTAAAAATCTTCTTCTTCAGATCTACCAATGAGAATCTTTTGATATTTGGTATGCCGCATCCTTAGGGGGGTGAGATTCAAGTTTGTTCAAGCCAAGTCCCTGGGTTCATATTTAGACTGAAGATTTGGGGTCCTGGTCCGGACTCAGAAATTTTTGACCAAAATCCGGAAATGAGTTTTTTGTTTTTTTATGCGGTTCGGTCAATTTTAAGACAAAATTTTTCTTTTCTTTCTACACTGAAATTTTGGGGTCCTGATGGGACTTTAAGACAAACATTTTTTGTTTTGTTTTTATGCATTTAGGTCAATTTTAAGACAAAAAAAAATAATTTTACCCTGGAAATTTGGGGTCCGGGTGGGACTTAAAAAATTTGGGCGGAAATTAGTTTTTTGGCTTTTTATCCGTTTTGGTCAATTTTAAGAAGAAGAAAAAAAAATATTAGTCTGAAAATATTTTGTTTGGGACTTCGAAAATCTCCGAACAAAAATAAAAAGAAATCCGTTTTTTATAAGTTTATCTCAATTTTGGGACGTAAAACTGCAGAACTGGAAATAGAAGGACAATTCTGTGTATTGTGTGGGCACAATCGCTTCATCTAGTTGGTATATGTTTTTCTTAGGAGGGGCGTATGCAGCTTATTCAAGTCAAGTCACTGATTTGATATTTGGACTACCATGTCAGGTGAGCGCCCTCAAGCCCCTTGAGGAATCTTGTTTTTAGTTATTTTGGCGTAACTTTTTATGACGTAAATAGCATGATTGACGAAATGCAACACAACACATTTTTTGTAGGTTATCGTCATGTTACAGGGCTTAATCTGTTAACGGATTACGTTGTGAGCTCTTTATTTTCAGGCATGTTAAGCGCTAACGTATTTTCTCTTTCCAGTGTCTGAAAGAGTAACTGTTTTTCCATTTCCACAAAACAACGTCTCTGCTACACGGTATCACACTCTACTAAAGCCATCCAGATGCAGAATAAAGAAAGACGGGAATGGCAGATCGAGTGATCAACAATTCGAGTCCCAGAAGTTTAAGGTGAATAAGAATGCAACACTCGCCTACAAGCGCAGGTTTACATGTGCCGAAGACAGCAGACAATCGTCAAAGGCGATGGGTTTCGTTAGTATAGTAATACTCACCACTGAGTTCTTTTTGTTTGTTGCTATGGACATTGCATACAAAAAACCTGACAACATGGAGAAACCGCGTAGAAAAATCAAACGGTAGTACATTGAAATGTTGATGCACACTGAACTTCAAGTGATTTCCAAATTTATTCGGAATTTACAAACAGATTTAACTGACTTGGATTTAACCCCATGTTGCCAAGGCTAAATCGAATTTAATGGCCGAGATTCATAAAACACATATAGATACCACGGATTTGATATTCTTGTAAATAACGTGTACACAATGCACTTGGACCAACGAGCGGCAAAAAATCTGAATTTTGTTTTCGAATCACGCAATCAATGCCGTGATGTCATTGGACGAGGCGATAGTAAGAGCGTGGATGTGCCCAGAAAATAAACATAATCAATATGCCACACAGTTTTGATGTGCTGTTCTTCAGGGCATGTCACTTGTTGATGCCTTTACATATACAGTACGGCCGCCGTGGGCAGGTCCCTTTCCAAGCGGGGGGCAAATTTCGACGGACGCAATAATATTAGATTCCAAACACTAATAAAAGAAATAGTCATCACAAATTTAATTAATGAAGCACAGGGTATAACCCGGTGCTTCATTAATTAACATTTTTCTGCTGCTGATTTTTGTTACCTTGTAGACGCATACGTAGACATCACTACGCACGCATGGATTAACACCAGTCCACTGCAGCTGTACTGTACATTCTCCGTGATGCCACACTGACGATTAGCTGGAGACTTCGAAACCCAAGGGAGACCTCATCCTTAAACTAATCCTCACGTTTTGCCAGTTCCAAGAAGTGAAACAGCATGGAAATTTCATACACGATTAATCAGAAATTGAACAGTACCGAAACTAGGGGGGGGGGGGGGGGGGGTCGTGGTGGGATGGGGTGTTTCTCATCCTGCCCATTGCACTGTATATCGGAAAAATTGTTGGTCGCCCGAACGCCAACATTTTATTTGAAAGTTGCTAATTTGAAAGCAAAATTTACCATTTGACGAAATCACCTAAATTTCGTTATTCGAAAATACTCTTATGTTTCATATACCTTTTGAATGAAAATCCCCGTTATAATTATATAACAATCGATTAGTGATTTTATAATGATATGACAATCGAGTAGTCTTGTTATAATTATATGACAATAGTGTAGTCATGTTATAATTATATGACAATCATGTAGTCATGATATAATTATATGACAATCGTGTAGCCATGTTATAATTATATGACAATAGTGTAGTCATGTTATAATTATATGACAATAGTGTAGTCATGTTATAATTATATGACAATAGTGTAGTCATGTTATAATTATATGACAATCGAGTTGTCATGTTATAATTATATGACAATCGTGTAGTCATGTTATAATTATATGACAATAGTGTAGTCATGTTATAATTATATGACAATCGAGTTGTCATGTTATAATTATATGACAATCGTGTAGTCATGTTATAATTATATGACAATAGTGTAGTCATGTTATAATTATATGACAATCGAGTTGTCATGTTATAATTATATGACAATCGAGTTGTCATGTTATAATAATATGACAATCGTGTAGTCATGATATAATTATATGACAATCGTGTAGCCATGTTATAATTATATGACAATAGTGTAGTCATGTTATAATTATATGACAATAGTGTAGTCATGTTATAATTATATGACAATCGAGTTGTCATGTTATAATTATATGATAATCGTGTAGTCATGTTATAATTATATGATAATCGGGTAGTCATGTTATAATTATATGACAATCGAGAAGTCATGTTATAATTATATGACAATCGTGTAGTCATGTTATAATTATATGACAATAGTGTAGTCATGTTATAATTATATGACAATCGAGTTGTCATGTTATAATTATATGACAATCGTGTAGTCATGTTATAATTATATGATAATCGGGTAGTCATGTTATAATTATATGACAATCGAGAAGTCATGTTATAATTATATGACAATCGAGTAGTCATGTTATAATTATATGACAATCGTGAAGTCATATACACGGAAAACTTTCGTGTATTATTATTATTTTAAGTCATCAATTGGAAGAGTCTATATTGGATACTTGGGGAAAGACCAATCAATATCGGGGCTGCACGTTAAAAATCTTGATGGGTCTACCTCACAAATCCACCGATCAACTGTCCACTTAATGAAGTCAGGTTATGTTACGACCCTGGACCGAAAAGCGGCTAAAATAATAATCAAAGTAATTCTTTAAAATAAAAATAATAAACCAGTATTTCAGACATGTTTCGTTTATTTTTGTTTTAAGACAGTCAACGACCCGTGAACGCTGTCAGAAAACTTTAACTCTCAACTCAAACAGAAGAGTTTTCTCTCTCTCTTTTTGTATATTGAAATATATGGGGTTCCTAGCAAAGGTACTTCGAAAGCTCGTAATGTTCTATAAATAGTAACGCAATCAAATCATAACCAAGTACGCACCTGTACTATGCAGTGGCAATATACAGATTTTGTACCCGGTGCCCCTGACACACTCTGCATCCCGGTAATTACGTACCAAATGCATACTTATTGTACGGTAAAATGTATTATTTTCATCTTCACTTGTGAAATAAATCGTAGATATATTCTGCCAATCCTTCACTTGGGTTATTTTAGTGAATACTGATGACTGTAGAGTGCAGACACAAACAAAATATCTGGTCTGGTGAAGTTAGCGGAATACTTGTAATACACTGCAGTGTATGAGTTTTTTTTTCTCCAAAATTTGCAATGGATCCAAATTCGTTACAGTTTCTTCCAAAGCTTCAGAGGTGGTATATGTGTTCAGTTTTATTAACGCCACGTTGCTAGGATCTCAAAATGTCGGAACATTCTGAGACCCTAGCAACGTGGCGTTAATAAAACTAAACATGTGGTGAATGAATATTCATTCATAATATTTAGTAAATAAGCATGTCAAATAGTGGTGCCTTCAAAAATTCAGTCAAATAGAGTCTCCATTGTGAAATATTTCTTCCCTGAATGTTTTTGGTATTTTTAAATTTGTTGTGATGGACTATTTCAAAGAGTCAGAAAATAAACCTTGAAGATTCCCGACCAACTGCAATATTCTATCCGATTGAATCTAAAACAAGGCGATGTTCTATTTAAAAGCCAGACTGGTTCCAGGCCATAACAGTATCATATTCTTTTAAGAATTTGACTGATGGCTTGGGAGCTTGGTTTTGGCTGTATACGCAATCTCAAAATGCAACTGTTACAAACAGTACGGCCGCCATTGACTGGTCACTTTTCGTGGGCAATAGATCCACGGACGTAATAATATTAGATTGCAAACACAAATTATAGGAATGATCATCAAACATTTAATTAATGAAGCACCGGGAATAACCCAGTGCTTCATTAATTAAATTTTAGCTGATGATGATTTTATTACCTGGTAAACGCCTGCGTGGACATCATTGCCCAAGCGTGGGCTACAACCAGTCCTTGGCAGCTGTACGGTAAAGAAACAAATTACCCTTTGAATATCAAGTTACTAAAGGAGAGATTCAGCATAATATTATTTACAAACAAATGGACTAGTCTGTTTTATATTCGTGGTAAAACTAAATAATTTAATCCAAAAGACTGGTTTCTTGTTTATCTTGTCTGTTCGTTGAATTACAAATGCTCATGAACGCAAACACCTCACATTGCGTTAAAAATAAGAAATAAAAAGAAAAGGATAAAGAAATCTTCAACCTCAGCAATCCTGCCTGGCCTTAGATTATATTGCATTTTTATCTTGATTATGTGGTGAGTAATAATTTATGCTTTGTCTTTGGATAAATAGTACACCCTTGTAAAATAATAATTTTTTTTGTTCTTTCCCACAATGAGAAAGAACCCAACTATCAATGGTATGTGCACACACTTCGCTAATATTAACTGAAAGTATGCGTGTTGATATAAAAAGAGAACAATTGATGTGCATGTTTATTTTGAAGTGGGAGTGAACTTCCAGTAAATCAGATACAAAAGCATAAAAGCAAAGTGGTACCATAATTTAATAATGATCATATTTTTGAGATGTGTTTTTTTGTCGCTCTTTTCGTATACAGAAACGTATAGGATCCATCGCAAAAATGCTTCGAAAGCTCGGAATGTTCTCTGAATAGTAACCCAATCAAATCAAAACCAATCACGCACCTGTATTATGCAGCAGTAACATACAGATTTTGTATCATTATTATTTTATTTTTTGGTGTTGAACGACACGTTCGACAGCTAGGGTCATCTCGTGTCGGAGGTTTTTACGGGTGGAGGAGCCGAAGTACCTGGAGAGAACAATGAGCAGCGGTGAGCAACTGCCAGACTCACCAACGTACTAACTTCGCACAAGCAGGATCAGCGTTGGTTAACCCTTTACCTAACGAATCGGCGCAACCGCCCGCGTAATATGCAAATTGAGCAGTTTAGAAAATTAATTTTTTCAAAACATTTCAGCAAAACCATATCATGTGACCCCTCATTGGAACGAGCTCAACGAGGGGTAACATGATATGGTTTTGTTGAAATGTTTTGAAAAATTTAAAAAAATGATATTTAAAATAATAAATTTTGATATTGTCTGCGTTTGGTAAAGGGTTAAAAGCAAGTGCACCATCAATGTGCGGTACTCCATAGGACACGGCGCCACCGCGCCCCCAAGTAGTCAATCGGGATTAATTGCCTTCCACAATGACACAACGCGATTACCCTGGCGAGGACCTAACCGTGGAGCATTCGATTTGGGGTCCAGTGCCGTAACCACTTGGCCACCACGCTTCCTCATGGCTGGTTAGCCTATCATTATTTTTTCGTCCCTTTGCTTTCTAGAACATTTCGATTTATTAAATAGGACAAATTGCCTCTATGTAATGTTTTAGAAGTAAAACACTGATCCTATTTCGTATACATGATATTCGGGCTTCATTCAACGATACTAACTAGTTTAAACAGTATTTATTTCCAATAATATCAGGTAATAATGTACAATAGTATGTGAATTGGATTTGACAGTAAGCCACAGGCTTATTATTGTCGTTTCCATATATAAAATAATAGTACAAAAACAGATTAGATCAGATATGGCAGATATCGAATACTGATCATTAAGGTTGTCAAGGAGCTGGGGCTCTGCGTTTGTTAGATTATATATAGGATATCTACGCTGTTTTAGTGAAAGCAAGAGCTCGCGAAAAATAAAACTTCCAGGTCCACACTCATGAGATAATTCCAGATATTCACTAAAATAGCGTAGATTTTCTTTTTATTATATGCCACGTGACATTTTACTGCGCAATATTCAGCCCAATTCGACTGCAAACAGTTTCAAGACAATAACAAAGATCTGCTGATCACTCCTTCAGGGTGACGCTAAGGTTCCGCTCTACAGTTTCGCACTATTGCACAGGGGTGAAATTCTAAACAAAGGGCATATGTTGAAACTAATGTCATGTAAATTGGCGATATATTTTTAGTATCAGATATATGATTACATTAGCCTATTTGTTGGACAAGAGAATTTGAAGTTTTGGTCCCAAATCTGGAATCTGATGCATAAGGGTAAATTACCAGATAAATTATGGGAAACAGTGGCTTCGAAAAATTGGCTATTTTTTAAAATGTTATTTTTACACGGGTTTATTACCAGACATGTAACTAAAAAATGAAATGGAAACATAGAAATGTTTTTTTGCATTTTAGAAACAGAGGAAGGATGCTATGCTCCAGGGGTAGGTATGTGGGATGGTGGGAAAATTCTGCTTTTGAGGTTGCTGAGTGGCTGAAAATGACCGGTTTCGGCATTTATTCATGTAATTTTTCAGGTTGAAGTCTTGCCTTTGACAATAAATTATTTCACCCACATTCAGACTATTTATGTCTACTTAGCCGGATAGTGTTATTTGTTTTTTGTGGATTTGGGAAATGTAATACATGTTATGGGTTAGATGACTAAGTTACAAAATATTTGCATTTGAAGAGAGTGTATGGCATGTCATTTTTGTAAATGCCTCGAAAACTGTGGAGCGGAAGCTACAAGCGACGTCATGCGCCGAAACGTGTAGTCATTTAGGAAGTTACTGAGGGATATTTCTCGATATCCTTTGAGTCGATGGATATCGAGAAATATCTTTTAGATAAATAGAGTGTAATCGCTTGACTGGACTGGTTACGTGAAATAATTCATTCGAGGCGAGAACGTCCCTCGCCTCGAATGAATTATTTCACGTTACCAGTCCAGTCAAGCGATTACTCTGTTTATTACTTTTCATTATTAACGATAATTATATTATTTAACCCTTTACCTAACGTAACAGCCAAAAACGGCATGCGCTATTCTCAACAATCGCCAATTAATTTTCATTATTTTTTCATTTTTTGTCTGTAAAACATAGGTTATGACCCCTCATTGGAACGAGCTCGTTCCAATGAGGGTCATAAGCTATGTTTTTGAGACAAAAAATGAAAACAATAGTTGTTCAAGAATTTTTTTTTTGCAAGTGTCGTCTGCTTTTCATGTTAGGTAAAGGGTTAAAAAAAACAAAAAACAATGAAGGCCCCATTACACCCACGGCAAAGCGTCTTCGTTTGCGCGCTCGGATACATGGCCCAATTGTTGATTGCATAATTCACTTATGAAGTTATCGTTTTTAAGCAAACCGGGAAATCCCAGTAAATTACACTTTGGAAAGTAATAATTTGCGATAATTCACAGACTAACATATAACACATATTGGAAATATTCGCTTAGGAGAGAAAAAAGAATGTGGATAATAGTGAATATAGAGATGATACAAAACAAAAACAAAAGATGCAGAATAGTTGTACTCGATTGGGTAGTACGCATTGTCGCAACGGGCGTTAATGGATTGTCCACAAAGCGCACTACTTACCGAGTTGGGGGATATACCTAGATCAGCCTTCAGATATAAATACGAGTCCGGATTTTAACAAATTCGTTGTCCCGCTAGAGGTAAAGAACAACCACGGCCTCTCTCTCGGTGACTCTCTGCAATCCCATGGGCAAGTGTATATAATAAAATATAATTCTACACACCAAAATCAGTTGGGTCAAAAACCAACCGGGTCGAGCGAATATGAACCCACTTGGGTTCATATTCACTCATCCCAGCCGACCTTGACCGGTATCCGACCCGACTGATTGCAGTGTGTTGCAGCGTGTATGTGAACAATCCAAAAAATGTTGATTATCACAGAGTGGACGCGATGCAAGCGTCACTTGGGTTGTAAAAAATGTAGAAGCATCTTTTATCTCATCACCCAGGACCTTCGAACCACATCCAGTTAACAGTTTGTGGTTTGGCGACTGATCGGGTTTGTTTGGTCCTTCACCAAACGCACGCGATATCCTAATTTGTATAATTTTAATGATGTTTCCCAAATGTCAAGAAAACCATATCGTTTAGCGTCTCATTATGATGAGCTTGATGAGCTCGTTGCAATGAGGGTTCGCATGATATGGATTTGTTGAAATGTTTTGAATATAATTTTTCAACTGTACAATTCAGATTCAGATAATTTATTCACAGTATACATAAATAATGGTTACAAATACATTTATTTCATAAGTTTAGTAAATAGTATACTGTAGGGGGTGGCGTAGCCAGATTGGCTGTCTACCTGTCTCCCCTGCAAGGAAGTGTAATTGCAAACAGACTGTGAGCAAATGGTTAGGGGGAAAAAAGTATGCGACGCTAAGTTGGTAAATTGTAAATTAAGGGGGCGGATGCAACCGGCTCGTTAATTAAAGGGTTAAAGAAACAAATTTTGGAGAGGGTGTGGGTGTTGGTGGGGATGAGTTGTAGAGTTTCATTTGAAATCGTTCTGTTTCAGCCGGTTAGACTTACTCCCCGCGCAAACATTTTGTCACATCAGTCTGAATGAAACAAACGATCCAGATACTTCCTGTGACTGACAGATGAGGCTCATGGGCGTGGCTTCGGAATTTACGAAGTCATTTTGAACAAATCGGATTTTTAACCCTTTGCAGAGCGAATCGACCGCTCCCGCCGCGTAATTTAAAATTCGGTAGTTGAAAAAATATTTCAGCAAAACCATATCATGTGACCTCACATCAGAAAGAGCCCGTCGGTGGGCATTTCAATAAGATGTCATATGATATGGTTTTGTTGAAATATTTTGCAAAAATTTGAAAAATAAATAAAAATAAAAAATTTTGATTTCGTGTGCGTTTGTTAAAAGGCTAACACTTACTATTCTAAAAGCGACTATTGTCACCTAGTTTACGATGATTATGTGTACGTTCTGGTATGCGCAGATCAAACCTGCCATCTGATTAATCGTTGGAAAGGGCTCCAACGATTAATCAGATGATAGAGTTTTAATTATGTCATAAATTTGATTAAACTTCCTCGCATACAGACGTCAATAGAGGTCCGCCATATATGGCTAAAGTGGGCGTGGCAGTAAAAGGGTCAATCTATTGATTGCGATATATTATTGACAATTACATTGAATTTATAAAAAAATATTACAAGAGCCCACTACAGTATCACCGTCCAAAGACATTCCTAATTCCATTCGTCATGAAAATCGACTTTAGATAAAGTTATCTCCCTTGAAATTATAAGAAAAGAGAGGACGATCCAGTTTGGAAACAAGTAATTGTTGAGAAAACATCTCTTACACAAGTAGAAAATAAAGCCAAGTTTCGTTTTGTTATATTTAATTAACGAAAACAGCAGACAGCTCCCAGAGCTGTCTATTGTTTTCGTTCCTTAAAAGTAACAAATGAACACTTGGCTTTTTATGGCAAGTTAATTAGAAGCAACTTGTTCACAGATAATCCGACAGTAAGGATATCTATCAGTATCACACCTACCAACATTAAAGCCCACTTGGCTCTTTGTTTGGGGTATGCGTTTTTTGCTATAATTTGCAAGTTCAATTCAATTCAATATTTATTTTGCAATAAATGTACCTAAATAGCATACAAAAAATTGGAAAGCATATGCGAGTTACAAATAGCGATACAGATTATAAACAATATGTATTGATTGTGTGGTACAAAAATTACAAGGAGAGGGCATAGCCAGATTGGATGTCTACCTGCCACCTCCTAAAAACAAATCGGATTTATCTCTTGGATATCTGCAGATCACAAAAAAAAATAATTTGTCTCTTTTAGTAAATATTACTACTTATTCTATAAAATGGGGAATTGGCCAAATAAATCCATAATGTTCTGAGTATCCATCGCTATCTGTTTAGTTTCGTTAAGGGGAAAAAGAACCAGAAGGCCTCATCTCACAGGAGGCAAGCACATTCGGCGGGAGGCGCAGCAGAGTGACAACCAAAGATTCGTCAAAAATACTGAATGACAATACAAAGACTGGCATGGCGAGCGAGACACCAAATCATCAGACACAGATCCGTCCCATCATCGTGTACCTTCCGAATTGTGTCAGGTGAGCCAATGTCTCACTGCTTAGTTTTGTTGACTCAATTGAAGTATTCAAAGAGTGACTAAAAGGCGCTAATTGTTACATCACCATAACACGCGCAATGTCCACACGTCACGAGAAACTGCCTTCAAAAAGCAGAAATAAGCTATTGGTCGACAAAGTTGTTGGTCGACAAAGTTATTGGTCGATAAAGTGATGAGATTCAGAGTCAAGCGAGTATTTAATCAAACGTTACAATCTTGGCAATAAGGATTTGAGCAGGAGACAGAAGTGAGATAGGAGCCTGTTAGTAAGTTGGTTAAGGTCAATTTAAAAACCTTTCTATCGTGTATATTCCGTATTTCATTGGCTAATTTGTTCCATAATGCCGGAAAGTGGTTCGCTGGTACCCATTCAATAAATGTGGTTCTAGGCGTGTTTGTTTTTAATAATCCTGATTGTCTAGTCACAACTCCATCTTGGTTTGTAATAGAGGTGAAGTAATTATTAAAGGTTGTAGGCAATGCATTGTTATGCCAGTCATGTACCAATAATAATGCATGTAGTGTATAAAGGTCTTGAATTTTAAGTATTTTATCTTTTAGAAATAGGGGATCTGTGTAACAGTTATAAGCTATGTCGTTTATTATTCGGATTGCTCTTTTTGTAAGAGTTTGTTTATATGTTTGGAGTGTCTCCATGTTTGGATACCAAACAGGAAGTGACTATGAATTAACGCATATTACAGGGTGACTAACGCTCTATGTAGTAGGATTTTTTAAACTCTATTTATTGCCCAAACAGCTCTTTCTACTTTTGTGCACAACATTGAAATGTGGGTGGAGTAACTCAACTTATCGTCGAGATGAACTCCTAAAAATTTGACAGAGGATTCTGTTTCTTTAATACCCACCCTGATTATAGGATTATTATCGATGCTAATTATATTATTGTTATTTTTAAGTTTGATATGTGGCGAGTTGATTATGACATATTTTGATTTTTTGTCGTTTAGGAGTAGGTTATTGGCTCTGCATCACATATTTAATTTTTCTAGTTCAGTGTTGACAGATTGATATACAATTTCTTGATTATGATGGGATGTATAGCCCGTTGTGTCATCAGCGAACGATAGGAGATTCAAGTTAGTACTATTTGATATGTCATTAATGTAAATCAAGAATAAAACAGGCCCTACAATTGAACCCTGTGGAACTCCGTAGGTTATTGTGGTGTGTGATGATTTTTTGTTCAGATACTCTACATATTGCTTTCTATCACTGAGACGACTCTGAAAGCATTTGTTTACAACACCTCTGAAACCATAAAACTCTAACTTTGTGAGGAGAATATCATGGTTTATTGGGTCGAAGGCTTTTGACAAGTATAAAAAAACAGAGATTGTACTATCTTTGGTGGGTTTGTTATTTTCCGTTCCTATATGATCCAGAAGGTGTAGTATCGGGTGCACTGTTGAATGTCCTTTTCTAAATCCGTATTGGTGTTGGTAAATGATGTTATTATTCACCAGGAATGTGTTAAGGCGAACCTGCATAATCTTTTCTAAGAGTTTGGAGAAAATAGGAAGTATGCTAATTGGTCTATAATTATGGAGAACACTCGCGTCACCTGATTTAAATACTGGAATAACTTTATCTAATTTCATCTTCTGCAAGGTTTTATTCTTTCCAAGAAACAATTTAGCAAATCTCACCTTCTAGACTTTTCAGTTAATGAAAACCACAGTATCTGGATTATCTGTCATGATGCGAACACTATTGAGATAATAGACAGGAAAAAAGCTACAGAACATCAAAAGATGCTGAAAAACACCGTTTCCTTATGTTTAAATGGGTTTCAACACAGCCTAATAGACAAGCGTTCAAACTGATTGGGGAAAAATGTAAAAGCCAGCTTCTGTATTTTTATACTACTCTACAGGAAAATGGCCGAAGTTTGTGAAATGATGCGCACATCGATGATGCAAATTGACTAATATTCGGAATTGTCAATTTCTATCTGAAATTCTCATGCACTTAATGTTAAATTTACTGACAGCTCTTGGGAACTGAAGCAGGCATGTCAATAGGAACCTGTACCGGTACCAGTACCGCCGGTTCCCTCATGCTCAAACCGGTATCGGTACTTGGGCTTTTGCCCCGCCGGTACCGGGACAGAATTATTTTATGCGGAAATTCCTAACTGAACGAGGGTAAACAGACTGATAATCTTGTATGGCACACTTGCACGACATACTTTCAACTTATTTGTGAATAAAAATATCAAAACATTTTAAAGGTGCATGTTCTGTCTGCACAGCAACGACGATAAGGTCGACCATTTTGACTTTTCAAACGTGGCATCAAAGACAATAAAAGCGCCGTCGTCGCTTACTTCAAACAAATTATTCTGTGGCGACATCAAAGTAATCATAAAGCGCGATTTTCGTGCTTTATGATTACTTTGATGTGGCCGCAGAATAATGGTACGACGCCATGTTTGTCTGCGATCTTGGGGACTGGGTCGGTTTAAATGCGAATGTCTCCCATCTGATTGTGATATGTCATCCAATTGTTGATTTGTTCCGGTACCGGCACCGGTTTTGGCGGAACAGGCTCTGTCCCGTCCCGGTATCCGTTATGTTGGTCCCGGCGGTACTTTGACATGCCTGAATTAAAGGGGGCTAACTTTCCTGTAAATGTATTCCAGTGTCAAAAATTGCCAGTCATGTCTCCGTACTGACCCCACTGTATGTTGGTGGTTTCTGACAGTTGAGCAGTTTATGTGTCTTTCAACAGCACATTCAATGTTGGTACCGTCCTGTAATTACAAACTTGTTCAATCTCCCTATCCGATCGCGATGTGATCGCCGCGATACACTTTCACCAACGAAAATAGCGTCTGAAATACATTTTTTTCGCATTTTCCGGCTGGCGGGATTCTATAGCGTTGTGAGGTTGGGTTGGACAGAGAACTTCAACCAGATTGCAGCCCACTCGCGATCGGGTCGAAACTCTTTCCGCATTTGCAATCACAGTATTATACGTGCAGTACAGTCGCCGTGGACTGGACACTTTCCGTGGGTGGGCAATATTTCCACGACGCAATAATGTTAGATTCCAGACACAAATTTTAGGAATATCATCAAAAATATAATTAATTAAAATTTTGCTGCTTATGATTTTTATTACCTGGTAAACAAATGCGTGGACATCACACTGTATCTGACGGACCTGCAGAAACATGGCCTTTTTCTGGAGTGAGATTGGTAGGCCTACCATGTCAAAATTTGTGTTGGGTGAAATTGCGACTAGCAAGCAACCATCAGCGAAAGTGCATGGGAACTTTCTACATAAGCTAACATTTCTAATTTTTAATTTTTGTTTGAAATTCTCATATCCTTAGTGCTAATGTTACTGACGGTTTTAGGAAATTAAGTGGAGCTAACAATCCTGTAAATCTCTTCCAATGACGAAAATTGTCAGCTATGACGGGCCGTGATACATTATTGAAAATTACATTGAATTGATACAAATATATTACAACAAGAGCATATTACAGTATTAGCTATCACAGAACGGGTCAGTAAACGTTACAAAAAAAGAAGGAAAGGAAAAAATCACTTGCAATTCCTGGACCTTCATGTTGTACCAGGCAGGCCAAATACTAAAAATTTACTGTTTTTTCTTCGGCATTTTACAGACATAGCAATTATTTGGCAGGTGGAAACAGAGACGTAGCTCGAGGGTCTTGGATGTGGTCGGGGGGTCCTGTTAGAAAAACAAACTTGTCCGTCTGGTACCTTCGTAAGCAACTATGCGACAGGAAAACAGATACATTCCAAATTCAGGGTATTCCATCAGTGACTGCCCTATCTCTCTGCAGTAAGATATTTTTCGCATATGTGTTTTGGGAAACCAGAGTTCTGGCTACGCAGTCAGCGTTAACCGATAATCTTCCGATTGTCGGACTGAAAGTCTCCAAAATTTCTTTAAATTCCGGTCAAAAGTGCAATCCAACCATTTTGTGCGCCTTTTCCCCATTTACTAGACCGCAGACGCAAAATGTCGTGCTTTTTGGATCTGGAACGGGGTTTGTGGAGGGAAATACTCCCACACTGCCTATCAAGACCTATCTGCATGGAAAATGCATTCAATTATTTTTACTATCACTCCATACCCCGTGTACTGTAATTTACCTATAAAAAATCGATGACATTTTAACGAAGGTTATAATTATTCTAACGATAATTACTGATCGCATTCTCTTTAAACGAAAGTCAAATGTACTGACAGTTCTGTTGTACCCATAGACATTACCAATAAACCATTCGAGTTTGATGTGAGCCGGTCTAAACATCTTCTTCCTGAGTAAATGAGCTAACTAATTAGTTAACCATGTACGTAACGAATCGCTATTTCCGGCACGCGCCATTCACTAACATGTCTGAATGAACTTAACATTTCTCTCTCATAGCTTAAGACTCCTCATTTCAAAGACTTCCAATGAGGGGTCATAAGATATGCTTTTGAGCCAAAAATGGAAAACGTTTAGTTATTTATTTTTTGTAAGTGTCGTCTGCTAGTCGTGCCCTTTAAACAGTTAAAATACATTGATCTCATTTTCAGAACGTCGTTCAAAATGAAAGGCTCTTAAGCAGGTACGAATATAGACTTGCAATCTTCAAGTCCACACGGGTCTCTATATCGTCCACAATTAATTGACTGAACATTAATATCAAACATTAATAACTGACATGATATTAATGAACTTTCTTCTATGTTAGTTCTGCGGATCGAAAGTCAACAGCTCTCTGTGCAGTTGTAAAAATACGGTTATGCACCCTGAAGCTATACACTACGCTAATATTAACAATAAAATGTTATGTATTTATATTTACAAAGTGCGAGTCGGTCCTTACAAAGTACTGCCTTTCAAAATACTGATGGACAATGACACAAATGTGGCATGACTGTAAGGAGTGGAGTGGGTAATACCATCACTTATCTCCATACAATTGCATTGCTTGGACGTCAGGGAAAAATGTAGCAGCCCCACCCAACTCTCTCAAGATGGTGCCAATCAAATCAACGCAACATCTCCTCCCAAAAGTGATGGATGACAAAGCCGGACTGGCCGATTGGTCCACTGGGAAAATTTCCGGTGGAACCAACGCCCCCCCTCCATTGGGTTACCCCTGCAGCTCCCAAACACCTGCTGGTGCTTGAACTTTTGTGAAAACACCCAGCAGGCGAAATGGATCTGATTGCATAGAATGATGGTATGTTGAAATGTTCTCAGTGTGGACTGCCAGCGGCAGTCCGCACAGAGAACATCTCGATATACCAGCAGTCTACGCTGCCACTGATCGCTCAGATGCAGAGTAACACCTCTTCGCTTAATTTGAAAAATCACAATTCTCTCTCATTCCGCGACCTCCCACCCCACCCACTGTTGATAACATTTTTGCCAAATCAGTGATGAAGATGATGCAAAAATGCCATCGAGATGTCCTCTGTGCGACCTGCCATTGATCATTCCGATTCGTTCAGTTCGTAAAATCAAAATTTTCTCTGGGACCGGATTCCGCCTTGGTTCATTTCCCGGTAACTTTTCTTGACCGAGTCCGCCCCTGAATGGAAAGCTGTAATACTGGGACTTTAGTCCACTTCATCAAATCACACTGTGTTTACCAAGCATAACTAGAAATAAGGTATCAATTTTCCAATATCGGCTCTTTTTGTCCATAATAAATAAAATGTGTTGTGAATTTTCAATTTGCATTGCCGCTAAAAATGTGTCCATCATCAAGATATTCGTTTTTTTTTTGAAGGCATCAGGATATATTTTCATTCGGTTCGAATCGGTCTAATCCGATTCTCGTCAATTGACATCGGTGCATGAAAGGAGAGATATACCCAGTTGTTCGCCGTGAAAACCTGACCACTCAGTTTGAAAAGTAAATACGTTCCTTAAAATATAAACACCCCTTTAAAAAATAAATACGGTCAATAACATGCATGCCGAAATAAGGTGAAGTGACTTTTCACATGTTTAAAACAAAAGAAAAATAAAACAAAAACAAAACAAACAAAATATAAAATAAAAAGAGAAAATCCCATAAAAATTAAATTGTGTGTTTTAAAAGAAAGATTGTGAATGTAGTGCTTGTTGTCCAGTTAGTCTAATTTTATGTCGGAAACTTTCCTCTGGTTGGTGTTTGATTTGAATTTGTGTCGCGAAAAATTTGAAAGATCAGATTAAACTTTTTGAAACTTTGTTTAATGTGGTAATGCATTACTTACTTCGATTCAGATTTCCACGGAATTTATATTCACTGTCAATGTAGAAACGATAGTTAATGAGGTCTGCAGTGAACCAGAATTTGAACGCCGAATTTTACAAACTTTCCAGTTGAACAGAATGGCGAAGTGAAACACGCCATCTTCTGCATCGCGTCCAATTTACAAATGTGGCAGCTCATGCTTTTAAGCCAAACTGAGGCTTCCATTTTCTTGTGACCCACCTGAGTAGATATGTTGAAAAAGTGGCATATCTGCTGGTTAGGTTTTGTTAATGGGCGCTAAATATAGAAACTGAGAACTATTTGACAAAAAATGGCCTTATCGGTCAAACAGAACAGGTAATATTTGAGGAACGAAATCTTCTGAGTTGCGATGCGTTAATATATTCTTTTGAATGTGATCGGCTATTGCGAGGCCCCGGAAAATCGATAACTTTCGAGAATGTTGCTGTTGTTGAACATTGTCTGTTTATAAATCCCTGACTTATCTCGTCATGGAAATAGACTTTCCGTTAAAGTTGTCTCCCTTGAAATCACTTGATGAGCGAGTTTCCTTTTGTTTCATCCAACAAGCGAAAACAACAGACAGCTTTCAGAGCTGTCTGTTGTTTAATTTTATCAGAAGTAACTAAACGAAACTTTGCTTTTTATCGCATGCCAGTTAGAAGCAACCAGTTCACAAATAATCCGTCATTGTTGACAGCTATCGCTGTCACACCTTCCAATACTAATAGTCGACTTTGGGTCTCTGTTTAGCGAATGTGTTTCAACAGTAAGTTGGCAGTTTTTATTCTTCCCGGGAAAAATAGCAAATCTCACCTCCTTGACCTTTATATTGATGGAAAGGACATTGGCAGTAATATATCTCACGAAGCGCACAGTGTTGACATAATGATAAAGATAAAAAAGTCACATAAAATCAAAAGACGTTTTCTTATTTTTAAATGGGTTTAGTTTAAACAATATTTATTTCCAACCTCAGTGAGTACAGTATACAACATGAAGATGTTTGTGGATTCGACAGTAAGCTGTTGGCTTGTACAAGGTCGTTTCAACGGAGGATAATAGGCAAACGCTCAAATGGACGGGGGAAAATTGTAAAAAGCAAGTTTCTGCATTTTTATACTCCCCTTTCAAGAAAATGGCAGTAGGTTTTGAAATGATCGCACATCGTTGATACAAATTCGCTCACATTTCGATATTTTAATTTTTATATGAATTTCCATACCCTTAGTGGTAAATTGTATAACAGCTTTAGAAATTTAAAGAGAGCTAACTTATCCGTAAATCCCTTCCAATGATGAAAATTGTCAGCCATGATATTAACTGCTCTCTCACAAGAGGGAGGCAGTCGAGGCACTTTTCTATATATTTGACCAATGAGTATCCCGTCCACATAGTCTTATGGAGATCTGATTACAATACGTAGCCGTATGAAATCACTGATAAGACATAGAGCAAATCGACAGTTAACGGGAAGTATAGAAATCTGAATATTAGAAAATCGATGACCGAAGTGAAAAAAGTTAGGAAGAACGACAATCCACGTGGAATACATTTCTAGTCATCGTTCGCCAGGTAGAATATTTTTTTCTAACTAAGATACCATCGAGAAGGGCGATAAATCAAATGTTGCAGACGGGAATAAAGCTGTTGATGAAACTTTGGTCATGTATTTCAGCAATAAATCCCTCAAACCAGTCCAGTGCGATTGTCAGCATTCTCAGCGTTGAAATAGCTCATACAATTGAACTGAATAAGTGCAATTATTTTCAAGGGGATTGTTTTAGTAATAGTTGAGGAATTCAATTCACATACCTTTCACATACAAACGCCATCTCTTTCTCAATCAGATGGCGATGTTGTCGAGACACTCCTAGATCAGTGGATAGAGATGTAATGAAGAAAATATTATACCATGATTTCTCTGGGTAATGAACGTTAGCTGACACAATACATGCATTGAGGTACGTTCCAGATATACAGTGTGTGGACGCTACCCTATGTGTAAGATCGCCATGTTAAAAGCATCTGATTGGTCGTTAAACATCTGATTGGCGTTATGCCGTGAATGAAATGCTTCGACAGTGTCTGTCTGTCCAGAATGTAAACAGACCGTCGAGGGTTATATTATTCTTTATAAATGTCTGCATCATCCACTAAGTTCAAGAATAATCGTGGTATATCGCCTTTCAAATTTAGTTTTTTTAAAATTTTTGCCTTCAAAAACTTGTTTATGTTTCCCCATTAGGCGAAAAACTAAATTGTTTGGTTCGTGTTACATGTAGTAGAAAAATAAGGACGGTCGGTCGGTCGGGACTTTTCTTTTTGATATATATACATTATCACGACCATGTGCATGTCCTGCAATTTGTATCAGATTCGTCAGGGCGAGTTGTGATTCGATTGTAAACACGACCGAGAATCTGATACAAATTACAGGACATGCATTTGGTCATGAACCAAACTAATGGAACCTAAGCAGTCAGCATATCGTCCTGGACACTCTACTGAGTCAGCTCTACTTAGTGTCCAAAATGATATTCTTCAATACATTGACCATCGAAAAGCAGTTGTGTTAATTTTGTTAGATCTCTCAGCTGCATTCGACACCATTGACCATACGATTCTATCCGATAGGCTCGCTCAATTAGGTATTGGTGAGTCAGCACTGAGATGGTTCCAGTCATACATATCAGATAGGTCTCAATGTGTTACCATTGATGGCACTCGGTCGGAACTTGTGCCACTCAGATTCGGGGTACCTCAAGGATCGGTCCTAGGCCCCATTCTTTTCACACTTTTCATGCAGCCCCTGGGGGAAATTATACGCTCCCATGGTATAAATTATCACTTCTATGCCGACGATTCACAGATCTACACAGACATTGACCCGACAGATAGTTTGGACATAGAAACTAAATTTCAAATTTTGGATCGTTGTATCATTGACATTAGGAAATTTATGCTGGTAAACAAATTAAAATTGAATGACGAGAAAACAGAACTCATAGTGTTTACATCTAGGTATAGACCCGCCCCAGATACACTACCCTGCCTTAAAGTAGGCGACAAGGTAATAAACCCATCTACAACTGTTAGGAACCTTGGCGTTTATTTTGACAATCATTTGACCATGGCGCCTCATATTTCAAAAATCTGTCAGTCAGCTAATTTACATATTCGAAAAATTGGTCGAGCGAGGAAAATCTTAACGAAAAATGCCTCAGAATGTCTTGTGCATGCATTTATATCATCACGACTCGATTACTGCAACTCACTCCTCTATGGTATTACCAGTAAACAGATTAACAGATTACAAGTCATACAAAATACGGCAGCTCGCATCGTTACTTTAACAAAGAAAAGGGACCACATTTCTCACAAATTAAAAACATTGCACTGGCTCCCCATTAAGGCTAGAATAGAGTTTAAAATTCTCCTTTTCACTTACAAATCATGCCTGAATCAAGCTCCAGAGTATATTTCCAAGCCAGTTGAAACTTACAGACCCAAACGCCTCCTTCGTTCAGCAGGTCAAACCCTTTTGAAGGAAAAATCGTATACTTTGTCAACATACGGAGGCCGTTGTTACAGCATTAGTGGTCCTAAACTTTTTAACAGCTTACCTGAATCCGTCAAGTCTGCCCCTTCCATTAACTCCTTCAAATCCAAATTGAAAACATTACTTTTTGAAAAATATTTTTAAAGAACACATGGGGGAAGGACTGTATACTTAATTTTTTATTCCTACTAATATCTTTGTAAAGCGCCTTGGAACTCTTTCAAAATTGTGATACGTGCGCTATATAAGTGTATATATTATTATTTATTATTATATGATAATACATTTATCTAACAATCCCGTTTCATAAAGCCCGTTTTCCACGTTTCTCAGTTTAAAGTGGATTGGAACTGGTAAAATTTTGAATTTCATATTTTAATGCGAAATAACAATGCATATATAGAGGATATGGAATGAGTGTTTTTCTCATATAATATTTATGAAACGAGTCTAAGAATTTTCCGTTTAAGAAAAATTCTTAAGCTCGTTTCATAAATATTATATGAGAAAAACACTCATTTCATATTCTATTTATCATATGACACACACACTGTTACGCTATTTGATGTATATATTTATGTGGGTCGAGGGTGTGTGTCTGGTTACGACAATAAAAATAACTGTAGTTTATTTAGGGAGCTAAATTAAAATTTATAGATTAACAGTTGGAAATAGCCTTAAATAATGTAGTTTTCAGTAATGTGAATTATTGGTTTTCCGGGTATTTTGCGAGTTGATCATGGCGATTCACTGACCCGAGCAGTCCGTGCGCTGATGTTATTAGTGGACTGGTTCTTGTGTTAAGGGGGGGGGGGGGGGGGGGGGCATTTGTCACCTTGTGATTGTTGGGGACAGTCAGTGACCGCAGCCGCTGTCAGTAGACTCAGCATGTGCTTAACGGTTTACAAAATATGAAGTAAATAGAATATCTTCCATGTGTGGTTTAGAGGTAGGTGTTTTCTAAATAACTGTACATTTAATATGCGTGTATATCGAGGCGCGGCGGAAATGTTAATTCATCGATTTTAAATATCGGCGTTCGTATAAAAAAAAACAACATTTGTCATAATATTTAGACTGCTTACATTGCTTGCTCGTATTTGTGCATTATTAGCACGTGTTATAACCATCTTCCGTGGAAAATAGTTTTATTTAGCGGGGATACGTGGAGGTTGGTGCCTTTGTTTTTGGGTACGTGTAGTATTGTACCTTCAGTTGTGGTACGTGATAACATAAATGTGTGCCTTTAATGGTACGTGATAACAAAATTTGCTGTAAAATTGGCATGTACTTTTAGAGTCCTTGTAACTGTTTAAACCTTTGTGTACATCCCTGGGAATACAAGCATATGCTTGGATGTCCGGTGATGTGCATATGGGTACGGGTTAGTGCTGTGTAAGCAAGTCATAAAATATCCAGTTTATTGGTCAGGGTTGTAATGCGAGGTTATTACTATTCAGGTTCCATGGCCGTTGTTGTGTACAGATTGGGTCGATGTAGTCGTCGAATAGTATTAAGAAGCGCATGTCCAGGCAATGTGGTCGTTAAGTAGTATTGCAATACATCTTGTAGACACTTACAGATTTTTCTTCACTGATGGTTTTGAAGTGATGCCGTTTCGCAAGTATAGATAGAAACTCACTTTATGCAATGTAATAAATAGACATTTTTCTACAGACTTTGTGCCCAAATTGAGATCATAAAAAACTGTTATGAACAAATATCCACTAGTGTGTGATGCTATCCGAAAAATTAATCAGCCGGCGGACATTCTGTACTACGTGTTGCCATATGCAATATTAGCCATTTATCTGTGATGAACAGTTGTGCAATCAAACTACGAACACTGTGATATACATTTAACGCGCCTCCATTCATGTACTTCGAACTTTGCACAGAAATAGTATTGCCATTATATCATGTGTTTTTTTTTTTGGGGGGGGGGGGGGGGGGTTCTTTTGGTGACGTCACCAGTCTCATGTAAATGTGTTCATTATTTTCTGTTTAGTTACTCAAAATGTTTAGTGTTTGCAAAAAATCATAATATTTTAAATAATATAGTAGTTATGCCCAGAATATTCCCAAAGAGTACAATACACGTACTTAGTACGTGACACACACGCACAAAGTAGCCATTTAGAATGACTTTTTAACCCATCACCGAACTTGAGTTGCAGACGGCACTGGGAAAAAACGTCCTCATATAACTAGAAATTTTCATTGTTTGCTTCCAAAACATAGGTTATGACCTCCTCATTGGAACGAGCGCGACACGTTAGTTCCAATGAGGGGTCATAACCTATGTTTTGGAATCAAAAAGAGAAAATATAAAAAAAATGAATGGCGTTTTTCTTGTATTGCGCGAGACGGGTTTTGCCGTTACGTTAGGTAAAAGATTAATACAATATAACCCACCCTAAATAGGACAGATAACGTAAATTCTCCCTACTGAAATTATGCAAATGTGACCCAGTTGTATTTTGTTTAGTTTTGAAATTGACCAATGAAAGCTCCCAACTCTAATTATGCAAATTATGAAAATATGGCCCAGTTGTATTTTCTTCAGCCAATCAAATTGTCTAGTTTCGAAATTGATCAATGAAATTGACGGAATGCTTTCTTTATCACTGATTAATCTGAAAACAAAATATCAAATGTTTTAAAGGGAACAAAATGGACGAGTCATATGATAAAATGATATATGTGATAGTGCAGTGTTTGTTGAATCTATATGATATGGAATCAGAATGAGTAGTCAGTATGATACGAAATCGGAACACAATATGTGATACGTATCGTTTCTCGTGGTTTTCAGGCCCAAATCTATATGATTATTAGATAGAAATACAGAACACAGCTCGGGCAGAGCCGTCGGTGCTCGTGATATACAGGAAAAACTCTAACTCGGGGTTGGTTCCTTTCCCCCGTCCTCCACCCTCGCTGTATTCTGCATTACTACCCAATCATGACCGAATCAAGAGAAACAACCCAAGAAGTATCTGAAAAGCAATGTTTTCGTATCTCCTTTTCGATAGATGAAACTACACAATGTTGCTAGATCAAATTAACTCTTCACCAGATTAATTTTAAAATATTAAAATATTTTTCAGCAAATCTAGTTACGGGTGCTGTAAAGTAGCCATGGCTAGATTTGAAGAAAAATTCACAAAAAATTGACACAAGAAATCATTGATGAAAAAGTCTTTTTATTAACCCTTTACCCAACGAATCGCCCGCATCTGCCCGCGTAATATGCAAATTCAGCAGTTGAAAAAATATTATTTTTCAAAAACTTTCAACAAAACCATATCATATGACCCCCTCGTTGGAACGAGCTCGTCGAGCTCGTTCCAACGAGGGGTCACATGATATGGTTTTGTTAAAATTTTTTGAAAACTTTAAAAAAATGATATTTAAAATAATAAATAGATATCGTCTGCGTTGGGTAAAGGGTTAAAATTTACATGGGAATATTTGGCTAAATATCCCCAATTTTCACTTTTTTGGAAGGCAAGAGATTTCCTGTCTTTTGGCGGGAATATCCACCAGCAGTGTGCAATGAGTTGAGTCGCGACCCTGTCGAAATTCAATGTCGATTTCTGTAATCACAGTACTACAACATCTAGCAACACTTGCCATGGTTTATTTGCAAATCATTGCCTTGTAACTGTCTAAATGAGACGGTGCTCAAAGATGCGACCATGAATCATGAGTTGGTGTGAATTATCCAGGCGATGTTCTTGAGCAGTAATAATCATTTCGTTAATTCCAAGAGTCACGCAGATTTGTTATGAATGAAGGGGGTGTGTCTTATATTGTGCTCAACGTCTGAGAAAGGAATACGCTTAATCTTTAACCTAACGCGTGTAGAAAACGATACTGACCAAACTATTTACTGATTTACTTAAAATGTTAAATTATACTTCCAAAATATAGCTTACGACGCATCGATGGAATGGGTTCGGTTAACGCATAGGAATGTCTCATAAGCTATCTTTGGTGGAAAGTACAAGCAAACACTAAAAAACTGTTATCGCCACCGACCATTCCCACTCACATAGACTATTTTCAGTTTAATACCCCCGTCTCTGGTTAACTTCCTCACCATCCCTTACCAATGAACAAGACTGTGCGTTATTCTTGGCATCATTCTTCTGTCTGGCGACATTGAAGTTAATCCAGGGCCATCCCAAACTGGGCAGCAGACGTAAGTAGTATTTCTATACTTAATTATAACATCAGAAGCATCAGGAATAAGCTTGAGCATATTACAGACGACACTGATGATTTCGACATTATCTGTTTTACCGAAACGCACCTCGATCCCAGCTTCAGTTCCGACAAAGTGTTGATCCTCAATTACCCCCCACCTGTTAGAAGGGATAGGAACCAACATGGTGGTGGTGTCGCGGTTTATTTCTCAAAAGAAATTTATGCCAAACGTTTACTTGAACTAGAATTTGACCATTCGGTCTTATGGTTTGAGATTACCTCAAAACTTAAGTTTTTGTTCTGCCTGGCATACCGATCGGTTCAGTTCTCTACCAATGACTACTGAGAGAAGCTCGAAGGAGCCATTGTAGAGTCAATCAGCATAAATCCGTCCCTGATTATTACCGGAGATTTAAATAGCGATCTTCCTAACCCTTCTAGTCTATTAAACGCAATTATAAACTTTTACAACCTACAAAACGTTATTGAACAGCCGACTCGTGTAACGCCAACCCCGAGTATTTTATTAGACCCAATAATAGTTAGTGATAATGTTGTGATTTTGAACTCAGAAGTTCGCGAACTTGGTGTTTCCGACCACAAAGCTGTATCAGCAGTCATACAGACTGGAACCGCACAGCCCGAAACGAATATTCGACAGGTGTGGAATTATAACAGGGCAGATTTCCCCAAAATGAATAATTTGATTTCCGAAACAGACTGGTCTTTCATCTCAGACATGACTACCCCTGATATGTCATACCATAAATTTGCATCCAATTTTTTAAATATTGCTAGAAAATGTATTCCATCTTATAACGTAGTTATCCGTCCCCATGATAAACCCTGGGTTGACTCGGCTCTTCGCCGGGAAATTCGCCATAGAGACCGTCTACGGAAACGAATTCTGAAAAATCCAAATCCACGAATAATTGAAAAATACAAACATGCCCCAAACAAAGTAAACAACAGGAAAAAGAAGGCTAAATCAATCTATTTGTCAAAATTAGATACTTCACTTTCAGTAAATAGAAACCCCAAAGACTTCTGGCACACTCTTAAACAGTTACTGAATAATTTTGAAAGTAAGCCTTCTGTCCCTTTTCTTAACCATAAAGACAATGTGGGTAGTCCAGTTATGGTAACAGATGACAAAGAAAAAGCTGACTTGCTCAACAAAACATTTTTGTCAAATAGTAAGATAAATGACGACGGACATAGTTTACCTGCTTTCAGAAGCAAGTGTTCTGAGAGTCTCTCTGAGATAGACTTCTCTGAAGATGAAGTGACTCGAATCCTAGGCAAACTAGATACCAAAAAAGCAACTGGACATGATGGCATAAGTAATCGCATGCTTAAAGAAACCAATACCACAATATGCAAGCCTTTGGTTCAGTTATTTAGGCTTTCTTTTTCTTCACGTTTCTACCCATTGGAATGGAATCTGGCGACTGTCGTACCTATATTTAAAAAGGGAGACACACACGACCCTAATAATTATAGACCTATTTCTCTACTAAGCTGTGTCAGTAAAGTTATGGAGAGGATTGTTTTTAACCAAATGTACGAATATTGTTGTGTCAACAATTTACTTTTTAAATACCAGTCTGGATTTCTACCCCAAAATAGCACCGTCTATCAGTTCATCGAAATATATCATAATCTCTGCTTTGCCTTTGATAGAAACCAGTTTACACTTGAAGTATTCTGCGACATATCAAAAGCATTTGATAGGATTTGGCGCAAAGGGTTAATTTACAAACTGAGACAAAACGGTATATCTGGCCCATTCCTTGAGTGGACCAAAAGCTATTTGTCTGATCGTAAACAAAGGGTAACTGTTAACTCAACTCCGTCTGAGTACTTACCTGTTAATTACGGTGTTCCCCAGGGATCCGTCTTATATACATAAATGACATTTCTGAAAACTTAAATGCACCGGATGCTTGTAGACTATTTGCGGATGATACAAGTATAACAGAAACTGGATTTGAACTGGACGATATTGTTTCAAAGTGTAATGAAAACCTTGCGGCCGTTTCCGAATGGGCAAATGCATGGCTTGTTACATTTAACCCTTCAAAAACCGAAACTGTTTTATTCACCAAAAAAAAAGGTGTTAATGTAAGCAGTGTGGTAATGTTTGGTGACACGCCACTCGAAATGGAAAAGTCTCACATCCACCTCGGCCTATCTTTACAGGGGGACTTAAACTGGAATGTCCAAATTAATAGATTATGCCAAAAGGCTAAATCCAGGCTGTCTCAGTTACGAAAATTAAAGTATATTCTAGGTAGAAAAAGCCTGGAAACGTTATACAAATCATTCATACTCCCTATCTTAGAATACGCCGATGTGGTGTGGGCCGGTGCGCCCGATTACCAAATTGGATAGAATCCACGCGGATGCAGCGAGAATAATATTCGGTCTAACGAGATCAACCCCGGTATCTGCTTTATTTGCAGAACTTGGTTGGGAGACCCTTGTGCAGAGACATCATCTCCACAAAATGAAAACATTTTTTAAAATCGTAAATAATCAGGCCCCCACATATCTCTCTGACTTATTGCCACGGACCTTCGAGGACATTTCCAGGTATAGCACCCGGTCGCACACTAATTTGCAATTACCACTTACACACACGGCAACATTTAAGCGCTCATTTATCCCCTCATGTATCTCGGAATGGAATGCATTACCCCAAGAAATAAGACAGTCGAGTTCACTGAATAACTTTGTCAAATATTTTAATAGTGGCGCATGTAGACCACCAAAGTACTTCAACAATGGCGATAGAGCCGTCAACATCATACACTGCAAGTTGCGGAATTCCTGTAGCGACCTAAATTATGATAAATACTCCAACTACATCCATGATACACCTATATGTTCGTGTGGCTACGAGACTGAAGATGCGAACCATTACTTTTCGACTGTAATAACTATTCAAACGAAAGACTAGTCCAACAGAGAAATCTTGCGCATCTTACAATAAGATCGATCAACGATCTTCTTTATGGTATTCCCAACCAACCAGAATCTGTCAACATCCATCTTTTTCGAAGTGTACAACATTTCATTAAGGCCACAAAGAGGTTTTAGACTGGACCGTAATTAGGCAGACGAGTCTGACAACATCTTCCCAGCCAAATGTCCTATAACATGAGTGTCCATTTCCACTTCCATTTCCTTCAGTCACGGCTTTGTGCATTCTGTATGTTTGTCCTGTTTGCCCAGGCTATAGCAGTGGTAACGGGGCTCCGCCTAAATCGCGGCTCCGCTGGAATCGCGATTGTGTCGTAATATGACACGTTGGCTAGTTGACCAAGTCCAGCAGTGTTGCGATGTGGAAGTTCACCTTTCACCTTTCTGCTCTCCTCCCTCTCACCTATCTGTTCTGACTCTTGTAGAGTCGAATACTTATCAACATTCATCTTGAAGAGTGTACAAACACAATATTGTTTTATATATTCATAAGTTTGCTTTGTAAATATTTGTAAACATAATTTGAAATTTTCAAATGTATATTAAGGAAAGGATATTATCTTAGTGCTCGGCACTTGTTATCCAATCCATTTTGTTATAACGAATAAAATATGTTTAATAACAAATGAACAAGACTAACAAATGTAAAAACACAAAAATTAATCATCAATTATTTATGCATTTCATACATTAAACTCCGTCTTTCTTTTTTCATCCTAAGAACATGTCTCATCATACTCCTCCACTGAGTATTTATTATTTATTTATTGTCGCTTAACGCCACATCAGCAGCTAAGTCTATATCGTCTCGAGAAAACGATAGACAGTAAAACATAGATACATTATCTTGACCATGTGCATGTCCTGCAATTTGTATCAGATTCGAGGTCGTGTTCACAATCAGATCGCAACGAGCCCGTCACAGCGAGTTGTGATCCGATAGTAAACACGATCGAGAATCTGATACAAATTACAGGACATGCATTTGGCATGATAATATATTTATCTGACAATCCCGTTACATGAAGCCTGTTTTCCCCGTTTTTCAATTTAAATTGTATTGGAAATGTCAGAATTTTGAATTTCATATTTTAATGCGTAATAACAATGCATATAATGATATATGTGATAGTGCGGTTACTATTGTCAATTAAGTGGCTGAATACAAATAGGAAATAATTACAATACAATGTCAAAGACAAGAGAAGTTGGAAGAGGAATGAGTGATGATGCTATTGTGAATACCTTCTAAATCATCCTGATGATTTGAAACTTGAAGAGTCTAGTTTAAAAGAATAAACGCAATTTAAGAATGTATTAAAAAGATCGATTACTTTAAGAAATGATAGAATTGTGCGCGGGTTCGTATAATAAAATAGGTCTCTTAGAGATCCTACAGTGAAATACATGATTAATATCAGAATGCAGAAAAGAATGTCCGCCACTGTCAAGAACTGTTGGCAAGGAACATACTCTGATCGAATATTACCCATCCTCTAACAAAAAAGAACGTGTGAGTCTTCTATGATCAATATGACATCGTGTCAAAACTTCATGATCTTTTCTACAAAGGTTACTAAAAGGATATTTGTCATTGATAGTTGGTCGGAAGCAATGGAACTTGGTATTTGTCGCCTCATCTCATTCCGCCCGTCACATAAATTTGATAAAGTTACTAATATGTGGTTTAACACCTCGAAAAGAAAAGGCAGTATTTCCGGTCCGGGATCGTTATACGACCTGTATTCATGAAGTAGAAAGTTGCTCAGTGAATTTGTGTGGTAGACCAATTAATATTTTCAACGTGCAGCTCCAAGGTTGAAAATATTGATTGTTCTTCCTCAAAGTACTGAATATAGGTTCTACCGGTTGGTGGCTCTGAACTAGGACGGAATTACTATCAGTGTTCAAGGGGTCAAATGACTTAAAGGGATTTTTAAATCACCGATGGATTTGTTTAGAGGCTGCATTGTCTGCCCCGATGTTACCGGAGATACCAACATGTCCAGGTAACCAGTAAAACACGATATCATTTTGGTCAGACATGAGAGTATTCAACGTCTCAGGAAGTTACAAAACGAGAAGGTTCATCAATCTGGGGTTGAATAAATCTACCAAAGACTCCTCCTCTAATATCATAAGCAATATATACACTAAATATACAAAAGATACGACGAAACGTTTCAAACTGAAAAAAGGATATACATGAATAAACAGGAATAAGTATCTAACTTCAATTTTGTATCACAGAATAACACTAACATCACTTTAGCAAAAAACAATTTATTTAACCCTTTACCTAACATGAAAAGCAGACCACACTTCCCAAAACAATTTTTGAATAACTAATTTGTTTCATTTTTTTCTCAAAAACATAGGTTATGACCCCTCTTTGGAACGAGCTCGACGAGCTCGTTCCAAAGAGGGGTCATAACCTATGTTTTTAAGACAATTTATTTATTATTTATTGATGTTTAAGGTCACATATTTATGCACAATGGCTAATCATGACCGTGACAGTTTTACGGGTGGAGGAAGCCGGAGTACCCGGAGAGAACCACCGAGCAACGACGAGCAGCTGCCAGCTCCCCAACATCGTAACTCCGCACTGCAGCACAGGCAGGGTTAGATTGGTTGAAGACATGCGTACCATCGACGTGCAGTACGCCTTAGTACACGGCGTCATCGTGCCCTCACATGGGCAATGGGGGTGAAGTGTCTTGCCCAAGTACACAACGCGGTTGCCGCAGGTGGGATTCGAACCGAGGACCCCTCGGCTTGCAGCCTGCACCTCTACCTACTGAGCTATAACGCCCCCGTTTTTGAGACAAAAAATAAAAATATAATGCAAATTAATTGACGATTTTTGAGAATAGCTCTGGCCGGTTTTTGCCGCTACGTCGGGTAAAGGGTTAAATCTGCATCGTAACGGTATTTACAGTATCTTTTCAGACTCAGCAACCAGAGAAACTATATTGAAAGAAGTACTCCTATAATCTTTTAACATTTTGGTTATCACACACACATACACACACGCACCCATACGTGAACGCTCACAACAGTTGACGATTTCCAAAATTTGTCTGAACACATCATAAAGGAGATCGCGTTAACCTTGGGGTATACACATATGATGTTTCACTGTGTAGGCCCTCGTATCTTCAGAATAATTATTTCCGGCATGCTTACCAGATCATATTCTGAAAAAACCTATCCCATATTCCATCACATAAATGTGGACAGGCAGGAATGATACACAACACATGAATATACTGTCAGCTGAGTACATGACTGAATGGTTACAAAGTGTGATTTGTGGCAATTGAAACATACATTTTACTTTGCAAATGAAGACACAAAAAATCGTATAACTGCCGGAAAGAGTGGACGTCACTTGATCTAATAAGCAAACAGAAACTCAAGGTCGTTACAGCGGTGAAAACAAAAAGTTTTCTTACGATACACACAATACACACTTTTTTGATCACACGCAAGGTCAAGGTGTTAAATATGATTTTATCAAGGTTTTTGACAAACTGATTTTACAAGAAAACGATTATAAAAAGATTTTAAAAACGAATGCGTACTCGATTTGGAGGTCGTCTGCGTTTAGAATTCGTGTAAACGAACATAAGACCTATGTTGTTGGTATTTACCTGTACATCCCCCACCTCTCTCTCTCTCTCTCTCTCTCTCTCTCACACACACACACACACACACACACACACACACACACACACACACACACACACACACACACACACACACATACACCTACAGTCTTGTTTATCTGCCTCTGTGTGACGTTTTGCTTTTTATTTTGTTCTGGGTGACAAACAATGGGAAGCAAGTCCCCACGAAGTCGGGAAGACAATCCTTAACCCATTGTCTTCATTGAGAGGACTCGGAGAAAACAAAGGAAATGTTTGTGTGGACCGAAACACTGTTGTCTAGGTTCTCACAAGATCGATCAAATCATCATTATTATTTCGCCTTCGTAGGGTTTATCGCAATTTAGGGTATATTTCGTTCTTCGGGCATTTCCGTTTATACGTAAATTAACGAGGTAACTAATTTACATTATATTTTGTTTACCTCCCATTGATAACACGATAAAACACCAAGGTTATTGAGATTAATGCAGTAATGCTTTCCGGAATTAAGGAGAGAGGGAACGACATTGTGCCGCGAGTCGGCGTTAGCTGCGCATTGGACGCCAGTTCAGAACGGTCGCTCATTGAAATGTATGTTTCATTTATTGGTCGCTCATTATATAGCTATGGTGTCCACTCAAAAACCGTAGGTGTCATCTACTTATTTCGTCACTTTTGTAGGGTTCAATATGAAAGAGAGTTGTAGAATTAAATCAATACTGATTCCCTTTTCTAATATTGCGTCCATTTGGTTGTCTATTCTACCATAAAATATTCTTCATGCAAATATTTCTCGCGCACTGGATTCTGGTGATTAAAATTGTCTTTTATATGATGCATCCACCATAACGAAACCAAAAAATATGATAGTTATTAACGCTGTACTAACACACCCAATAATTAAAGATGATTTTCGTGTATCTTGGGCTGAAGTAAATCTGTTCCTATATGCATGCGTCGAGTTTTTGTTTATCTTTAGACGATCAATGATTGCTCTTAGATTACGGGAACTATCACTATTGTTCACATTGTTTTGACATAATCGGGAGATAAATAGAGGCCGATATCGTGAAACAGAGAAGTTGTAATGTTGAGAAGTGGCGTAAGTGGATCCAACTGCCAGCCCACTCGTAGATCCCTGAAACGATACAGTAACTGTACTCTGAGGTGAATAAGTAAGTAGTTCAGTGGTCGATGATGTAATCGTTTCTGTTGTTGAAGACGATGTAACCGTTGTCGATATTGAAGTTGACTCTTGACTTGTGTGTTGTGCCGTGGTGCTCTCTGTGTCAGTCGAAGTAGTTTCGTGATCATCTACAGAATAAATATAGCAGAGAATGGATTAGTAAAATGTGTTAATTCAGTACTGCTTGCCTGAGGACAGGCTAGGAAATACCGTTCTTCTATCTTTGTCTGATTGGGAAATCCGTCTCCCTACAATTGCAAGACCAGGAATGTCTTGATCGTTCCGAATATTCAACACTGTGAGCACTCTACCGTCTTGCTAGTCGCATTGAACTCATTTAGCTGTGTTATTTCGCGCAGCCTCGCCCACACAACAATGCACATTTTTTAAAAGTACTGGCTACTAAATTTCAAACTTTTCCCTGAGATGAACCCTCTGGCATCTACCACGATAGAATCGTCATTTATTTTTATCCCCGCAATTTTGAAAATGCGGGGATATAGTCATGATCTCTGTCCGTACGTCCTTTTTTAGCTATAATTTTGAAACTGAACATACTTCTTAATCATGGTATAGAGAAAACAAAATTAGGTTTGGTTTGAATTTTTGTCACCGGTTCCTGCCAGAGGCGCCACTTAAAAAACTGAGCAAAAATACTGCCTTTCGGGAAAAGCACTTGGGATATGTAATTTTGAATGTTGAAAGTGCATTCATATGTTCCGGTAGGGTCTCTTGATGTGCATAAAGGTTTCGGATTTTTGATTCGGCCTCTTTGTCGAGAGAATCGGTTCTCGGCGAAAGACTCCTAGGGGTTTTATTTCGAAAAGTTGAAAGAGTCGTCGCCACTTTTGTCGTTAGCGAATTGGTTTCCGGCGAAAGGCTCCCGGGAGTTTTAATTAGAAACGTTGAAAGTGTGTTCATATGTTTCGGTAAGGTCTCTAGATGTGCATAACGGTTTGGGATGTTTGTCCCGGCCCCATGTGGCGCCGTAGTTCCACTTTTGTTGTTAACCCTTTACCCAACGAATCGCCCGCATCCGCCCGCGTAATATGCAAATTCAGCCGCTGATTCAGCCGCGTCGAGCTCGTTCCAAAGAGGGGTCACATGATATGGTTTTGTTGAAATTTTTCGAAAAAATTTAAAAATTGATATTTAAAATAATAAATTTTGAAATCGTCTGCGTTGGGTAAAGGGTTAGAGAATGTGAATTAATTTGTAATCATAGTAAAATAGTGCGTATGAGCCTTCACTGGGGCGATCTAAACCATCTCGGCGGACACTTTCCTACTAGAAGTCTCAATCTTTGTTTCAAAAGGAATAATTAAAAAAAAAGTTAAAATCAAAACCACTGCCTAATCGAACATCTGAGTTAGGGGAAGGGTTAAATTCAACAGTGTTATAAACTCTCTTTTAACTGCGATTTGAAATGTGGATGGTGCCGACGAATTTCCACAAACAAATTAAACTGAATTATAAATGGTCTGTCCTTCATACGCTTGTCAGCCAAAAATAGGTAGTTTTCCTCACATCTTAGACTTAGTTACTAATCACCTGGTGTGCAATATTATCCAATGTCTCAAGCACATACGGCGGAGACGTGGCTAGAAGGTCTTGTTTCGGATGGATGTGTGTGTGTGTGGGGGGGGGGGGGGGGGGGGCACAGCTGTACCACCCATGGATGCTTAAAATCCCACTTTGTATAAAACAATTTACACGCCCTATTCCACCCCCACCCCCTTGATGAGAATTTTCCAAATATTACTTGTGAATTTTCAGTTGCTCAAGGTCTCCTCATGGGTTCGAAATATATGACCTTTGGGTTCAAGAGGTGGAAACCGTCTCTCGAGTGCAACAAGTCTGAGCGCTCTCACGCGACGAAATATGGACTCCGGTTCGAAAATTCCATGAAATGTGGCTCAATAGTCAGTCAATGTTGAAATCCTTAGCATGCTTTTTAGTCCATATTCAATTTGTTTATACGTAATAGGTGATCGTCTGTGTTCATCGTTTTACCCAAATCAAACTTGAACAATGACCGGTCATAATAATCCACAAACGAAACTCACGCGAGCAAAACGTTCCAATTTCCAAATAACCCGAATGAACTCTTTCTGAGACAAAGTTCAACCAACTTCATGTCATCTGGGTTTATATCGTACTCCAGATTTACAAACTGTTTTCAACTTTTCAGTTTCTCGAGAAATGGCCTAAATCAGAATTAAACTGAACTCTGTATTGCTTTCAACCACAGCAGCCTCTCGTCAAGTGGAAAAGAGATTGAAGTTTTGTGTGGGCGGGGCCTATGACGTTCCTTTTAACTTACACAATTCATTGGTCGATAAATTTCTAATCACACACACGTTTCAGTGAAACGTATCGTTATTTCAAACAAAAGTTTAGAAAACTATGCAGTTTTTATTCAGTTATCACTAGGAACCATGAAGTGACCTGTTTTATTTTAACTCCACAAAGTAGAGAGTGTTTAAATTTATTGCCCCTCACGTTTAATTATAAGAAATTATCTTTTGTTTCTGTCTATTTCTTGAGTTATGAACCCCAAAAAGCAAAGGCCAGACACGGTTTTACCCTTTGTTTTTGAGGTTCACAACTCAAGAAATACACAGAAACAAACGATCATTCCTTATTTACAGCAAAAGATAAAATGACAGAAATCTACTACCATCGGAAAAGACAATTCCAACTGTTGATAGTTTAAAAATTTCAAACTGTTGACAATTTTGGCCGTCCCCTGTCTCCAACTCATCAATACACTGTCAAAATATTACAAACACATATCATCCATTTAGCAAAATATAACGTTTCTTACTTGTTGTTGACGGGAAGGTTGTTGTTGACGTGCTTTCAACCGCACATTCATGTATCAAGCGATTCACATCCACCGCTGAACTGTTACCTTGTAAAATGAAAAATAATTAACTGGTTACTCGGCGTATTGATTAAATCCGCCTGGCGGTATACACGAAAGCCGCTATGTAACTGGTTGAGTGCTAGAAGCCACTACCATGGCTTTCAGAAAAATGAGAGTACCAGAGCAAAAGACAATATTTTCCTTCTTAAAATTTCATATTCAGTCAAATGCAAATATTATTTTTTTTTATACAAATTTGTTCTATTACAAATCATTGGCGAGTGCCTCTGGGCACTCTCCAATAATTGTAAAAAGACAAATTTTGAATAACAAACTCAAACCACCAAAAATAATCTAGCCCTCAACCAATTAAGTTCTGTTAATGTTTTCTGAGAACCCATCCACTGATCTGTATACAAGTGGACTGCTGGAAAGCTCATTGGTTTCATACAGAAAGGTATCTTAACCACCTCCAATTTTTTGTTTGCTTGGGGGGGGGGGGGGGGGGGGGGGGAGGGGGTGCTATCAATAGACAATGTTCAACAGCAACAACAATTCTTGAAGGCTTTCCCGATGTCTCGCAATCATCGACGGCTTTTAAAAATATACCCTATTGTCTGTAATAATAATAATAATAATAATAATAATAACACTTTGGCCGGCCGCTGATTTGTCGCGGTTCTCGGATGAGAAGGCCTTGGTTACCCCTGTACTCCAAACTGCCTCCCTATTCCCACTCTTCTTCTCTCCTCCCAACATTCGGAGACGAACTGCTCGATGACATCCCTTGCCCCATTCTTCCCAATCTCTCCGATTAGCATATTAACCCTCTCCTTTGAGTCTCCCACTAACCACACGCCCTTCATTCTCCCATCCCACTTCCCCATTATACTCCCAGTGAATCTTATTCTTTTAGACTGGTATTTTGGGCATTCTAGAAGAAAATGTTCCAGGGTCTCCACCACGCCCAAATTATACATCTGTCACTCCTTTTCACTGTTTTTCCCAATTTTTCCCTTGTCTATGTTAAATGAATATGTTGAGCGTGTGCACATTTTTTCGCGGCAACACAATTTGGACGTTTACATTTCGAATAAATAGGTACTAGGGCCGGTAATCAGGTTTATAAGGTCTTAACCACAAGGCACAGACGAGTGGGTAAAACCATTATCCTATGAGTAGTTTAAATTTGATTACCTGCCCTAATGCCTATTTGTTTTATTTATACTAGGCTCTTAACCCTTTACCTAACATGAAAAGCAGACGACACTTGCAAAAAAAATTCTTGAATAATTAATTTTTTTCATTTTTTGTCTCAAAAACATAGGTTATGACCCCTCGTTGGAACGAGCTCGACGAGCTCGTTCCAGTGAGGGGTCATAACCTATGTTTTTGAGACAAAAAAATGAAAATATTTTGAAAATTAATTGGCGATTTTTGAGAATAGCGCTGGCCGGTTTTGGCCGTTACGTTGGGTAAAGGGTTAATAAATAATCGTGACTTAAAATGGAGAAAAACGATAGTTTCTATCGCAACACATGGGTTTGTTTTGTTAAAATCTGCGCCGGTGAGCAGTATTGCCGGGTGCACGTGAGTGCGTGATTGGAAGCTGGACACATCGTCAAAGTTGATTGAAGTTACCTTGCTTTTTCAGTCAAAGAATTTATTAACAATTCTTAAATTTTATTTTAAATATTTAATTGTAGGTATTTTAAACTTAAGTCATTGCACATAGTAGATATTAACGCAAAACGTCGTATGTTTGAATGAAACACCGGCGATGTGTGAATGCAAATTGGGTCATGTCAAAGGTCAAGTTGGATGTCATTCCTACTTTTGGTGTAAATCTTTTTAACCGCAGTAGAAGATTTACTCCGGTAGGTGGGTTAAAAGCTAAAATTTAACATTCAGGCTTTTCACAGGTAGTAACATATGTGAGCATGGTATTGTAGCGGTCGAGGTATAACGGCCATTTCCTACCAGCCTGGTTGGTCCGTTTCTCCTAGTTTCGTGGTAAATCGACCGCTTTGTGTGCTAGAGGTCGACGGTTCGAGTTTTGGCTCCTGCACTTCTCTCTCGATCTGTTACATTGGTGCCGTGACAAGCCTTGATGAGCTGGTGGCATTGTGACGCTGTGGTGAAGCATAGTGGATGTTTCGACCGCTCTGAGGTGGACGCTGGGTGAGATTCACCGTAGGTGAATCTCAAAGAAAGTGAGAGTAGTGGAGCAGTCGAGGTCTTAGGGCCATTTACCAACCAGCCTGGTTGGTCCAGATCTCTTCGTCGCGTGGTAAATATGTCGCTTTGTGTGCTGGAGTTCGACGGAGCCTCGGCTTCCGCACTTCTCTCCGTTGCTTCCGCACTTCTCTCCGTTACAGTATAAAACATATTTTAGTTATTACAGACAAAAAAAAAACCAAAAACAAATGGCAAGTTGATACCGTGTAAATAGCATCCGTGCCAGGTGAACAATGTGGCCTTTGATGAAGTGAAAGTCGTTACGCTGTGACTATAGTCACAGCTTAACAGCTTCCACATCATCGAACGTCATCGTTGGGAGGAGTTACCAAGTTGATTGACTTGACGCCATCTTAGGGAGGATTAAGTTGTGGCGTTTTTCGCTGACGTTCCTGTAATACAGCTATGTGGAGATCAGTAATTCCACAACATAGCTTGAGACTGAATAATGGAATGTGATCGGCAGTTTTGCTGCCATTCAGTGTCATTTTCAAATGTCAATGTTTATTTCGCGGAATTGCCGTTATAAAATGACATAGACAGAAATTTATACATTTTAGATTAATATCGTCAAAAGAGTTTACTGCAGCATTATGAAACCAACAGAAAAAGATAATTTAAAAAAAAGTAATGCTTTGGAATCCGAGTGATGAAAGTTAGAATGAAGTAATTTTATTATGGATTCTTTAAATTCAACGATGGACTTATTAACCCTTTGAACTCTGGTGGAATCTTCCAGTTCATTAAAACAATTAGGAGAGTCCATATTCATTATCTGGGGTAGACCAATCAATATTTGCAACGTGCAGCCCAGAGGCTGCACGTTGGAAATATTGATTGGTCTACCTTACATGTTTACCGAACAGCCATCCTATTTAATAACGTTATGGCGTATCATGTTCCTGGCCGGAAAAGCGGTCGTAGTTGTTCAAAGGGTTAAGACAAATAGACAACAATCACAAACTTTTCATCCTCTTTGTTTTTTCTTCAATCTAAATGAAGGTCAGGTGTAATATTTGCTCTGACCATTTTAATTTCAAAAAACTGATTCAACGTTTATGGTAATCACCCAAATGTCTGCAGATCCACAGCACGTAGAACGCGGACGTTCGTGGCAAATAACTTACTGACGTTTTGTGTTGAATCCACTCCAGATACGACAGGTTATTCACACAAAAAGGTCAGCCACCTAGAGTGTTCAACAGAAAGAACAAACAAGACAATACCTCCCTATTTGTATTCGTTCGGACCTTGTAGTTTCTGTTGTCATTGGAGTGATTTGTTTCAATGTTTGGCAGCATTTTACAAAGAGAACAACCAATTTCTTTTTCAAACATTTGTCTAGAAAATGATTAAACGGAAGAACATCTTCGTATCTATTATCTTAATTGTTCTGTGACAGATCATTTGAGTGAGCATACAGATCTCTCTCTCTCTCTCATAAAGTGTAACAAAATAATCAGATATTCCTTAACTAAAATAAAATGTGACTTCCTTAGTCTGTAATATTATCTGTTCCGACACGAGGTGACTCTGGCTGTCGAAAGTGTCGTTTAAACCCCAATAAATCAACAAATATTGTCTGGGAAACGGAAGTGGATTATATTTCCCGACTCTCTTTCCTCTTTGCTAGTTTTACTCAACCCCAAGTTGAAGAACTCTCTCATTTGGAACTTCGTGAGAAGTTGAACACTCTCGTGTTTGACTGATATGATATCGTGTTTTCGTGGTTACTCAAACATGTTGGTATCACTAATAACACTAAGGCAGACAGTTCAGTGAAACAGACTTTAAACAAGCATATCACCGATATTACCGGCAAATGCATCAAATCTATGCGACAGACGGGGTGAAATGTGTCCAGAAATAACAAGTACGATCGACCAAATGTCAATGATAAATCTGTGTGTAATAACCTCTCTGGAAAAGACGTAATATTGAGACGATGTCATGTTTGTCATACGCGACTCACACATTCCTTTCTGTTCAACTTTAATTTGCTACCAGTATGTGTTTCCTGTCAATGTCCTTTCACAGTTGAGAACATTCTATTGGACTGAAATGATTTTAGTCCTTTACCCAACGCAGACGATATCAAAATTTGTGATTTTAAATATTATTTTTCCAACATTTTCAAAATATTTTAACAAAACCATACCATGTGACCCCCTCAATGAGAGGTCACATGATGTAGTTTTGTTGTAATTTTCTGAAAATTAATATTTTTACAACTACTGAATTGGCATATTACGCGGGTGAATGCGGAATATTCGTTAGGTAAAGGGTTAATGACATCAGACGGCGGCATAAGTTCTCAGCAGATTCCCTCTTTTCTCGAAGAGATCAACATTTTCAATAAGTTTTAGCAGTTTTTATTCTTTTAATTGCATCCCATACACAAGAAGTATTTTGTTATCTTGTTGAATGATGCAGTATTCATTTAAATTCTTTTATCTTACAATCAACATGTATTTTGTATGTATTAACTCCGCAACTGTCGTGCAACCGAGCCCCTGATACAGATGTTTGTATCAGGGGGTCGGATACAAGCACGTTCCTTTTGCGTGAGTTTCATGTTGTTTCTTTTTGTTCATCTGTACGAATAAATAGCTCGATATATACTCGTTTACATTCTTGACTTATCCCCAATATATTGTAAGATAAAATGATTATTACCATTATGTGGATGTACAAAATATGTATCCGAGTCTCGCTCCGCGTTCTTAGGGTAGATCACGATTCGACGAGTCGTTATATACCCTGAGAACCCGGAGCGAGACTCGGATACATATTTTGTACATCCACATAATGGTAATAATCTCTATGTATCGGTATTGACAAGTGTCTTCGCAATTTATTTCACTTTTACTCTCATCTTCATTTTTCATGATTTTAAACATATATTTCAATTTCTGACGAAATCTGTGTTTCCTTCACAACTGTTTGTAGCCGCGATATAGCGTCAGCTACTGATGTGGCGTTAGACACAAATAAATAAATAAATAAATAAATAAATAAATAAATAAATAAATAAATAAATAAATAAATAAATATTAACCCTTTACCTAACGTAACGGCCAAAAGAGGCCAGCGCTATTCTCAAAAATCGCCAATTAATTTTCATTATTTTTTTCATTTTTTGTCTCAAAAACATAGGTTATGACCCCTCGTTGGAACGAGCTCGTCGAGCTCGTTCCAACGAGGGGTCATAACCTATGTTTTTGAGACAAAAAATGAAAAAAATTAGTTATTCAAGAATTATTTTTGCAAGTGTCGTCTGCTTTTCAGGTAAGGTAAAGGGTTAACTGTAATCTGTGTAATCAGTTGTCGATGAGTACAGGTAGGCTAAAATAAGTTCTCTTTCTGAATCGAATGATCGCACGTGTTTTTGCTACCCTCAACGCAGATTTGTATTTTGTCTATGCGTTTTTACCTGTTTTGGCAGAGGGGAGGGTCGGAAAAAAATTCCAGACAGGTATGCTACTTTTTTCTCTATGACCACTTTTGGGACCCACCCACCCCCAACCCTGATTTTTTCCCCATTTCCTTGAGTTTTTTGTAGACACATTTTGACACCCATACCCTTTATGGGGCACAAAACAGAAACATGCCGAATACACAAAGGCTTATTTTTTTGTTTTCTGATCTTTAGCAAGATAACAGCCAGTTTTCCATGGATGTTTTGTTTTAAACTTGATAGGTGTTTTGTGGCAATTGCAAAAACGTGATCCACACTTGAGATACCATATAGATCATAGCACTGATTACTTTTGTTTCTTGGTGTTCAGCATGGTCATAGGATTGACTTTTTTCACGATGTTTTGCTTTCGAGAATGGAACAATGTACATCAACACCTGAACATTGTATATTGTTTTATCAGACCTGATAGGTGATTTTGTTGCAATTTAAAGAAGTGATCCACGCTTGAGATGACCAGATAGGACATAGCTCTGATAATTTTTATTGTTTGATGTTCAGCAAGGTCACAAAAGTGACTAGGGTTTCATAGATATTTTACTGTCAAAAAATTGAACTGACATGTATTAACACCTGTATATTGTTGTATTGTGATTCTGTTACTCGCCAAAAATAAAGTTTAGATGGGAAATGAAGAATGATCTATGCATATTTTCATTAAGTGTTTATCTGATTGTAAATCTGAGACTGGTGGCATAACTGGTTTTAAATGGCTGTATATTGTTTTTTGGTGCTAGAGTTGCTTATTGTTGATTTAATAGTGATACAAACAGGTCAAAAAGTCTAAAAAAAAAAAAAATTGTCAAGGAAAAACTGCTTTGGACTCATTTGGACACCCACCACCCCCGCATATGTGTGGACAATTTTTTTTGACTCCCCCCCCCCCCCTGGTTTTGGGGGAAATACGTTCTTGTTGAATGATAAATGGACATAATATTGCAAAACGACGAGAACAAAGAAAAACCAAACAATGGAGAGGGTGTCGGATGTAACAAAAACATTTCTCACCTTGTTCACAAATGCCAGCATGTATATCAGGTATACCAGTGAAATCACAACAAGGAAAATCGTACATAATCAAGTTTTTATTGACAACCATGCAGTTTTGTGCTCTACCAGCATTTGGTTGACCTGAAAGAGTTTAAAAAGTCATACTTTGATCTTTATAGCCACAATTTACTGAGCAAACTGATTTATTACTCACCGCTTGATAAGTTATTAATCATTGTTGGGAAATATGGAATAACAATTATTTTGCTGTCAGAATGAGATGAACTGATAAGAGTGACTGAAAAGTACGACGAAAACATGCCCCTTATCCGTGGTGGCTCAGGAGTCTTGGAGTGGCCGTTGTTATACATGAATGAGGTCCCGGACCCAACGGGCCGCGCAAAGCTGCCAAATTACTGTTATACTTTAGCTATTGCCGTGTGTAAAATTATGCCAAAGGTGTGATTAATTCCAAAATAGTTCCTACTAGGCCTAAAAAAAGTTGAAAACCTGTTTCTAAGGCCCTCCCGCATAGTCCTTTTGGATGCCACATGCTCTCTTTTTTATAACCAATGCAAACTTCAAAAAATAAATATTAAATTGTTTATGTCTGATATTTTACCCAAGTTAACCCTTTGCGACTACGGTACGTAATATTACGTACGAAAATTGCCGTGCGTTGCGACTACGGTACGTAATAATACGTACACCGACTTTGAACCCGAGCGGCCGCTTTTTCGTTCAGAAACATGATACTTCATAATTTCATTAAATGTGATGGATGCTAAATGCATGTGTGTGGTAGACCAATCAATATTTTCAACGTGCAGCCACAAGGCTGCACGTTGCAAATATTAATTGGTCTACCCCCAAATAATGAATATGGACTCTTCCTGTTGATGTCATTGAATTGATACGGAAGATACCACCAGAATTCAAAGGGCTAACGATTGCGTTTGACGTCGCCAAAACCTGATTGTACGTGACGTTAAAACGCCACGATAACCGTAGTCGGAAAGGGTTAATTAAGTTGACAAATTTGTCCATTTTGTGCCAGAAGGCTTTGCAATGCTTCTGCATTGCAAAGCCTTCTTGCACTCAAGGGACGAACTACACCACCACCCATGCTATTCTGTAGATTATGAAACCTAAAAGATAAAACAAACCAAGAACATGAACTTTTGATGGCAAACAAATAATTACAAAAAAACAGAAACAAAAAAAAAAAAACGCCCGCCCACTTGCAGTTTTACAAAAATGACCTGGAAAACAGAAAATCTAGTTTGTGGGGCCTTAACCGTTATTTGTTTACTGAGGTTTGACGACATTTTCATTGACCAGGGTGGCATCGTGGCCGACAGTTTTATAGGTGGAGAAAACTAGAGTGCCTAGACAGAACCACACAGCAGCGGAGAGCAACTGCCAGACTTTCCAATTTACTGACTCTGCTGAAGCAGAGTTAGCAGCAGTTGGCGGCAAGTACATGACCGACGTGCAGTACGCCTTAATACATGGCATCACCGCGCCCCCACCTTGACGAAGTGCATTTCCGAAGGACATAGCTCATTTGCCGCTGGAGAGAATCACTATCAGCAGAGCTAAATTGTGGATTTATTTATTTTAAATGAATAATCCAGCATTGTGGGAACTGTTTTCATTGTAGGGTTAACCGCTTGGACCCGAGAGACCTTTTTTCGTGCTAGGACCTTGACACGACATAGTCTTATGAAGTATGATAGCTGTGCAGTTCAGCGACCGACGGCCGTATGGGCCACCGCGATAGGTCCCGGTGGACTCCCATTGGGAGCCACCCAATGCCCCCAAAATCTACGCAGCCAACACCCGTTGCCGCATGGAATTTCGTGAAAATGACCAAAAGGCGAATTGGACCTGATTGCATGGACTGTCGGTTTATCGAAATTCCCTCCATGTGGACTGCAATTGGCATAAATAAACAAGCAGTCTAGTCTGCCATTGATCGGTCAGATGCAGGAGGAAACAACGTTTTTTTTCGGTTCGAAAAATCAAATTTGTTTCCCATTGGACAGAACTATAGTCGGCCTTATGAGTCCGGGACCCCATTTGGTTCCATAATTTTTGCCAAATGAGCGACAAAGATGATACAAAAATGCCCTCTAAAATTCCCCCCATGTGGACTGCCATTGATCGCTCATTTGCAAGGAAGCAGCGTTCTTTCGGTTCGAAAAATCAAAATTTTGTCCGGGTCCGGGGCCCTCCTGGTACGCTTCCTGACAACTTTTGTTTTGTCCAGTCTGGTGCAGTTAATGAGTGGGTCTACCCAGTTACTATTTTGAACGTGAAGCCCCATGTCTGCTCGCTGAAAATATTAATTGGTCTATCCCCAAATGATGTATATGGACTCTTCCAATTGCTGTCATTGAACCGATACCACCGGGGTTTAGGTGGGTAACCCCACATTAAACATGAAATATAAAATATTATGTTTCAAGAAGTTTTATTGATATTTTATGAAAAATGAATAATCAAGAGTTATATCTTCACTATTATGTTATCGGAGTTGATACTAATGGAACTAATTTTAATGCATGGCTGACAACTTTCGTCATTGGATGTGATTTACAGGAAAGTTAGCTCCACTTAATTTCCTAAATCTACCGGTAAACTTAACACTAAAAGTAAGGGAATTTCATATAAAAATTGAAATTTCAAAATGCTATCGAATTTGTATCATCGATGTGCGCATCATTTCACAGACTTCAAGCACTTTCCTGTAGAGTAAAATTACAATACAGAGGCCCTTTCATCATCTTTTGTATTGTATTCTGTTCATTATTCAAACAGCGCATCGTGATATATAATGTTGACACCATCCTTTGCATTAATATTGGATCGCGGTGGCTCAGTGGCAGACTGTTGGACTTCTATGGTAGAGATCCCGAGTTCGATCCACGTCCGTGACGACCCGCGTTGTGTCCCTGGGCAAGGCACTTTATTCCGGTTATCTGTGAACTGGGTGCTTCTAATTAGCTTGACATAAAAAGCCCAGGTTCCCTTTGTTACTTTGAGTAAATAAAAACAACAGACAGCTCCGAGAGCTGTCTGTTGTTTTAGTTTACTAAAAGTAACGAAAAGAAACATGGCTTCATTTTCTCTTGATGCCATAGGTGTTTTCCCAAGCATTTCTTGTTTCTTAATTGAATTTTCCTTGCTCTTTTAAAAATTTAAAGGGAGATAACTTTACCGAAATTCAATTTTCATGACGACAGAAGTCAGGGATGGGAAATTATCAATTAGTGGGAGTAACGACTCCAAATTGTTCTGCAGAATATTAATGGAGTCGAACGAGAGAACGATGTAAGTCCCATATATACTCGAGGAGGTGAAACATGCTAGTGACTGACTTGAACTTTTTTCTGTCGAACCTTGCTTGCAGATCCGCTTACAACTGACTTTATCAACAAGCGTGGTGTCCTTTTTCAACAAGAATAAACAAACGTTCTGTACAACAAATTCCGCTCATGTTTATTCATTGACTACACTGGTTACTGTTATTTGTCTCTGAAAAATTGACCTGAATATGATAGGTATGTCTTTTCTGAGTGCAAATATGGAATATTTTGCTACATTCAATCCATGGTAAACGTATTCAAAATATACTCAAACAAGGCATTCTAAATTAAATTTAATATGGACTCTACTCTCGAAACGTGATTCAATGTTTCCATTCACCAACTGCCAGTCCATGTAATGTCGTTGGTTTGTTGTGAAGCTAAAATGATAAATAAAATAAGAATTTTCAAATTTTTCAAAGTTCGACATGTTGCTTTGTGTCCGAATAGTTAGCAAAAAATCCAAATGTTTGACTTGTCTAAACTCGTTTGTGCCCTTTGTGGACTCGTTATAGATTCCTGTGTCGTGGGTTGGAGTGGGGTGGGGTTGGAGCGGTGGTGGTGGTGGGGCGTAGGGGTTATAGCGATGGGCTCCTTTTGTCCATTCTTTGGTCCGTCCTTCTGTCCGCCCGTCCTTTCCCATTTCTTATCATCACATTTAAAAGAAAACCGTTCTAAATATTTTCCCAAATTTAATATATAGCATTTGGGTGATAATATCGTGAATGGGATTGCAAACCAGCTCTGTCTAAGCTTTTCTTTCACTTGTTGGACTTAAACTTTACTGTTGTCACGTTGCCATTTCTTATCATCACATTTCAAAGAAACCTATTCAAGATGTTTTTTTTTACAAATTGAACAATTATCTGTTCGGATTTCGGTGATAATACAGCGAACTGGCTGTGTCCAAGTATTCCTTTCCTGGTTATTTCCCTTGATGGGTGATTGGCCACCCCATGCATTGCACTTATTGTATAGACGCTTTGCGTCTTACTCACCTGGATAGAAGTTCATTTGTACATGGGTAGCAAGTGGTACTCCGTCCATCCATACCCAATCACCTTCTTGTACGGAGTCTGTTAGTCCAATGTAGAATCTGTTATAGGGAGACTGTGAATGTAAAATAAATAAAATAATACTCAACAGAAGGGAAACCATAACAACTCTCTTGGTAGACTTTCAAATCCTTGTGCATCATCATGATATTGTCTTAAAACAACCCCCAAAATCAGTGTCGTAAATGCGATTTCTGAACCAATTTGACATTATTCTTTACTTAAACCAACAAATCGTTATATAAAATGTGCGAAGCTAAAACGGGTGTCAAAAACAAATTAGATATTTTTAACCCTTAAGTCCTCAGATTAAATTTACGTTTATACATGTACACAGCTGTAGATGACTTATTTATTTATTTATTTATTTATTTATTTATTTATTTATTTATTTATTTATTTATCGGGGTTTAACGACACTTTCGATAGCCATGGTCACCTTGTATTGGACAGTTTTGCTGGTGGCGGAAGCCAGAGTACCCGGAGAGAACCACCGAGCAACAGCGAGTAATTGTTTGGCTCCCCAGCATACTAACGCCACACAAGCAGGGTTAGCATTGGTTGAAGATAAGTGCACTATCGACGTGCAGTACGCCTTAGAAGACAACGCCACCGTGCCCCATGTGGGCAGTTGGGTGAAGTGTCTTGCCCAAGGACTCAGCGCGGTCACCGCACGCGGGATTAGAACCGAGGACCTCTCGGCTTGCAGTCTGCACCTCTATCTACCGCGCCACAGCGCACCTTGTGGATGACTTAACAATGTTTCTACATTATTGTTGGGTGTTTGTACAGGTATCCAACAATGATGTAAAAACACTGTCATGTTAAATGCAACCTACCATTCGAGTTCTCAAGGAATATTAAACTTGGAACAACATTTTCAAAGCAATATGAAAGGGACAGTTTATTGCTATATGGTGACTTAAGAGCTAATGAATAAAGGTGTTTAAGAAGTGTTAGCAGAGTGTAAAATACTTCGGAGCTACCGCAACTTATCTACTAAAAATAGAGGTATCTATTAACTGCCAGAGTGCTGTACCTAGAAGTGCAGGCACTGCAACTGGAAGACTTCAGAATCTTTGAATGTGCTTCATAGTGTTATATTCAAATTATGTTTCATGATCAGAATTAAAACGTGCCGGTGTTCTGTTTATCTGACACTAAGGTCTGGAGTATTGGGGGGGGGGGGGGGAGGGGGCGTGACTGGGGCGGATTTTCTTTTCCCAGAATTGCCATTTATGAAACTCGGCTGATGTGGCCTCAAACTCGGTTAATATTACCCCTTTCTCTGCCGATATGAACTAATCTAAAGTTGTCCCCCGTGATGCGTGATTTGGCTCAACCAATTTGTTAACAGTTATTCGTCAAACGCAATCATAAACATTGGCGTTCCCAGTCATGGTGGTTTGAACCAAAGTTTTGTATGATGGAGATTTAATGAAGGCAATAAGTAATGATAAGACGGATGTAGAGAGGAAAGAAAAGTGTTCCGCCGATAATTTATCGCAAGCCAAGATTCAGAGTCGTAAGCGGAGAATCGTCGAAGTGGGAGAATAGATAGTTCAGTCAACCGGATATATTGCGGCTTCCCCAGGGATGTGGGGGGGGGGACCCCCCCCCCCCCCCCACATCCCTGGCGAAGCCGCGATGTACGGATAACTGGACTAGGAGAAGAGGAAACTTCGAACTTTATGAAAAGACTAAGAAATAATAACACTGTCAGGAAGGTGTAACATATCTGAGAACATTTTGTAATTATTTGTTTTGGTTTAAAAAACAAAGAGGTTATTACTTGGTTTGTTCCATACCACCCGAGATACCAGTCCTCAGTAACTTCACATCCGCCTTCGACCTTTGGCTGATATGGAGTTACCCCGGGTTGATATATCGGCCGATATGAAATTAACCAAGTAATAACCACTTAGATCGGGGTTTATTGAGTGAGGAGTAAGAACTATTTTGTTTTTATACTAATTTTTTAAGGAAATATAGATCCACTTTCGACAACAATGTGTTGTGTATTGTGTTATCTTGTCATCTAATGCTACTATTTTCTTACGGTAAAAAAGTTTGAAAAAGGAGTTGAAAAAGTTAAAACACGACATAAGGCTTGCCATTGGTCAGTTACTTTTGCACGGAAGGTTGAGGAAAACCCAGACGTCTAGAGACCAGCTATCGCCCAAGAGGAAAAGTTAACCGGGGACTTCATCTCATCGAAGGCTTCATTCCAGTTTTTTAAGGCTTCATTCCAGGATTTTAAGGTTTCATCGGGGGGGGGGGGGGGGGTGGTCTTAAAATGCCTATACACTTTTCTCCGCCTGGAGACCACCCACCGCCCCCTTTTGGGAAGACAAAACTTAGCCCTTTTTCACATGTAGGCCAACCCTCTACCACCCAGTTCAACCCCCTAAAATGAATCCTCAACACAAAACTGTCCGGTATTAGGCATATTACGTTTCTGCTAATCCAGTTTTTCTAACAACACAGACAGGGAGATAATTCACCCCAAAAATTTAAAAAGAGCAGATTTTGACCAAAACTAGAGATAAATAAGATAAATACGTCATGTCTGCGACAATTTAATGGAACCTAATTGTTCAAAATTATATCTTATAGTGTTTTAGCGTGGGTTATTGAGCTGACACGATCCATTATATTCACTAACATGCCCAGACATACCAATAAATGCTTCTGATATACTTTTGCAAGTTGGTCAGGTGATCACTATCAGATCTTTTGGAGGTCCATTTGATATCTGTTTGATTCGGGTTTTACGTCGCTTACAACTGCTGTGGCTATATCACGTTATTGTTCGTTCCCAAGATGAAGGTGGAATTAGTCCAACATTACTGGATGGTCAACGTAACCCACCAAGCACTAGCAAGCAAATAACAAGCGCATCCACACTCAAATATCAATATCCTGATGAACCACATTTCTCAGAATTTGCTACATCAGTAGACTGACTCAGTTATATGAATAGCTTGGCCATTGTAGCTGGGCATTAACAACTTGGCTATCCGAGATGGGCCAATATAAGTTATCTCCGTCAATATGTATTGTATATGGAGATTTAATACCTGAATGTGGGTTTTTAAATGATACATCCAGGTATTAAATCTCCATATACCATACATGTTGAAGGAGATAACGTTTTTGTCACGTTTTAAACACAATACAAACACAGAAGAAACAAATTTGTGGACGCATTTCTCAAGTTCCGCAATCACTTGGACCAAATTCGTGAATATTTTGTTTTTTATAAACGCAGAAGACAACAGAGTTACATCCCTTGGGTCGTTGAGGAAACGAGTAAACATTATTTTGTTGAATATCGTCCCCTTAGTTCCAAAGTGTTCTGTGTGCCTACTGGCACATAGAACACATTGGAACTGAGGAGACGATATTTGCTCTTATTTTATTTTTCTCAAGTGTTTCATTGAAGTACTCGACTATTTGATTTATAACGGCAAAATATGATCTAATTGTCGGAAATCGGATAATATTGGTGAATATTTTCAGACTTTTTGGTTCGATTTTTATACCGAGGCGAGTGAATGCGAAAAGCTTTCATTTAAACCATATACCCCCGATGTTTCGAGTGCCTATATACCCTAGATGTTGGATGCACCCTTTGCCATGGCTATTTGTCCAAGGCATTCTGACCAATCAAAAGACAGAGTTTATCGGGATATAGGGACAATTACTATTATACCCGGGCACCAAGCTGGATTCCATTTGATAGCCTATTCCTTTATCACATTTTCATTATCAAAAGTACTGCTTCAACGAATTTCAAATCAGTATTTGTATAAACATATACTGTGAATATGAAGAGTATTAATCCATGTATCTTAGTTAGGGATGTAACAAGACGTGAAATTAATTCCTAAAAATTAAGTTTTCTAATGCATTCTCAATTTTTATTATACGACTATGGTATTTTTACCCTAAATATCACTAGTGTTTGACGATTTTATCCAGACTGTCGGATCACATCAGGTGAGATTTTCCCGGATCAAAAATCCATATCACACACTCCTATGGAAATTGCCGAGAATTTCCGTAGGAATAACGTCGGACTATTTATCCGTTAAAAACAGACTTCGTAACTAGGGAAACCGTTGACGTTGTTTACAAAGTTTCGTCAGCTATTTTTATGTTCGGCTTTCATGGGAATAAGTAAATCGAGGCAAGCAAATTAAGTTACTGTTTGCGTGTCAGTCATATAATAAACCTATCATCATAACAGTGTGTTGATTCGTGTCGTAGTATCACGTCTCGTTGAGGTGACCAGATTGTCGGATCACACTCGCAGCCTGCGGCAGCTCGTGTGATCCGACAATCTGGCCACCTCAACTCGACATGATACTACGACACGTATCAACACACTGTTATGATAATATGTATGGATTGATAAAAAAATGTTGATAATGCAATGCGCAGACTTTATAGAAGTGTAATATAGAGCTGCGGTGTATTGAACAAGTATCAGAAGATTAAAACTTCAGGGCAAAATATGATCCTATTGTCAGGTTTTCGCAAGTGTCTTTCCTCGTTATTTGTTTGTTCTTGTTATTCTGTTTTCTTGCATAAATGATTAATTTGATTGATCATTTGATTTTTCTTCATGCAACACTTGTTTAAACCTGTTGAAAACAGGTTAGGTGTGGGCGATATTGACCACCAAATGTTTGATGGTCATCATCTCTCCAAATGTGAGTTACAACAGCTGATTATCAGTCATGCTACTAAGCCACTTATGTACTAACTAGTCTAAACTTAACTGACTCACCTAAGAGTATATCTAGATAGATTAAAACAGAAATAACTGTATAAATTTGATGAGAGGCAAAAAGTGACTTTTGTCGCGGCAGGACCACCAACCCACACCGGCCCTGTGTAAAAGAAATCTTTGAAGACCCTCCCCCCCCCCCCCTGGTTTCATCCCAATATTTTCAGTTTCAGTTTTACCCCACAACCAAAGCTTAAACCTTTGAAACCGAGAGGCCCCTTTTCCGTCCCAAGTACATGATACTTCATAATACCATTAAGTTGGAAAAATGCTAAATGAATAAGTGCAACAGACCAATCAATATTTTCAACGTGCAGCCTCAAGGTTGCACGTTGAAAATATTAATTGGTCTACCCCCAAATAATGAATATGGACTTCCAATTTCTGCCATTGAAACTGACACGGAAGATACCACCAGGGATCAGCTGGTCAAGAATCACTGTTGGAACCAGCTCGACGCGCTCGTTCCAGTGAGATACCATAAGCTATGTTTTAAAGCTTTTTCGTTTGGAGGGAGAAGACCATAATTTTTCCAAAAAAATAGTAATGCAAACAGAAGAGGGTATTATTAAACGGTGTAAACTAATCCCCCAAAGTTTGGAAAGAAACTGAACATAGGCGGCGTCTAAATGGCGTGTGTTCCTTCCTTTTCCCCCTTTCTCCCTTCCAAGGACGGGAATGGACTGTTATTTAAGAGAAACAAATTCGACTGAACTTGAAATTTTCCTAAGGAACGTTTTGTGGGGTTAGGAACCACATCTATGCCTCTGTTGTGGAGGAAAAAATCGAAAAAATAACATTTTTGTGAATATCGGTGGCAAGATATGCTGGTTACGACAGACAGAATATCCAAACCCAAAACCATACTTAAGAATACGTACGCCTTGGAGGTGGTCGATCCCATTTACTTTGTCATCCATGTTGTATAGAGTTGCTGGATATCCTCCCTGACTTTTACATAAATCCGTATACACTGAGGCCTTCATTCTTATAGCGGATGTCAGAGCACGATAACAGGTACCAACTGACGAAGGATACCAATTGACAGGACAGGCACAGCAAACTGAAAGAGAAATTGTAAAATATCGTTCCATTTTGGAGGCGATGAAGGGCAGACAGATTCTAGGTACCATTCAGATCATCTTATTTAGTACTTAAACCTTTAAAATATGAAAAGCAGAAGACACTTGCAAAAAAAAAATTCTTGAATAACTCATCTTTTTGTCTCAAAAACATAGGTTATGACCCCTTACTGGAACGAGCTCGACGAGCTCGTTCCAACGAGGGGTCATAACCTATGTTTTTGTGACGTGGTGTTAACCGGGAGCCAAAGACTCGCGGTTAACACTACTTCACCACTCGTGGTGAACATTTGGTACATCAAGCTACTATGGGTATATTCTGTATTTATCTCATTCTTCCATTACTGTCTCTTTGAGTCTTATTCTACTAGGCAAGTATATGTGGGATATTCTAAAATGAAATGTGCAGGGTCTCTGTTAGAGTCAGAAAGATGTAACAGATCTGAGAACTTTTTGTAATAATAAAGAGGTCATTACTTGGTTAGTTTAACATCGGCCGACATATCAACCCTCGGTAACTTCGCATTCGACCTTCAGTATAAAGTTGCCTCAGACTGATATGTCAACTGGTATGACATTAACCAAGTAATAACCCCTTAGTAACTTCGGGGTTTATTGAGAGAGAAGTAGAAGCTAAAAGCGAGTGGTGGCCGAGTGAATAAGTGCACTGGTCTCTCATGCCAGAAGGCCTGGGATCAATCCTCGGTCCGGGAACGTTCTCAAAGTGTCCGAACACTGTCTGTCAGCATCAAATGTGGGGCTGATGCTATCACAGCGTACCGTCCTATCGGATGGGGGTGTAAAATATGCGGAGAGAGACACACTCCGTGCAGGCTAAAGATACCTTCGTAGAATTCGAGAAGAGCGAGACCACAAAGTTTGCGCTACGAAGGTCATCCCACACATCTACGCAATTGGACCAAGGAGAGGCATTAATATAAGTTTCATAACTTGCTCGCCAATCATTGTAAAACAAATAAGCTTAAAACTGGGTCTTTGTTACTCCTAGAATTAAGCTGCACATTTCGCATTTTCTTTTCTCGTCTTTTTCGTCCAATTTTTTCCACTCAACCCCAATGCCGCTGATCTCACTTTGAACAACAATGACCCACAGCAGTTCCATCTAGATACTCCCCAAAAGCTGGCGCCTCTTTTTGCATATCGAGTGTTTGGAGTTAACTCAAACTATAAGTAAAAAGTCAAGCGCGCGAATAGTCTTCACCTGTTATTGTGAGAATGGCGAGGATATTCTGTTTCTTATAATAGCATATTGCTAACAGGTCTTATGTGTTTCAAGAGTAGTTTTGATTGACTGGGTGATTGACTTATATTTTATTTTCTAAAAATATATAAAGCTCAAAACTTCACAGCATCCACAAAGATTGTAAACTGGAAAATGGATTCAGCAGCAAGCTAATGCATATGTAAGCTGTCTCCACATCAGGAACTGAACACTGAACTTTACCCGACAGAAGATTAGAATCAGAGTAGTTGAGCATGTTGATCAGAACCGGTAATAACTCTTTGGTAGTTCGCTGGTTAGTTACGGTCGATGATGGTTTCAATCTAGATAGAGGGCACCGAACTACAAAGGATGTCAACCAAATCTACACGTTGCCTCAATATATCTGTGAAGGCAAAGACAGATGGCAGAGTTATTTTTTAAGTTATATTGGTATTAGCGGCGTTTCAAAGTGGATCGCGTTGGGCAGTTGTTCGAACATGCTCATTTTAATGTACAGAGTAGTTTTGGAAGATGTTGGAAAAGCGTAAAGAAATTCACCTTTTTTCATTTTTTATGCTAATTCGGGACATTCATATTCTTTTATCCCTTTGCACACTGATGTCAAAATTCCAAACTGTCGATCAATATATTTTTTTCTCCAATAATGCAACTACGAATTAAACCAATCCAATCTTCTTGTTTGATCGAGCTCAGTGAGCTCTGTTAAACAAGACTGAATTGGTTAAATTTCTAGTCTATTGTGGGAAAAAACTTGAAAGTTAGACATATCGATATCAGGTTGCAGCGGACTAAAAAAGAACAAAGTCATATTCACATAAAATCAATACCGCTGTTTATGTACTTACATTACCCTTTGTCTTATAGTAGAAGAAAACCAAGGCTAGAGGCATTCAATGCCATGTCTAAAGTTTTGCCCATTTTTATTGCTTGTACTGATATTTATCATTTGAAGTAAACGTGTCTTCTCGTGTTAGAAGCAAGAAAAAAAAAAATATAAATACTGTGTTCCTTGTCAACAAGTCGTCGCCTGAGTGCAGAATGTTCTATGTCCCACAGGGACATAGAACATTCTAGCACTCAGGCGACGAAGTGTTGGCAATGGAGCACATTATTTTGCAATGTGCAGATTTTAATCTTGTCAGATGGCAGTACTTTACTGTAGTAGAGACACTTGTTTTACAACACAAACTCTCATAAAATTATATCGTTTCTCAAGAAAATCGGCCTTTTTCAATAAAATTAAAATTGTTTTTATTCCTCTAAACTCAAATTTTCATAACTGTTTAACAGGTTGATTTACACAATATTTTTGAATAACTGGTCTCATTCTCTCATTATTGTTTTCACTTCTCCTTGTTATTTCTCATGTTTTTTTCCAGATTTCATCGACCCATTCTTATTTCAAGGAAAATAATTTATTTTTTATAACTCATATTTTTCATAGCCTTAGATGCCGATGTGGCTTTAACCCTTTGAACCCTGGTGGTATCTTCCATGTCAGTTCCATGGTAGCAATAGGGGTAAGTGGTATGTCATGTACCCGGACGGGCCTTATTTCCCGGACCTCGGTGCCGGACCTCGGAAGTGACGTCATGTCACGTGACGTAGTGGTGCCATTGAGAACTTTTACATAGCCCTCATGGCCTCATACGACAAAAAGGGATTCGGTAGCCACAGGTGTTTTGCAAAATTATGGGATTCCATGGGATATGGCGATTGGATATAGTCTTTTGTTATACACAAGGGAGATAACCCTGCATACAGATTATTGGAAATCAAGCAATCTGATTGGTTAGCTATAATCTAGATAAATGAAACAACAAGAGTACTTATAATAGGGTCAGAACTAACAAGAATAGACCAGAAATTGCTAAATATAGCAATAATAAGGTAAACTGTTCCAGTTGATAGACTCTTCTACGCTACTGGAGTATACTCTAGAATAAAAGAACATGTCCAGATAAACGATAACTATTGCATATATAGATAGAATCAGAGAATTCTGGAAGAATTCGAAATACAAGTTGTCGGGTTGTTTGTGGTAATTATCCAGGGAAGTCGTTCCAGGAAATACTCCGATTCAATCGAACATACCCTCCGAACATACCCTTGTCCTATTGTAGGCCTTAGGTAACATAGCAATCACGTGCTACCATAGAAACCAAGATGGCGGCCTCCAGTATACAAAATGGACGTCGGAAACACGTATCACCCTAACAACACGCGCTGCGCATGCGCACTCACACAACGTATCACTATGGAGATGACGTCACAACATGGCCGTTTACGCGGGTTACCATGACAACACAACATGGCACCACTACGTCACGTGACATGACGTCACTTCCGAGGTCCGGCACCGAGGTCCGGCACCGAGGTCCGGCAAATAAGGCCCGTCCGGGTACATACACTACTACTGGGGTAGACCAATTAATATTTTCAACCTGCAGCCTTAGAGCTGCACGTTGAAAATATTGATTGGTCTACATCACACATTTACCTTGCAGTCACCCCTCTTAATGACATTATGACGTAGCGTGTGACCCAGCCGGAAAAACGGCTCCTGGAGTTCAAAGGGTTAAGCACTGATAAATAGAGGATAATCTACGCTGTTTTAGTGAACATTGAGAATTATCGCATGAGTGTGGACCTGAAAGTTTTATTTTTCACGAGTGCTCACACGAATGAGATAATTCACGATATTCACTTAAATTGCGTAGATCGTATTTTTATTATATGCTACGTGACATTTTATTACCTAATATTCAGCCCAATTCGACTGCAAACAGTTTCAAGACAATAACTGATCGTTGCTTCAAGGCGACGTTCAATGTGACGTCATGTGCCGAAGCGTGACGTTATTTAGGAAGCTACTGAGGAATATTTATCGATATCTATCGAGTCGATGGATATCGAGAAATATCTTTAAGATCATTTGCCATAATTCACAAGCTACCATATAATAAATAAATCTAATCTTGTCAAACGACGATACTCTACCGCAGTGTCTCTTCGAGACGCATGTTACAACATAAACTCCCATAAAATGCTGTCATTTCTCAAGGAAGTCAACCTTTTCACTAAATTTTAAATTGTTTTTTCATTCTTTTAACCCCAAATCTATTCATATCTATTCAACAGGTTGATTTTCACTGTAATCTTTAAAATAATGGTTCTCATTTTATTGCACACCTATTTAAAATTAAGGTTTTTTCACGACATTCTAGGATGTGTGATGAAAGTAAACCTTTATCGCACACGTGTGGGATACAGACTATTACTCTTTTTTAATGTAAGAATGGAACCGGTCATATTTCTGGGGATACAATTACAAAGGCCCATTTCGAAAGTTATAATTACTTTACTTGTTACTATCACCATCCAACCACTGCTGACTGTTATGTAAATAATTATGTAAATATCTGTACCTCTTATACCACAGTCTGTAGCCACAGAGTGAATAAAGAATTGTTGAATTGTTGTTGAAACAAAGGGTCATTTATTTTGATGTTGTAAAATGGATGTTAGCGGTCTATAGTATCTGAGTTTCTATTGTTTCCGTAGGAAACTCATGTCCTGTACATCGACCGATCATCAGAAAAAACTTTCTAATTTATTTTCTCAACGTGAACAATACTGAATACAGATTAAATAACCAGATGGATCAAAATATGACATGCAGTTCAAACTAAAGAACAATGTTGACAGAATATGAAATCACCTTTGAGTGACGTCATTTCGAATGAATGACGTTGCGTGAACAAGTTTCTAGGCCACCAAAATCGAAATACAAAATAAATTGCCCGTCGATATTCACTGGAATTCGTATGGATTCTGTACCACTGTTAAAGTAGTCTTTTACACGAACTTTAATAAATTTTGAGCAGGCACTGTAAACAATAAGCTCATTTCTCTTCGACAATAAAGATATAAATTTCATTTACGCGGGATGAATCGACAATGACTACTGTAATCTTGACTATAATCTTAACCTGGCAATCAGTCGAGTAACAACAGTAGCATGGAACTTGGAATGTAAATGGAAGTCAGATAAACTTGTGAGTTTTTAATATATAATTTCTCATTGAAGTATTTTCCGAATTTACGCCTGTTGTTTGTTGTGAAAGTAACTTTTTGGTGAGGACCACACTAACCACTCACAATTTGTGCTGTAAAATTGAGGCATAAAAAGACGGTTTTTATTTATTTATTTATTGGTGTTTAAGGTCGCATACTTATGCACAATGGCTAATCGTGACCGTGACAGTTTTACGGGTGGAGGAAGCCGGAGTACCCGGAGAGAACCACCGAGCATCGACGAGCAACTGTCAGCTCCTCAAAATTCTAACTCTGTTCAAGCTCCTTTCAAGCAGGGTTACAGCGGTTGAAGACATGTGCACCATCGAAGTGCAGTACGCCTTAGTACACGGCGTCATCGTGCCCACATATAGGCAACCGGGATAAAGTGCCTTGCCCAAGGACACAACGCGGGTCGTCCCGGTCGGGGATCGAACTCGGTAAAAAGACGGTAAATTGTATTTCAGATGAACAGTGTTTCATCGATAGAAGTGGTGACGCATTACAATTTGCAAGTTGAAACTATCAATAAAAGTTCAATCCGCGTACGAAATAACAATAAGACTGTATTACCATAAAGGGCCTGTTTTAGAAATTTGCGAAGGTGCGTAATAAATACAGACTCGCACAAGCGTTCGCATGGGTTAATGTTTATTGCACTCGTTTGGCTTCGCCTCTCGTGGTATTCTTGCGCCCAACCAAACTCTTGCGATAAACATTAACCCATTCAAACGCTTGTGTGGTTCTGTCTATTTCCCATTACTGTTTTCATCATTTTTCCTTTACTGTTTTCATCAATTATTTTTATTTCGCATGTTCTTTATGGATTTCATCGACTTCTTTTATTTCTGTTTTATAAATCATACTTTTCATCGCCACGATATTGCGTTACACGGTCATGCGATGTAAATGCATCAATAAACAAATAAAAACATATAAATACGTCAATGTGAAGAAAACTGAGGCGATTACATGCCAGTATACTCAATGTGTACATGCATTCTCAGAGCCAGTGCTGTCTCCACCTTAATGAAGTTATATAGAAGATTGTTTTACAATATGTATGAAGCTGTTAACAGTTACAATGTCTCAGTGCTTTTGAAAGGTCAAGTTGCCAAGGTTTAAAATACCTGTGTACTTTTCCAGTCATACACCACTCACCACCTGCATAACAAACACACATTGTCAGAGAAATAATTTTTTCGAATGAATTCCTGATTGTCTGTCGTGGTAGTTATGTTAGGATTAAAATATAAATAAAATGAAAATATCCCCCCTATTTTACTTACGTGAATAGAATGAGAACATGAGCAAGTCGAAGAAAACGAGCCAAGGGTTCACAAGAATCATCGCCCTACTTTTTGCTACCTTTTAAGATGTGTACACCTTCCGGTAATTATTCTGTGTCCAGCGTCTCTCAGAGAGTGCAAACAACCGATCAGAACAGTTCTCCCACTGGTAGATTGTGACAGTGGGTAACGTGACGCAGTTTGTGTTTTGAAAGTCTGTGGCCGGTCGATACTTGGAAATGCATGCTGACATCGATGTTAATGCACTTTTATAAGAAGAGTGGATATCGAAGCCAATAGTCGTTGAAACCAATCATTAGTGCCCCTTTGCTCTATTTGCGATCATCCGCCTTATGCTTTAATCTACTTAGGGGAGCTCGAAATCACTAGCCGTTGTAATTAATCGGCGAAACCCTAGTACACTCTAGGCATTGACCTTACGCGTTTCAGTTTGAACAAAATGCCACGGAAACCAAGTCGATGTAACTAATCATTAATGTCTTTACAAACTACATGCGGGAAGGATAAAACGTTTATCACTAACCCCTTTTCCCGATCATTAAGCTCATATTTTAAAAATGGTAATTCACGGGCAATCAGTAACAAACAGGAAGTAGCCCCTGTCGCACACTGTTGTTTTTTGACGCAAAACATAACCACAGATCACTTGCCCTACATTTTGCGCGTTACAAATCGAAAAATATGATTCTGAGTTTTTGGACAGTCGTTTAAATAAAAGTGCTTTACGGCGTGCTCCAACATATCGATGCCATTGGACCTGATACTGGGATTTGTTGCTTTCAGAGGAGGTTTTACAAAACATTGTTTTTAAAACACGTAATTCGGTGGCCTTTTCAGAAGCGATATTTCTTTCTTGGTGTATTTAGACATCTTCTATCGGTTTATGAAACGAGTTATAAGTACAATTTTTTCAACTTATCCTTAACTGATAGAGGAATTTATGAAACTCGTCCACTAAATTAGGTCTGGACCTTGCCAAACTAGGCCCAGACATACTGTCCTGAAATCTTTTTGTAAATTTCATAAGAAGCTCATTTGGAGATCTCTATTAATCATTTCCCAAATGAAGCGACAGCATTCGTCCATGTGATTTCGAAATTGTATAGTTGAAGAAACAATTTTTACAAACCATTTTAACAAAACCATATCATGTGACCACTAATTGGAACGAGGTCATCGGGCTCGTTCCAATGAGGGGGTCACATGATATGGTTGTGTTATAAAAGTTTGTGAAATGTTTGAGAAAAAATAATTAAAATAAGGAATTTTGATGTCGTGTGCGTTGGGTAAAGGGTTAATTATAGATTGTTTCCACCAATTTATTCTTTGGAGACGCCGTGACGCTGTGATACACTCCGAGCTTTACCAAATAATATTATTGTCATCGGTCAGGTTCTATTACGGGGGAAGTTCACCCTATGGGTACGACATCATTCTGAAGCACAAATATTGTGGGTTTAAGACTTTCCCTTACTTAACAGCCAATATGGGCCTTGCTATACACAAAAGTCAAGACATAATGTAGAGAAGATTTTTCGGCTTTTTTTCTTTCTGTTTCTTTGTTTTCTGTAAGCGGTGCCTTGTGATATCTATTCTTTTTCTCACAGTCGATTACCTGTGACACCACAGTACAGTGAACATTTCTCACTCGTTCTGGTGGGGTGTCAGGAGCCGAGGTTTTGGAGAGGAGGAAAGCGTTAAAGAATATCCCAGTCATTCAATAAGTCTACATCTTTCCAGAAAGGAAGTTTCAATTTGTGATCATTTCAATACCTGGAGAACACTTGTACCGTGGAGTAACGTAATATCTCTGATAAAACGCACAGAATAAACCCTGATGTTATTACTTATTAATGTTTAATCCAGAAAAGTGCTCATCTGATTTTTTCATGAAATACCAACATGACTGTACAGTTTATTAGTCTGTGTGAAACAAACAGACTATTGTTTTTGTATGTTTCTTTTTTTATTTTATTCTTCTTCTTATTCTCCCGTCTTCTGTCTTCTATGCGCTTTCTTGTCCGCATGATACATCGAAAACGAATTGTTCTATCCCGTTGATGTTTGGCATACTGATAGACAGGCACACGTTCACGGCCATCTATGTTTTTCAGTTTCCTAGGGCATTAGGGGTGTCTGTAGGGGTGTTTTGAAAGTGGGTCACGCCCATATCTCAGACATGGCATGACCCATGGACCAACACCAAATGAGTTGACAATCGATGGAGGTTCAAAATATTGGTCAAGGTCACTGAGGTCACCCAGGGGTCATTGAGTGCATTTTTAAGAATTGCTGGAAATTACATTTTTTGAGCCCCTAATGCATTCCTGAAGTTCATGCATGCATTTTTTACACGAAAAAAAGTGTGCGTGGCCAAAAATTTTGAAAGTCGGTCATGCGCATATCTCAAGCATGGTAAGGCCTATGGACCTGGGACCAACATCACATGTGTCGCAAGTCGATGGAGGTTCAAAATATGGGTCAAGGTCACTGAGGTCACCAAGGGTCATTGAGCGCATTTTTCAGAATTGCTGGAAATTATATTTTTTTGACCCCCTAATGCATTCCCGAGGTTCATACATGCATTTGTACACGAAAAAAGTGGGAGTGCCCAAACATTTTGAAAGTGGGTCATGCTCATATCTCAAGCATGGTATGTCATATGGACCTGGGACTAACACCATACGAGTCGAAACTCGATGGAGGTTCAAAAAATGGGACAGGGTCACTCAGGTCACCCAGAGATCAATAAGTGTTTTTTTCAGAATTGCTGAACATTACTTTTTTTCACCCACTATTGCATTCCCGAAGTTCATACATGTATTTTTACACGAAAAAAGTGGGCGTGGCCAAAAATTTTGAAAGAAGGTCATGCTCATATCTCCAGCATGGTATGACATATGGACCTGGGACCAATACCAAATTAGTCGAAACTCAATGGAGGTTCAAAATAAGGTTGAAGGCCACCCATGGGTCATTAAGTGCATTTTTCAGAATTGCTGGAAATCACATATTTTGATCGCCTAATACATTGCCGCAGTTCATAGATGTGTTTTATTCTCAAAACATTTGACCGGAGAAGGGGGCGGGGGTGGGGGGGGGGGAAGCACAACTTTTGAGAGTTGGTCACAATTATTTCCCAGGCATGATATGATATGACATATGGACCTCGGACCAACATCAAATGAGTCAAACGCTGTAGAAGTTAATAATTTGGGTTCAGTTCACTAGGGTCACATAGGTCTCATTAAGTGCAGATTTAGAATTGCTTGAAATTGCATTTTATGACCCTAATGCATTTTTGGAGTTATGCATTTTGTCTCTCAAAAGAGTGGGTAGTGTCAGAAATATCCATTGCGGTATCCCTTATGGAACACATTTAATGCTTTACACAGAAGTTATTTCTGGTTTCTTGAAAAATTTAATCTGAATCTTGAATGAATAGAGAGTAATCGCTTGACTGAACTGGTTACGTGAAATAATTCATGAGAGGTGAGGGACGTTGTACAAACACGAGTGCGCGAATGCGCACGAGTGGTTTACAATATAGTCCCTCGCCTCGAATGAATTATTTCACGTAACAAGTCCAAGCAAGCGATTACTCTGTTTATTACTTTTCATTATTAACGATAATTATATACTACTCAAAGTTTGCTAAGCATATTTGCTAAGTATATCCAACAACCTGTTTTACGTTTTAGTTGAAATATTGTAATGAAAAGTGTATATATTTTTTATTTAATTATATCTTTAATGATTTAAGTACAGAAATTAAGATTTTATTTGCGTTTGACATTATATTTTAGCTTTTGAATACGACAACCATGGAAAATGGATATCATTGGTAAAAGAGGACATTTTTCAATATGCCAAAAAGTTGACGGAGCGAACTGGTATGGGTTCAATATCGAGTATGAGACCCATTACATTTAATTACAGCTTGACAACGCCTTCTCATGCTCCCAATCAAGTTCCTGGTGGTCCTTTGTGGGATGTTGTTCCTTTCTTGGACCAGCATGGCACCAAGCTCCTGGACACTTCTTGGCGGAACTGGACGGGCTGAAATTGCAAGCTGCAACCCATTCCAGACATGTTCGATTGGACTGAGGTCAGGGGATCATGCTGGCCAGTCCATACGCTCAATCCCCTCCCTCTGTCTGTACTCCCCGACAGCATGGGCAACATGAGGATGGGCATTATCGTCCATCAGAATGAATCTATCAGCCACTGCACCTGCATACAATCTGACGTGGACATCCAGGATCTCATTAATATACCGTTGTGCAGTCAGTGTACCACGTTCAAGGACACAGAGCTCTGTACGTCAATCCCAGCTGATGCCGCCCCAGACCATGATTGACTCACCACCATAGCGGTTATGCTCAGCAATGTTGGCTGCATGGAATTGCTCTCCTGGTCTTCTCTATACCCTAGAGCGCCTATCTGTGTGGTCTAGGCAGTACATTGGTACCTGTAAAAAGGACAGGTCGCCATTCTTACGTGGTCCAAAGCCCATTTATATCGTGCCCGGTGGTGGTTTTGGGACAGCGGAATGCGAATACGTGGTCTTCTCGATCGGAGACCACCTTCATGCAATCTTGCCTGGATAGTCTGCGTCGAAACATTTACCACGGGTGAATTCTGAAGGTCATTGCGAAGCTGGGTTGCTGTGGAAAAGCGGTTCCTACGGGCCCGAATGACCAAAATCCGGTCTTCAGCTGCAGATGTTGCCCTGTCTCTGCCACCACCACGCCGTCTTACTGGTGTGCCATACTGCTGAAATCTTGCCAAGGCTCTGGTGATCATCGTATAGTGCACACCAAGGGCTTCACCAGCCTGACGATGGGTAGCCCCTTGCTCCACCATCCCTACAGCCCGCCTTTTTGCTTCAGACAAATGTCTTCTTACATTTGCATTTGCCATATTCAATCATTAAATCACAAGGGTTTGTGTTGAAATGAAGATTGAATACCCTTCTCATGTCATGCACATGTTGACAGTACACGGAAACATCATGAAAATCAAGGGGTACATGCTTTCCATGACTGCTACGAAAGGTCTGCCTGTCAAGAGAGCTAATGTAAACACTGGTGACCATCTCAATATATTCCTCAGTCATATCCACAAAAATGATCGCAAATATGTCACAAGCAAATTTCATAATGATGTGTCAAATATTTGGTGCTTAGCAAACTGTGAGTAGTATATTATTTAACACTTTACGTAACGTAACGCCAAAACCGGCCAGCTCTATTCTCAAAAATCGCCAATTTTTTTTTGTCTCTAAAACATAGGTTATGACCCCCTCATTGGAACGTGCTCATCGAACGCGTTCCAATGAGGGGGTCATAGCCTATGTTTTTGGACAAAAAATGAAAAAATTAGTTACTCAAGAATTTTTTTTGCAAGTGTCGTTGGCTTTTCATGTTAGGTAAAGAGTTAAAAAAAACAAAACAATGAAGTTCCCATTACACCGACGCAAAGCGTCTTCGTTTGCGCGCACGGATACATGACACAATTGTTGATTGCATAATTAATTTGTGAAGTTATCGTTTATAATCAAACCCGGAAATCCCAGTAAATCACACTTTGGAAAGTAATAAAAATCCCTAAATGCTATTTACGAAAACCTATTTCTGATTTCGTGAAAGATATTGCACTCCCGAAAATAAGTATCCATAAATTCTTTTCCTACATAATTTTGTTCTGATGCGTTCACCATCTTCACACAGATGGAAATTTACTGGTCGCAGTAAATTCTGTTTGTCTAGTTAAAAACTAATTTTGTCTTTACTGCTTTCGAAATCCTTAATTTACACGCTTATGGCGAATACAGGCCATTATTATTAGTCTGTGTGAAACACACAGGCTATTGTTTTTGTATGGTTTCTTTTTCTTTTTTTCGTCTTCTTCCCTCTTCTTTTTCTTATTCTCTTGTTTTCTGTCTTTTATGCCACTTCCTCCTTGTCTGCACGATAACTCGAAAACGAATTGTCCTGTCTCACTGATCTTCGGCATACTGATAGACAGTCACAAGTTCTCGGCCGCCTATGTTTTTTAGTTTCCTGGGATATTAGGGTGTCTGTAGTGGTGTTTTGAAAGTGGGTCACACCTATATCTCAGGCATGGTATGGCCTATGGACTTGGGACCACACCAAATTAGTCGACAGTCGTTGGAGGTTCAAAGTATGGGTCAAGGTCACTGAGGTCACCTAGGGGTCAATAAATGCATTTTACAGAATTGCTAGAAATTACATTTTTTGACCCCTAATGCTTTTCCAAAGTTCATATATGCATTTTTGCATTCCAAAAAGTGGGCGTGGCCAAAAATTTTGAAAGTGGGTCATGCTCATATCTCAAGAATGATATGATGTATGGACCTGGGACCAACACCAAATCAGTCGACACTTGGTGGAGGTTCAAATTATGGATCAAGGTCAATGGGGTCACCCAGGAGTCATAGAGTGCATTTTTCAAAATTGCTGCAATCACATTTTTGGACCACCTAATGGATTCCAGAAGTTCATATGTGCATTTTTACACAAGAAAAGAATCAAAAATATCCATATACTGATTCGTTTATATAACACCTTTAACCCTTTGAGATTTTAATTATCCTGACTTTCAAACGTCACTGGGAATTCAATTTCTTCAGCGTTTTTTTCAAAATGCGACGTCAAACGTCGGAAAGTACAAAGAACAAGATATTTTCACATTAGTGATTATCTGGTTGAGGGCTAGATTATTTTTGGTGATGTGAATTTGTTATTCAAGACTTGTTTATTACAAACTATTGGAGAGTGCCAACAGTCACACCACAATAATCTGTAATAAAACAAATTTATAAAAACAAAATATTATTTGTGTTTGCTGAATATGAAATATAAGCAAGGAAATTGTTGGCTTTTGCTCAGATATTCTCAAATTTTGAAAGCCCTCATAGTTGCTTCTAGCACTCAACCAGCTAAGAAGTCTTGGCAGCAGGATTATATTTGTATTTAAGCCGCAATAACATTTGGCTCAACGGTTATCACTGAACACTATTCGGAAAAAAATAGGAATTTGAAGTTAGAACTTTAAAAATCGAAAAATAATAACAAAACAAATGACGTCAAAGTATCAATGTGCCGTTTGATTTCGTACGTAATAACACTTACATCAGTATCAAAGGGTTAAATTAAATAAAAGAGTCCGTACATAATAACACGTACACAAGTATCAAAAGGTTAACGTCACATAGAATATTTTCTGATCCGTTTTCAGGCTTCATGGGGAAACGTATTCGTTTAAAAAAATCACGTAAGGGACAGAAAATTATCATACTCACTTGTAGATGACAACGAAGTTGTTGACTGGGTGTTTTCCACTGTAGTCCTACATTCCTGTACCAAACGGTCAATATAGACTGAAGTAGCATTGCCTGAAGAAGAAAAAAATAGATAAGACAAAAATGTGTTACCTATAGTAGCTGCTTGGTGTACCAAATGTTCACCACAAGTGTTGAACATTTGGTACACCAAGCTACTTTGGGTATATATGCTATTTATACCATGACAGTTAGATTATTAAGAGTCGCTATTATTAGTTGCTTCTAGCACTCCACCAGCTAAGAAGTCTTGGCAGCAGGATTATATTAGTATTTAAGCCGCAGTAACATTTGGCTCGACTGTTGTCACTGAGCACTATTCGGCAGAAAATAGGAATTGAGGTTAAAATTGTAAAAAAAAAACCCAAAAAAACAAAACAATACAAATGACTACAAAATATCAACGCGCTGTTTGATTTCGCACGCCACAAGATGTACAAAAGTATCAAAGGGTTAATGCTATGGACAGAAGATATTTCCAGTTTCGTGAAAAAGTTTATCTGAATCCTGTATGAAAATCTTTAAACGCAGTTTAGAAAAATCAATTTTAGAATTCTTTAAATATATTTTATTTCCAGAATATAAGTCTCCATAAATTCTGCTTTTATATAATTTAGTTCTAAAACGTTCACCATCGTCACACAGACTAGAATTTACTGCTTGCAGTAAATTCTGTTTCTCTCGTTGTGAGAACTTATTTCCTTCCTCCAATGCAAGTAGAAACATCTGAACAAAAGAAAAACACATTGAGAGTAGCAACTGCACGGGCGATCATTCGATTCAAAAACTGCACTCAGTCGACATTGAGTTATTACACATGTCGACTCACAGCTTTTGGTAATAGAAATAAAATAATAATAAATCAGCAACTCAACGAAAAACATTAGAGAAGATCAATGTTTGCCATGAGTATATTTTTTTATATAGGCCTAGTTATATTTTTATATAGGCCTATCAAGCGTTAAACATAAAAAATAAACCAAAGAAAAAATGTTAAATGGACATTTTGGGTGTTGCAGCGCTCTCGGTTCCTACTCTTATTCAAGCAATTAGGACCAACACATTTTTAATGTGCACTCTCCAAAAGTTTGTAATAAAACATATTAAATAACAAATTCAACCACCAGAAATAATGTAGCCCATAACCAGTTATATGTTGGCCTAGATCAGTTGCAATTCTTTAGCATCACTGTTGCGGGACAGACCATGTGGCTCATTCCTGGCTATAAGAGGACTATTCGTTTCGGGAAGAAGCATGGCATATCCCGCCACACTAATTTTGCTACGACGATTGTTTTTGGTTTGGAACTTAGATTTCACACCCGTCTTCTACTTACCTTTATCACAACGAATTACATTTTTTTTTGCTTTAACTATATAGAATTTTTATGCAATAAAGAAGAGTATAGTTTTGGCCAAGAATAGTTTTATTCTGCTTGCCGTCTGATTCAAAGTGTTAACTGCTGGATAAACAACCTTAACCAATCTAAGCGCACTAGTGCAGTATGTGAAGGCAAGCATATACAGTGAAAACATTTAATTAACCCTTTAACTCGAGAGGCCGCCTTCACTTAAACCAGGGGCCAATACTTTTACAATTGTATTTTCTAGAATTGTATTTTCTAGTTATGACTTTAAATGGGTTGAAATAAACCATTAGTATTTTCAAAGATGTGGAAATTTGCCAATAGGCAAATTGCCATATCTTTTAAAATGCTAATGATTCATTTTAGTCAGTTATATTAATAGGTAGAAGATACAGTTCTAGCAAATACAATTGTAAAAGATTGACAATACTGTCCCTGGGTATCGACTTTCTGGCCGTACAATTCTAAATGATGCCGTATCTTGCCGGGCTTAATTTTCAAACTACAAATATTTCACTGACATTAAAAATGCGGTATTTAAGGGGAAAAAAGGTTTTATTCCTCTTTATCGGCAAATATTTGTTAACCCTTTGAGCCCGAGAGGCCGCCTTTCCGGCCTAGGTACATGATACGTCATAATGTCATTACCTAGGATAGCTGCACGTTGAACATATTAATTGGTCTCTCCCCAAATAATATGTATTTATTTATTCATTGGTGCTTAACGCCACAACAGCAGCACAGGCTATATCGTGGCGAGCCCCAAATAATAAAAATGGACTTTTCCAATTGCTGCCATTGAACTGAAATGGAAGAAACCACCAGCGTTCAAAGGGTTTAGTCATTCAACGAAGTTGAAATGACCAACAGCGACAATAATCATATTTTTTTCTTTTTTTACTTCCCACCGTTTTCGGATGCTTCCCATCAAGTTATTCTCAGAAAATTTGGCCCACCTATAGATCTTTACTTCTTGTTTTCAATTAAGACGGCGAATTTTGATATAGTGCCTTAATGCAAAACAGTGCCTAATTTAGGCGTTTTTCATCAACTTTTAATTTCAACTCAAATATTAAACGTTCCTTCTCGAAATTTTGGAAAAAATATTTTTCCACAAAAAACAAAATGTGGTAGCGACATGGGAAATTCTCAACGCTTATCGCCCAACTTTATGGTGACGTAATTAACGATAACTTCAAAAAAAAAGGTTTCGTCCGATTTGGATGAAATTTTAGTATATTGTAAAGCCCGAAAAATATAGAAAATATACATGTTTTGGAATTTCTTTTTATTCAACGCCCTTTTAGCGTTTTTGTGCTATTTTGCGTTTTCGCTATAGTAATATCACACGCCACAAAAGGAACAACTGAAAGTGTTAATTACCTCCATTCATGTCCACATTGTCGGATAATAGGTAATCCTATGGCGTCTTACCCAACGAGGATCAGAAAACGTCCAAAATTAAATTTCATTGCACGAACTTCAAATCAAGATGAATAATATAACAGTGCTCGTGGTCCCAAAATTAGAGTTGAAAAAAGTTTGAAAGTACAGTACTTGGAGAGTGTATTATCATTAAATCATCCACGGAGTGGAGATTTCACCTGTGCAATAATTACAAATTTGTTGCAAAGCGTAACAAACACAAGCAAAGTTCCAGTCAATGGACCTCCGGGTTAAACCAGGAGGTCCATTGGCTGAAACATTGCTTGTGTTTTTTGTCCATATGTACAGAATTTGAAAGTGATAGTTTGGGTGATAACTCCACTCCGCGGGTGATTTAGTTACAATCCACCCTCCACGTACTGTAAGAGGTCAGGTAAAGGAGATTTGACATAAACAACGTCGGGAGTATCCTCTCCAATTTGGTGATAGTTCTACTCCAAAAACTAAATAACGTAGATCTATAATAATATCAGACACCGCAGAAGAAATAGCCGAAGGGGTTAATTGTGCTATTTATTATATGCTAGAATGTGAATTGTCGCAAATTATCTAATCGACTTGATGGGTAACGAGGAATGTCCCTCAGTAGATTCCTAAATGACGTCACGCTTCGGCGAATGACGTTGCCTTGAAGGCCAGCATATCTTTGTTATTGTCTTGAAACTGTTTGCAGTCGAATTGGGCTGGATATTGCGCAGAAAATGTCACGTATCATATAATAAAAAGAAAATCTAGACTCTTTTGTGAATATCTGGAATTATCTCATGAGTGTGGACTTGAACATTTTATTTTTCACGTGCGCTTGCGGATCCACACGAACGTCCACTAAAACAGCGTCGATATCCTCTTTTTATTTCCTCGTTATCGGAAATTAGTTAACGCTATCCGTTATAACAGTAGGGCCGCCGTGGAATGGTCTTCTTTCCACGGGTGGGCAATATTTCCACGGGTGCCATAATATTAGATTCCAAACACTAATTAAAAGAATAATCATCGCATATTTTATTAATGAAGCACCGGGTACAACCAGGTGCTTCATTAATTAAAATTTTACTGATGATGATCTTTATTACCTGGTAAACGCATGCGTGGACATCACTGCCCACGCCTGGAATAAGACCACTCCATGGCGACTCCAGTGCACCCACTAAGGATCGGGAAAGGTCAAAATTAAATTTTTTTGCACGAAATTGAAAACAAGAATCACAATAATACTCGTTGTCGCAAAAATAGCATTGAAAAAAGTTTGAAAATCAGACGCCAGATACTGTAAACATCGTCGAGTGTACCCCCTCTGATTTGGTGACAGCCCCAACCCCACAACTATATAACATGCGCTATAATAATATCATACGCTGTAATAGGAATAATTTAAGGGGTTAATAACCTCATTTATTTCCACATTATCGGACATTAGTTAATGCCCTGACGTCTTACCCGGAGAGGGTAGGAAAACTTCAAAATTAAATTTCATTGCACGAAATTGAAATCAATGAATATTATAGTACTCGCTGTCCCAAAAATGGCGTTGCAAAAAAATTTTCAGATGTCCGACACCGTAGATATGACGTAAACAACGTCCGAGGGTAATTTCTACCATTTGCTGACAGCCCTACATCCAGAACTACATAGCATCGCGTTATAATAATACCACAAACCCTCAAAAGAATAGTTGAGGTGACTGCATATCAGTTTTCCATATTTTTCGAACAATCTTCATGCTATGACATTATTACATATCGAGTGTCGGAAAACGTCAAAATTAAACGCCACTTCACCCCGTTGAAGTTTTAGGACATTTTAGCACTCGTCGTCCCAAATAGAAAGGCGAAAATATTTTAAAAATCACACTTCAAAAACCCTAAATACGACGTGAAAACGTTTGGGCGTATTGTTTCATCATTTATTGCACGCCTGTTCTTTTATTTTCTTAAAATACACGCTTTTAAGGCAAAACCCGAAGCGAACAATAATTTTTTTTGTATTGTTCTTGAACAATACGGATCACGTGCGATGACTATTTAACTATTTCCCTTTTTACGTATGGATTATTTTTGGCAATAATTTGTGTTTTTAATATTTTTTTGCTAAACTGTTGGAGTGCAAAAAATAGAGAACAACATACGCATTCGAACTGTCATTTTTTACCGCACGAGATCAATTTCGGCGGAGGGATAATATTGAACAAGAAACCGAAGGCTTCCAGTTCAATATTATCCCTCTACCAAAAACGATTAATAATTTTTTAGTAGTAAACTGTAGGCGTGCAATAAATACAGAACAGCAAACGCGTTCGAACTGTCATTATTTACCGCACTCGATCGATTTCGGCGGAGGGATAATACTGAACTCGATGCCTTAGGCTTCTCGTTCAATATTATCCCTCCGCCCAAATCGATCTTGTGCGATAAAAAATGACAATTCGAACGCGAATGCCATTCTATCTATTTCAACCATTTTGGACTGTTTTCATTCACGTAATGGTGATTTATAAATGGCACAGCTGTAAAACTTCATATACTGTTTTCTGTTTATTTGAAATTGTTCAATTTTGTATTTCAAATTTTCACACCAGGTGCCAGCGATGCCATGTTAACGTTTTTTCTATACCTTTTATATTCAATTTCATTTTCAGCCTCAGACTTTCAAAATTTGAAGTCATAGTGGAATCATAAAGTTAAAAATCAGGGCTTATATTTCAGCTAAGTTTGAGAGAATCCACTTGGATTCTCCTGAAAATGGTTGTGAGAATCCATACCTGGTATGTGTGTCCTTGGGTCCCACCGGGCCACCATGGATGAACTCCTGTTTTATACTGATAACACATGTTAGCCATTTACCCAACTCAGCTTTTTAATTTTTAAAATCTAAACTGAATTTGATAATTTAAAAAAAACAATATTTATCAACAAAATCTAGTATGTCAGGTATGAAACGACCTCTATCAGGATGACCCCGCGGATGACCCCGGAAATGACGTCATGTCACGTAATCCAGTGGCGCCATGTTGTATTGTCATCGTAACCCGCGTGAGCGGCCATCTTGTGACGTCATCCCCATAGAGATATGTGGTGTTAGTGCGCATGCGTAGCACGTGTTGTTATGGTGATACGTGTTTCCGTCGTCCATTGTGTTTACTGGAGGCCGCCATCTTGGTTTCTATGGTTGCACGTGGTTGCTATGTTACCCAATATAGCACATTTGCTCGATGGGCTTCGAGTCGTTCGAGCAATCACTTACCATAACTGCTCAATAGCTTATTGGCTTTAGGAATCATAGAGGTTTTTGTTTTTCAGAAGGAAGATAACTCTGCATACAGATTATTGAAAATCAAGAATCAAATTGGTTAATTAGCGCCTCTAAAGTGAACTGATTGGGTGATCGAGATAAATGAAACAACAAGAGTACTCGGAATCGGGTCAGAACTAACAAGAACAGACCAGAAAAGCTAAATATAGTAATAATAAGCAAAGCTGTTTCAGATGATAGGCTCTTCTACTCTACTGGAGTATACTCAAGGACAAAGGAACATGGTCAGGTAGACGAAAACTATTGCATAGTAGATAGAAGCAGAGAATTCTGAAAGAATTTGAAATAGTACAACTTGTCGGGTTGTGTATGGTAATTCTGCGAAACGGGAAATTACTCCTGTTGAATCGAACACACACTACGAACATACCCCTATCCTATAAGAAGGGTTTAGGTAACATGGAAACCACGTTCATCCATAGAAACCAAGATGGCGGCTTCCAGTATACAAAGCGGACGACGGAAACACGTGTCACCACAACACGAGCTGCGCATGCGCACTAACACCACGTATCACTATGGGGACGACGTCACAAAATGGCCGCTCACGCAAGTTACCATGACAATACACCATGGTGTCACTGGATCACGTGACATGACGTCATTTCCGGGGTCCCCCGCGGGGTCATCCTGATAGGGGTCGTTTCATACCTGACATACTACTCCTTACAAATATGGATGCCATTGGAACCGGTTCATTTAGCCGGTTCCAATGGCAGCTATATTTGTACAGTTTTATTGACAAAGTATTAGGATATTCCAGGTCATGATGTGTTAGCCGTGTATTGATTAATTTGATGTTGCTATATTAGGTAAATGGTTAAATTCACTCAATTCTTTCCAAGCGAATCCTAGCAGAGGTGCCGAGAGAATCTAAATGGATTCGCGCTGGCTTTGTTGCGCGAATCTTTGCGCGAATGAATTCTCGGATTCTCGTCGAACTATAAGCCCTGAAAATTGAAATGTGTCGGATGTTCAAAAAATGTTTAGTATGTAGTAGAGCTAAAAAACATAGGTGCAATGCATGTGGTTTTTTTCGATTTATCGTCCTTTTGACGGTTTTCCGTCACTTCAAAGGTTAGGGTGTTTTGGCCATATCTCGTTAAAAAATCCTACCTGTGTAATTCCAGTAGCTCACATATATCAGTTACACATCTATGAAACTTCATACACCGTTATGAGCCATTTGAAATTATTAACCTCCATTTTGAAATTAAAATGTCCACACCCCTCTTTGCCAGCGAGGGCAATTTTGCGTTTTAGTGTTTACCTTCTCTTTTCAACCCAATTTTGAACATTTTCCTTTATTTGGGACTGTGGAAATATGATCACAATACTCGCCAGGCTTGGCCAACAAAACGGCGTTGATCGTCCTTTGTTGAATGACTTCTGGAAATTCGCTTTGCGATTTCAAAACCATCTAGTTATATTTGAGTTAAACCTTTACCTAACATGAAAAGCAGACGACACTTTAAAAACAATTCTTGAACAACTAATTTTTTTTGTCTCAAAAACATAGGTTATGACTCCTCATTGGAACGAGCTCAGTGCGCTCGTTCCAGTGAGGAGTCATAACCTATGTTTTTGAGACAAAAATGAAAAAATAATGACAATTAACTGACGTTTTTTGAGAATAGCGCTGGCCGGTTTTGAAGGTTGAGTTAGGTAAAGGGTTAATGAACTTTTACATAAAACGGCCAATAGATGACACTTGCCAAAAGATGGCAATAATTAAAAATAATTTCTTTTTTGCCTCAGAAACATTGTCTGTGACCCCGTACTGGTATTAGAGAGCGCGCGTGGCCCGATGAGCTTGATAAACTATGCATAGGAGGAAAAATTGATAAAAAATTAATTTCATTTTGTGAATAGCTCTGAAGAGAAAATGAACTGGCATACATTAATGTTCATAAGCTTATGTTGAAGATAAAATAACTGATACTGTTTTTAAAATTCGGGGAATTTTAGATGAGAACATTTACACGGAGAAATATCATTGTTCAACATTTGTGGCACATCTATATCCATAAATATATGAACACCCCACATGTTTCAACAGCAATGTACCACCCGCCCCAATGCACTGTATGTACAGAATTTATCGACTTCATGACGAAGTTTTTTGACAATGTTATGAAAAAACGCCTCCCTTCATTCTTTGTGTTATACTATCAGTGACATAGGTTACTCAAGTATGAAATAGATTGTCTAAACGTCTTTTAATTGAGTAAACAAATTACGGATCCTCCACAAGCGATACAAATTCTATTGATCTATTCTGTACTTAGGTTATTGAGAACTTGTATCAATGCATGGGAAGTAATTATAAAAGCACAAAAATAGACTATTTGTTCATTTTTAAATTAACCCATTGCACACCAATGTCAAAATATCAACATTTGAAGCCTCATTTTTTCTTTTTCATAATGCAACTCGGAACTTAACGGATTCAATCTTGTGTGACAGAACTCTACTCATTTATTTATTAAGATTTATTTACTGGGATTTAACGACACTGAATGACTTCACTTTCGACAGCCAGAGTCACCTCGTGTCGGACAGTGTTACGTGTCAAGGAAGCCGGAGTGTCCGGAGAGAACCACCGAGCAACAGCGAGCAACTGCCAGACTCCCCAACACACAAACCCCACACAAGCAGGGTTAACATTGGTTGAAGTGCACAATCCATCGACGTGCAATGCGACTTAGTACACAACTCCACCGTGCCCTCATGTGGACAATCGGGATGAAGTGCCTTGCCCAAGGACACACCTCTACTCATCGAGCTCTGTCCGACAAAATTATTTAATTTAATTTTATTTGTTTTACAAGGATTGGCGAACAAGTTATGCAACTTATATTAACGCCTCTCCTTGGCCTAATGGCGTAGGTGTGTGGGATGACCTTCATAGCGGCATCTTCGTGGCCTAGCTCTTCTCGAATACTACGAAGGGATCTTTAGCCTGCACGGAGTGCGTCTCTCTCCGCACAGAGGACAGCCATTTTACGTCCCCACCCGATAGGACGATACGCTGTGACAGCATCAACCCCACAATTGATGCTGACAGAGAGTGTTCGGATACCTCGAGAGCTTTCCCCGACCGGGGATCGATCCCGGGACCTCTGGCATGAGAGACCAGCGCACTTATCCACTCGGTCACCATAATAATAATAATAATAACACTTTGGCCAGCCGCTGATTTGTCGCGGTTCTCGGACGAGAAGGCCATGGTTACCCCTGTACTCCCAACTGCCTCCCTATTCCCACGCTTCTCCTCTCCTCCCAACACTCGGAGACGAACTGCTTGATGATATCCCTTGTCCCATTCTTCCCAATCTCTCCGATTAGCATATTAACCCTCTCCTTTGAGTCTCCCCCTAACCACATGTCCTTCATTCTCCCTTCCCACTTCCCCATTATACTCCCAGTGAATCTCATTCTTTTAGGCTGATACTTTGGGGATTCAAGAAGAAAGTGTTCCAGGGTCTCCACCATGTCCACGTTACACATCTGGCACTCCCTTTCACCGTCTTTCCCAATTTTTCCCCTCAGCTCCAGGGATCGCGACCTCAGCTTGAACAACAGTGACCCCCCAAAGGTGCCATCAAGGTACTCTTCAAAACCTGGCTTCTCTTTATCACGCAGGCCACCCAAAGACCTCTTTGATTTGACCCCCTCTCGCCAATTACGGTTACAATCTTCCATGACCCTTTCTCTGACGATTTTTTTACTCTAGTTTGCCCCAACGTCCAGGTCCGAGATCTCCAATGAGTAGTTCTCTACTAGCTCCCTCATTTGGACCATCCACCCCGTTTTGATATTTGAGTTGAAAATTCTCAGGAACATTACTTTACACCATCGGCTGTCGGGGAGATTTACCAAATAATTAACATAACCGAGCTTCAACAGGTCTATCCTGTCCTTGATCCTCATCCACCCAAGCTCACCCCTGCTTGCTTCTAGCGCTGCGGCATTACTCGACCCCGTTATCCATCGGCCTGCATCGTTCTGCAGGATTTCCAAGCTCTTTACGGCCGTCTGGTTTAGGGGTACCACTTCCGTACCGTATGTTATACTTGGCAGCCCCACCATTTCCCAAATGGTTTTCCCCACGAAAACCTTATTGAAACTGTTTCTCCCTATAAGTTTCATTTGGTTAAGGATTCGCTTCCCCTTCAGAATCAATTTATTTGTGTGGTTCCGGTAGATGCCTCTTCCTGTAATGTTTATATTTACCCCCAAATACTCGTAATCACCCGTCTCTCCCACACTGAGAAGTTTGCTGCTCCCTTCCGGAATGCAGAACTCACCCACTCTCCACCTTCGAATGGGGTCCACTTTGCGACCCACAGGTATAACTTTGCTCTTGCTTTCATTAAGTTCGAGTCTCCATTTGCTCCCATATTTCCCAACAATTCCCAGCATTTTCGTTAGCCCATCTTCGCTCTCTGACACTAGAACCATATCGTCTGCAAAAAATAGTCCTGGGATCTTCACGTCACCAACTGCTACCCCCTCCTCGCTACGCAGGAGTTCATCTCCTAAGCCTTTGATGTACAATGCAAACAGGATCGGCGAAAGGATACACCCCTGTTTTAGGCCTATCTCCATAGGCACACGTTTCGTTGTAATGTTTCCCAGGCTAAGTTCACTCTGTACATCTTGATATAATGCTTTCATAATTCCAACAAACTCGCCTCCTAAGCCCATAGCCTCCAGCTTGCGCCACATACCTTCCCTCCATACTCTATCGTATGCCTTCTTGATATCCAAAAAGGCCATAAACATCTTTTTCTTTTTTGCTTTCGCGGATTCTATCATTTGGGATAGTGTAAAAAGATGGTCAGTAACTCTCCTTCCCTTCCTGAAGCCATTCTGGATTTCTCCCAAAAAACCCTTCTCCTCAATTACCTCCTCTAGTCTCCCATAAAGGACTTTACAGAAAACCTTTCCAATGTTGCTACTGACAGAGATCCCTCGATAGTTATCCAAAACGTCTTTTTCTCCCTTTTTGTGAATAAATGTCACTTTGCTTTCCCTCCACTCCTTTGGGACCTCTTGTTTTTCTATGGCTAAATTGAATAGGGCAGTTAGGCTTTCCAAGAGTTCCTCTCCCCCTTTTTTGATAAACTCGTTAGGAATTTCGTCCACCCCTCCCGCTTTTCCATTCCTCAATTTTGAGATCACCCTCCGCACCTCCTCAGTTTTGATTTCGCTGCACACGAAGTCCGAGAGATTTTCCTCGACCTGGTTCGGACACTCCGGTGGGTTCCCCATGCCCCATCGCTTATCGTTTACCTTTTCCCAGTGCTTGACTAGTTCTAATGCGATTTGATCTCGCTCTTCTGTAACTCTGCCATCTACTTTAATGCTCTGTTGGTTATTCCCTTTGTTACGTTTGTTCACCCATTTCCAAAATACGCTCGAACTCGACCCCCCTGTCGTTCTTATCGTCCTAATAAGACTGCTATTTCGCACTCTCCGGTTGTCGTCTTTTATCTTGTTTACTTTATTTCGTGCTTGTTGGTATTCTTCCTTTGCTACGATGGCCTCATTGCTTTCCACCCCTTTAAGTTTTCTACTTCTCCTGTATGCAGCACATTTAGCTTTTCTAACCTTTATGGCCCTTTTCAGTTCTTCGTTCACTCTGTACCCAAGTTCCCGTGTTGGCACCCTAATCTTTCCTACACTTTCCTTCCCTGTCTCCACTAGGCTCGCAACTATGTCGTCGGCCATCTTCTGGACACTACCCCCCTTGTGTACGGCTGCAAGCTTTGGTTTCAGTTTTTCTTCGAACTTCACCCAGTCGGCATCCTTTTTGAGTTCCCAAATATCCTTGAAGCTTCCTTTCCTTTTCTCTAGGTTTTTGGCCTTCATCGTCACTGTAATCAAGTTGTGATCACTATCCAACTCCATTTTGCCCTCATCATCCACTTCTACCCTTATCACCTCCCTCCATAAATTCATATCTATGAGAATGTAGTCAATTATTGATTTTCTGTCGTTTCTCTCCCAGGTCCATTTCCCCTTACATCTAGCGTCCCTGTTCAGAATCTTCAGACCGAGCTCATTTGTGAAGTTCAACAGCTTCCTTCCATTCCTGTTGACTTTCTTGTCCCCACCCTCTATGCCTTCTTCCTTGTCACCTATGTGTCCATTAAAGTCGCCCATCAGAATTATACCGAGCCCCCTGTTTTCTAGTTCAGTGATATTGGACCTTAGTGTTGAGTATATCGAGTCATTCCATTGGTTTACTTCCCTCCACCGCACAGTACACAATCCCAAGGGCAATACTTTTGTTTCTCAGACTGATCTTTACCCATCCAATTTCTTTTGACACATCAGCCGAGGTGATAATATCTTCCAGATCTGTAATCAGCGACGGTTTTAAATCCTCTTTAATGTACATGCCTACCCCTCCCTCCTTTTTCTGGCCTTCCGTTCGCCCTACACCTATACACACACACACGCTTACTTGGTCTACCCGTTCCTCGTGTCTTACCCACGTCTCGCTTAAGCCCATGACATCAAACCCCTCTTTATCTAACATGAAAAGCTGACAACAGTAGGTATAATAGGCCGATTCCATATCACTTGTACACGATTTTGTACATGTACACGTACATCGATGTACACCTACATAGGATTTAGTGTTAAAATTGTGTACATGTACACAAAATGTCGTTTTTTTGGTGATACAGAATCGGCCATCGTTTTACATCGCACTTTTAACGTCCAAAATACCCGTTGGCGAACGCGTACATTCGACACGTCGCTCAAGAATGAAAAAAATGTATGAAATTTTAAGAAAATATGATTAAAAATTTGTTCTCTACGTTCCCATCGCGGATTAGACCATCGATCCATCGTTGGTGAACGCGAGCAAAAAACGTTTTGCCAATTCTGTATCAGCATCAAAAAGCGGTTTGCCGATTCTGTATAAGCTAAGTAGGTATAAGTAGGTATACGTTCACCAACGGGTATTTGAACGGTTAAAGTGCGATCCGATCGGGGAAACCCATTTGCCGATTCCAGATCAACAAATCGACCTATGTACGGTACATGGAAAAAAGGTGATGTCGAATCGGCAAAACCACTGCCACGTTCCCGATCGCGTTTGGGACGGTACAGGGTGCGATTTGATCGGTGAAAAAAAACAAACGATTTGCCGGATTCATCTCTTGAGTTTTGTGAGAGGTGAATCGTGATAGAATCAAAGGGTAAAATTGCATTCCACTTCAATGGATTTTAAGAGGTAAATGCATTTTAATTGACTCATGTCTCGGTTCAAGAGACATCAATAAAAACACCTTTTGACAAGACACACTTCTAAATTGTTCCTATTCACAAAAGTGTATCTGTTTACTTCAAACGGTATTTTGTTCTTTTGATGATAATTGTCTTTGGTTACTTCAAATAGTATTTTGCTCTTTGATGATATGGAGGTGAGAATAATCGCCGAGGGCGTTGCATTTTATCAATGGTTTTATTGTGAATGATTTTAAGTATATTACGTATTAAATCAGAAATTGTGTTTTCAATGTGCTGTTTAACTATGGCTTTTTTCGACTGAAACGATTTCCATGTAAACATTTTGAAGAAATAGCGTTGTTCAACATGCGAGTACTAACGCAGTTTTAACCCAAAATATTACAAGATATTCATGGAGTATTATTTTTTCCCATATATTTTTTTTTTTGCAAAAAAATCTCGCCAGAGAATTTTTTTAAAAGATTTTTTCAACTCTTGTTTTTTTGACTGAAACGATTTCCATGTAAAACTTTTGAAGAAATAGCGTTGTTCAACGTGCGAGTACTAACGCGGTTTTAACCCAAAATATTACAAGATATTCATGGAGTATTATTTTTTCCCATATATTTTTTTTGGCAAAACAATTCTCGCCAGAGAATTTTTTTAAAAGATTTTTTCAGCTCTTGTTTTTTTGACTGAAACGATTTCCATGTAAAACTTCTGAAGAAATAGCGTTGTTCAACATGCGAGTACTACGCGGTTTTAACCCAAAATATTACAAGATATTCATAGAGTATTATTTTTTCCCATATACTTTTTTTTGCAAAAAAATTCTCGGCAGAGAATTTTTTTACAAGATTTTTTCAACTCTTGTTTTTTTGACTGAAACGATTTCCATGTAAAACATTTGAAGAAATAGCGTTGTTCAACGTGCGAGTACTAACGCGGTTTTAAACCAAAATATTACAAGATATTCATGGAGTATTATTTTGAGAATGACTTCAAGTGTGAGGAAAATAACTACCTGTATGATTTAACACTTTAAAAACGTTGTATTTATAGATGTTTATTTGAGAATAACTCTAAGTTTCTCATTGTCGGAAATAACTGTTGATGTGATCTTTAATACGTTTGAGGGCAAAACGCATTTAAAGAGGTTTATTTTATAAATGTTTTTCCTTAACTGGTTTTAGTTATTATATTAAAAACAGAAGATTTTTATTTACTTGAAACATAAAAATAATTATACATTTAATTTTGAAAATAATAAATAACTCACATTAGCATACTCAAAGGAAATATTAATAATTAAAAACGAAAAAAAATGTTTTTACAGATGGATGCTAAACGCCGAGATCAGCTTTTAAATGAACATGAACGTGCCAAAAAGAGCATTCAATTGGCTGACAGAAGCAGACGTCTTGGAGAGATCGAACTCAAATGCGAGACCACAAAAATATTTAAACCCATGACGGAGGTTCAAGAGCGAAGCAAGAAGGAGATCGTTGACGAATTGAGACCCTTAAAAGAAAGTTCTTTGAGAATGGGTTCGTTGCCTGGTAGTTTTACAAACCAGTATTCATTTCAATCTACACCGGATTACATTCCCATGAGAATCGAAACCGACGTGAGTGAGAGCGATGATAGAGCTTCGACTATCACCACTGATAGCGTCGCGTTGTCCGAGGATGGTGGTAAGAGAGATCTGTTGTATGGATTTTATAAGGATTCGGACGGTAGAACTTTTGTGGGCGACACAGAAGTGGAAATAGATGATGATGAATTAACCGTCGGTTCGAATAGGTACGAATTAACTTCGGACTGTGCAAATTGCTCCTTTATGACAAGCCTAGTGATTACACGGAACAGGATTACAACAATTACGGTGACATTCTGGTTCAGACCAACGCCATGAAGAGAAATAACGATGACAGAGAGACGAGACCTAAAGCCAGCAGAGGTTACAAGTGGACGAAAGTGGTAAAACCTATATGGAATTCGCATAAGAAGTTCGTCGAATCGGTGAGTGGCAAAGGGGTGGAAACCACTTTTCTTCCGAGCGATTCTAACGCTCTGTTTCAGAGATTGAGATTGTAGATGGCAAGTAGACGCGCTGGTAACACAGGATTAGATAATGAGATAGTTAGCATATGCGACAAATTGTTACGGCAGAAGGTTTTGAATGAAAACCATTATAAAAGGCTGATGAACGAATTGAAGGATTGATGTATATAATAAGTAGAGAGAAACAAACAAACAAACAAAAAATATATAAACTAAAAACAGTAAATTTTACACTAGAATAATAAAAAAGCATTTAAACAACAAACAATTTACCAGTGAAAACAAAATATATATTATAAAATAAAATATGTTGGTGATAAAGAACAGGGGATACATTAGAACTTACGTTCAAGGCGGTTCTGGCATCGTCAATTCTATAATGCGAGCGTTCATGAGTGATGCAGGTAGAAAACTTGCATCGACCGCATTTGAGGTCGATAAGAAGATGGCTTTGGATGCTTGTAAGAAAGCCGCTTCCAAAGCCAGTGGTAGGATAGCTTCTGTGGCTGGCAAGAGGGCAGCTGACGCATTGATCGACAAGTTGATCAGTCCACCAGCGAAGCGAGCTACGTTAGAGCAAACGCCGAAAAGTTGGAAAGATTTTAAGGATGCTGTGGTACCCATACAAGATTTAGCCAAAATGACGAGTGGATCTGGATTGAAGAGAACTCGTGACGGTGTAATATAAATAAATAATAATATTAAAAACTGAGTTTGAAAAAACATAAAAAATTGTGTATGAAAAAAACTAAAATAACAAAAAAAAAAAAAAATAAAACAAAGATGAACATTAAAGATATGTCTTAGAACGACGCCGCGACCAAGAGGTTGAATAATGAGTTCTTTCCTAAAAGCATAAGAGGCTTGATAGTGGGGAAATCGAATTGTGGGAAGACCAATCTGTTGATGAATCTGTTGTCGCGACCAAACTGGTTGGATTATGACAGATTGTTTGTGTTTGGCAAGAGCTTGTTTCAACCCGAATACAGATTGCTTCGAGAGTGCATGGATCGTAGATTGCCCAAGGACGTCATAGCCAGAATCTTTGACAGTAGGGAGGAATTCGACAAAAGTGAAGCTTCTCTTTCGACCATCTTGGACGGTGCGGCGATGGAATTGATGAAGAGAAATGCATCTTCGAACGTCGAGTGTCGATTTTATGGGAACGCTAGCGACGTTCCGGATCCTAGAGAATTGAAATTGGAAGATAAGAATCTCATGATTTTCGACGATCTGCTTTTGGAGAGACAGAACCGATGTGAATCGTATTACATTAGGGGTCGTCACAGCAACGTGGACTGTTTCTACCTGTCGCAGAATTATTTTCGATTGCCCAGACAGACGATAAGGGAGAACACTAATTTTCTATGTCTCTTTCGCCAAGATCTCAAGAATCTCAATCACATCTACAGCGATCACGTCGCAAACGACATGAGCGTGGCGGAATTCAGGAGATTCTGTAAGAGGGTTTGGGATGGAGGACTTTACAATTTCGTCGTGATCGATTTGACTAGCGAATTTAATCGCAGAAAATATCGGTGTGGATTCAACAAGTTTTATGTTTCTGATGATAATAAGATAGAGCGTGAAAATAAAAAAAAAATAGAAAATGATAAATCTTCAAATAATTAGTTTTGAAAAAATAAAAAAAATAAAATTAAATATAATGTTCGAACAAGGAGAATTGTTAGAACGGATAGCCGAGAATACGGCTGCAAAACAATCCATTCAAATCGTGGTGAGTGGCGATTCGACTTGATTCGTGATGAAATTCGAACCTTCCATCGAATTCAATAGAGAGAAAAGATACGAGATGGCGTTGGTGAATCTGGAGACTTATTATTCCTTTTCCAATGTCACCGAAAAGAATAACTTGGTCAAGCATTCTGACGGAGTGGATTGGTTGGAGATTCGAATTCCCAAAGGAAGTTACGACATAGACGATTTGAACAATTACATTCAAATGCAAAGGAAGACGGATGGAAAGGGAAGCAACAAGATCAGACTCACTCCCAATCCTAATACCTTACAGATGATGTTGGATTTGGAAGATAATTTTCGAGTGGATTTCAATACGAATGATTCTATAGGCAAGATGCTGGGATTCGATCGAAAGATGTATTGAGGTCACACGGCATCTGAAAATACGGTCGACACTCGCAGTCAATAGCATTCTGGTGAATGTGGATGTGATTGCTGGAAGCTATGTGAATGGTAGCGCTCAACTGACGATCTATTCCTTCTTTCCAAACGTGTCGCCGGGTTATAAGATCGTGAAACGACCTCGAAATTTAGTTTATCTACCAGTGATTTTAGACACATTGTATAGTCTCAAAACCACGTTGACGGATCAAAATGGTGAACTGTCAGATCTTCGCGGAGAGAGGGTGATGATACAATTTCACATAAAAGAAATATAAAAGCAAAAAAAAAAAAAATATTGTGTATATATATATATATATATGAATAACAAAAATAAAATAAACGCAATATTAATTTTAAAAAATTATTTAATATATATAATTATCATTAAAACAAAAAAAACAATTGAAGAAAATATATTTTAAAAAAAGAATTATGACACAATACATGGTTAAAAACGTGAACATATCCGCAGGACAGAGGAAGAAACTTAAGAGAGCGTTAACAACTCGAGGCGAAGCGGTGAGATTCAAATTCACTCACGAAGATCTGACAAGTGGCGGTCAGGATTCGATCACCTGGACCAGAAGTCAAATCAAAAGGATGGAGAAAGCACTTTGTGATGGAAGAGGGTTGACGGTGAGATTGAGTCCCGCTCAATTGAGATACAATTTGAGAATGAAAGGCAGTTTCCTACCGCTATTGGCAGGAATCGCTGCAAAAGCATTACCCTTTGCCGCAAAAGCATTACCCTTTCTCGAAAAGACTCTCGGCATGGGAGCTCTCACGGGACTCGCGAGTTCGGCAGTTGAGAAATTAATGGGTGGCAGCGGACTGTTTTTGAAGAAGGGAGGAGCCGTGTGTCACGTCCACGTAGGCGACAGCGGTAAAGGATTGTATCTAGAACCCGTTAGAGGTGACAACTCTTTGAGTGCCTATCTGAAGAGTGGACGGAACATTGAGCGACTCGGCAAGGGTTTGTTGTTTGGTGAGAATTCGCCATTTTAGAATATACCGATTTTGAATATGTTATTATAATGTAAAAAAAATTATATAATTATATAAATATAAAATATAAATCACAGAAAGTATAAAATAATTTAAAATGGATAAAAAGGTGGAAAAACAATTAGACGATAATGATGAATATCGCGAGATAGAGTGTGAAAAAGATGTGGAAAACGATTAGACGCTAATGATAGATATCTTAGGAAAGAACTGATGAAAGAGTTAAATAAAGATTGGGATATGTGGTTGAAATTTAAAAGAATGAGACGTTTTCCACCATTACCACTATCTTCTGAAGAGAATGGTAATGATGCGAGTGTTACCGAGAGATGCACAACATTCGTTCATAATTATGATTCAGATAAACAAATGTGTTCTTATAAAAACGTAGCATATCACAAAAAAAAGAAAAGAAGAATCAACGCTGAAATTTGAGAAAAAAGGAAACGTTATTATAATATATGGGCAATAGAGAAGAAGGAAAACAAAAAGAAATATAAAAAAACAAAAAAAAGTAATGAGATCTAGAGATGATCAACCTCTCTATATCTCATTACTTTTTATTTTTCTTCTTCTTCGCTAAAAATCAATCTCTCTATTGTTTATATTTCCAAGTCCGTTATTAGCATGTTGACACTCGTGTTTTCTCCTTTTTCGAAAATGTGTTGAATGTTTATCTTTACTTTTTTAAGTTTTTTTACATCGGTGAACGTGCTCTCACCACCCGATTTGTCCACGAGTTCGAGTGTGATTTTTGGATATATGTAACTTCCATAGAACAACGACAAATCGTCCTTGTCGAATTCTCTGTCTTCGGCGATGATGATATTCTGCAGATCGCTTTCGTAGTCGTAAAACAAATCAAGCATGGCTTCATCCAATTTCAAAGGCATGTTATACCTGTCATAGTAGCGCTCTAAGCTCTTCGTCTCGACCTCGTTCAATTCGATGGAATCATGTTGTTGTAATCTATAGATTTTAAAACTGAATTTTTTACACGTTTTGACTCATTTCAATTTCAATTCGCATCTTTTTAGGTGTTGTTGTCATGATCGATTATTTGTTTTTTTGTTTTATGAATTCTTGCAAATAATATATATTTTAAATTTTGTATTTAAATAATAATTTGTTAAAAAAGTTTGTTTTTTTTTTTACTCTTTATATATATAAAAAAAGTTTTTTTTTTAATTTTTAATTTTCTTTAATGTAAAAATTTTTTTTGTAAAAGTTTTTTTCTCTTTATATATAAATAAAAAGTTAAATTTTAACATCCTTTTTTCTCGTATTCAAATTTTTTCACGTTAAGGAACATAAAAATAGATTAATTTCATCAAAAACAAAAAATTTCACATTAAAGAAAAATTAAAATTAAAAAAAATCTTTTTTATATATATAAAAAGTAAAAAAAACAAACTTTTTTAACAAATTATTTAAATACAAAATTCGAAAAAAAAATATTCTTACAAATGGAGCAAACAAATAAAAAAATGGAAAATTTAAATGAGAAAACTGTACCTCAGTTAAACGAGATTTGTAAACTATTAAAAATTCCACATTTCAGAAATCATAGAACTAAACTAAATCAAAAAAAATTGAAGTCAAACAGGAATATTTGTGAAACGATGGAAAGGCAACTGAAATGTCGATAACAACGACGTCAAAAAATGCATCGGTTGTGAAAAACGAGAAGAAGAAAAAGATAGTAAAAGGAATCGAAATGCCGACGTAGAAAAAAACCAAAAACGTTTCAATTGTGAAAAATAAGAAGACGACTAAACGAAAAGCCGTTGAAGAACTTCAAGTTTTAAAAGAAAAGAAAAAAAAAACGAAAACGAGTGATGTACTTCAGATTCTGGACAAACGAAATATATCGAGCGAAATTCGACAAGCAATCAATGAAGGGAAAGGAGAAGAATATGTAGCATGACTCATCATGGAACTATTCCAATCAAAGCCTGTAGAATGGGAGAGTGCGATCAAAGGCGTTTTTAAAACTTTCGTCGTGGTTCCCTCGTTCAAGAAAATCGATGCAAAATTATTCATGGAACGGGTGAAGAAAAAAATATTGGATTTGTTTTGGAAACACATGAACGTAGGACGAAAAATTAAGATGATACTCCATTGCGTGATGAATAAAATTGATGTGAAGTCCGGCGAGAGCATCGTGAAACATGCATATTTCAGATCTAACGTCAAACCCATATTTCGAGGTTCAGATTTATCAGACGTTTTCGAAAAGATGAAAGACAAGATGTTGACATCTCTCGCGAATTATCAACATGAAGGTAGTAATTGGACATTCGATGAGGTGTTGAAACTTGAAATTTATATAACTGAAAACGATTCATTGAAAGGGTCTTCCTGCGTGGAATTACCGTATTTCTTAGCTAAAAAAAATGCTGTCATCAACGTGACAAATAAAGATGATCAGTGTTTTAAATGGGCAGTCACCTCCGCATTAGACCCTGTCAAAATGAACCCCGATAGAGTTTCTCATTACGAGGAGACTTCTAAAAATCTCGATTGGACCGGAGTGACTTTTCCAACAGAGTTAAAACACATCGAACGTTTCGAGGCTCAAAATCCCACCGTAGCGGTGAACGTCTTGGGATACGATGATGAAAAACGAACGATCTATCCTCTCAGACAGACTTCATATCTCGAAAGAGAAAAGATGATTATTTTATTATTGATTTTGAATGGTGACAATCGTCATTATTGTTGAGTTAAAAATCTGGTCCGATTACTGTCAAGACAAAATAATAAACATGAACATAAGATATGTTTATGTTGCAACTGCATGAACATGTTTCAGAGCGAAAAATCGTTAGCGAAACATCAGGAATATTGCAATGAAAATCAAGGTGTCGCCATTGAAATGCCCAAACCCAACACCATCATGAAGTTTGAAAATCACAATGGAATGTTAAAAGTACCATTCGTCGTGTACGCCGATTTCGAATGTTTCACCGCAAAAATGAGTTCCTGCCAACCTAACGCTCTTCAAAGTTACGTAGAAAGATATCAAAAACACATACCTTCAGGCTATTGCATTTACGTGAAATGCGCTTTCGACTCGCAACATGACATGGGTCCCTTCACCTACATGAAACAGTGCGAAGACGACGACGTGGCTCAAAGGTTCGTGGAAGAGTTAGAATCGAAAATTCAAATGTTATACGATAAATTCAAAACTCTGGCGAAAATGATCATCACGCGAGAGCAGCAGGATGAAAATAACAGAGCCACCGAATGTCACATATGCAGACAATCGTTCGACAATAATTCAGAGGAAAATAAGAAGGTCAGAGACAACGATCATTACACGGGTCTGTATCGTGGTCCGGCTCACAGCAAGTGTAATTTAAAATATCGAGATGCCGTTTTCTATCCGGTGATATTTCACAATCTCTCGGGTTACGACAGTCATCTGTTCATGAAAAATCTCGGCACCTCCCATGAAGAATTAAATTGCATCGTGAACAATGAAGAAAGATACATTTCCTTCACGAAATGAAAGCTCATGGAGAAGAAAAGAGTAATCGATGGAGAGACGTTGAAAGAAAAAACGAAATTCATTTGTAGAAGCATACGTTTCATCGACATTTTTAAATTCATGTCGACCACTCTGGAAAAATTAGTCGATAACATGAGCAAGGATAAATTTAAAATCACGAGCGAACATTTTGGAGAATGAATAGACGTCATGTTGAGGAAAGGGGTCTATCCTTATGATTACATGAACGATCTAAAGAGATTTGCCGACACTGCACTACCTTTGAAAAAAGATTTTTATTCGAAATTATACAAATCCAACATTTCCGATGAGAATTACGAACACGCTAAAAACGTGTGGAAATTATTCGATATGAAAACCATGAGAGATTATCACGATCTCTATCTAAAGACCAACGTTCTACTCTTGGCAGACGTGTTCGAAAATTTTCGAGACGTTTGTTGTCGAAATTACGACCTGGATCCGGCTTGGTATTTCACCACACCCGGTCTGGTTTGGGATGCTCTGTTGAAGACCACTGAAGTCCAATTGGAATTATTATCCGATGTGAACATGTTGCTCATGTTCGAAAGGGCTGCGAGAGGTGGTGTCTCGATGATCTCCCACAGATATTCTGAAGCTAACAATCCCTACATGAAAGAAGGTTTCGATTTGAAACGATTGAATAAATACATACAGTATTGGGATGCTAATAATCTGTACGGTTGGGCTATGAGTCATCCTTTACCGATTGGAAATTTCGAATGGGTAATGGAAAAGGAAGAGATGCAAAATGGAGAGACTATCCTTGCATTTTAGAAGTCGATTTAAATTATCCGGAAGAATTACACGATCTACACAATGATTATCCGCTGGCTCCCGAATGAATGGAACCAAACGAAGGAGATGAGGAAAAACTCATTCCTAATTTATCCAACAAACGTAACTACGTCATCTACAGCGAGAATTTGAAACAATACGTCGATTACGGCATGAAATTAGTTGACATACAGCACATCATTCGATTCGACGAAGAGCCTTGGATGAAAAAATACATCGATCTCAACACGAATCTCAGAATTCGAGCCGAGAACGATTTTGAAAAAGATTTCTTCAAACTCATGAACAACTACGTGTACGGTAAATCAATGGAAAACATCAGGTAGAGAACTGTCGTTCGACTCATCACGTCTGAGAAAAGAGCTAAAAAATTAGTGGCGAAACCCAATAACAAACACCGAACCATATTCGACGAAAATCTAGTGGCCGTTCACATGCAAAAGACACACCTGAAGTTCGACAAACTGTATTATCTTGGACCAATCATCTTAGATATCAGCAAGCGATTGATGTACGAGTTTCACTACGATTACGTCAAACGAAAATTTGGTGATAAAGCCAAACTACTGTTCACCAACATGGACAGTTTAGTTTATGAGATAGAGACGAAAGATGTCTACCGAGATATATCTCCGGACGTGGCTACGTGGATCGACACGAGCAATTATCCCGTCGATCACCCGTCCAACATTCAATCGAACGACAACAAGAAGATGTTAGGTAAATTTAAGGATGAGAGCGGCGGTAAACAAATCCTCGAATTCGTAGGCTTGAGACCCAAACTGTATGCTTATCGTCTAGAAGATGAAGAGATCAAGAATCGCAAAGGGGTTAAAGCGTGCATGGTGAAGAAAAACATCTCTTTCCAAGAGTATAAAGATTGTCTGTTAGGAAGTGGTCCAGTGTATAAGACTATGAAATCGATTCGAAGTGAAAATCACGACTTGTATACCAAAATAGTCAACAAGATTTCACTGACGGCCAACGACGATAAGAGATTCATGTTAGACGATAAAATAAGCACTTTGGCATGCGGACATTGGACCTTGGATCTAATTTTAGATGATAGGATTTCAGATATGATTGTGGATGATAGGATTCCAGAAAATCAAGAGGAATTAGATGGATTCAAGATTATGAAAGTCGAGGAATTAGACGGATTCAAGATTATGGAAGTCGATAGAGTTAGTTTAAAAAGAAAAATAAAAAAATAAAAAAAATAATGTCATTTTAGTGAATTATAATAAAATAAATAAATTTGAAAAAAAATATACACATTTATGAATAAGAAAATAGACACCTTCTAGGTAAGACGTAGAAGGTTTCGTCTTACCTAACGAACCCCTATCCAACATCGATCTGTCGAATGCGGCGAAGGATTTGAAAATCAATGATTTTCTAGGTGTGTTTTCCAGAGATGCCTTGCCGAAGAGAAGACCTCGACAATTGGAATGCAGAATTTTAAATCTAGACGATTTATCAGGTGAAGGCACTGACTGGGTGGCGTGGTTCAAGAACGGGAAGAAGAAGAATTATTATTTCGACAGCTATGGAATCTCACCACCGAAAGAAATCAAGAACTATTTCAACAAATCAATGGTTCGTTACAACACAGAACACGTGCAATCACCAGATCAAGTGTTTTGCAGACACATATGTCTCTACGTCTCAAGAGATGGTCTGAAGGCGATTGGTTTCAAGACATTCCCAATGATTTACATTAGAGAGAGATTTTTTTATAGTATATAAAGGTAAAAAAATTATTTAAAAAAATTTAATCGAATAAAAACGAAAAATAAAATAAGTGAAATAATTCATTTTTTAATAAACTGCGTTTGAAATATATTTTTTAAAACAAAAATCTCAAAACAACATGCCAGTCGATACATTTGGTAGAAGTGCTGATGAAAGTTGACCCAAAAAGAAGAGGAAGATGCTCGAAGTCGATGATGGTTACGACGTTGCCAACTTGGACAAACGTTATGTTCAGAGATACAAACCTCGAGAGGAACCTTTGAACATGAACGATAAGAAGCTCTACAATCTTCCCGAGTCGATAGATCTCGCAGATGCTGCGACTAAAAAATACGTCGACAGGGGGAACGCAGATTTCGAATGAATCATGCTAGATAATTACGTGGATAAAGCCATGACCGACGATCTCGATCTGAAATCTAAACATTAGGTGAACGTCGCAAATCCCATAGATCTCACCGATGCCGTGACCAAGAAATATGCTGACGACTCTCACGCGCATCAGCGAACGCCTGAGAAATAGATACGTTCAGAAAACGATGCACTCGGAACTGAACGCCAATTCTAACAAGATAACGAACGTGGCCACTCCCACAAATCCCAAGGACGTGGCGACCAAACACTATGTAGATCTGGAACAGAGAAAGTCTGATGGACGAGAAATGAAATCAGATCTGAATGCGGGATTCAACAAGATATTGAATCTGTCGAAGGTCGACGACATGAATGCGGACTCAACTGCAGTCAACAACGGCTACGTAGATTCTGCCGTGATACGATCACAAGAATACGTAGAATCACAAGTGGACGATCTCTACATGAACAAACAATCTGGTGGAACCATGGAGGGTGGTATCAACATGAATGGTGAGAATTTATTCGGACTCAATCACGATCCCGAATTCGATTCCAGCACGGTCAGCAAGAAGTACATGGATGACAACTCGGTCTGGAGAAAGGGCGACATCATGGAAGCTGAACTAGACATGGGCAGACACGCGCTCACGAATCTACCGGATCCCGTGAACATGACGGACGCCTGCACCCTGATTTCGGTGGTGGAAAGACTCAAATATGCTAGAAAATTGATCACCGTGTGGGCCGAGGAGGCCGGCACGTTAGAGGAGGGAAAAACCGAGTGGTCTTTCGGAAACGGAGGTAGCGGATTGAAACATGGTCAGGTGGGATATCCCATGCCGTTGGGAGGTGAAATCATTCGAATGGCTCTGGCTTCCTCTGATTTGAATAACAGAGCGGTCGTCAATCTCGTGGTGAATGGAGTAGAGAGCGATAAGAAATACAGTGTCGAAAAGACTGAGAATCAACACGCGAATGTTAGCACGTTCGGCATGCCTCTCAACGTGAACGCCGGAGACAGGATTAATTTCGTTGCGAAAACCAATAATCCCAAAGCCTCCAGTTCCGTGGTGAGTTGAACAAGATCCTTTGAACAAACAGTGAATGCGTGGAAATAATTAATTAAAAAAAAAATAATGAGTGATTATTAAAAACAAAAAAAAAAAGTAATGAGATTTAGAAAGATGTTCAATCTCTCTAGATCTCATTACTTTTATTTTTTGGGGGGTGTTTGTTTTAATACGTTATTTCTCATAATGTTTCATCTCGTGAAATTGGATCACCTATCTCGAAACGCGCGTCGACATCTATTTTAGCATTTCGAAGAGCTTTTATAAATTCTCGAAAAGCAGTCGGTCCTCTATACGTCAACATGTCTAAAAGTTTTCTGGTCTTATCTTCTATCAAGATTTTACTTTCGATTTCACGTCTCATATAATCAGTCAATATCAAAGGTTCTCTTTCGACTAAAGTGTCTAGAATTATTGCTAACGAATCTTGCGAAATATTTTTAATCAAAACACGTCTGTTTCTTCTTAAGTATTCTCTTTCTTTATCATTCATTTTTATAATAATTTTTTAAAATTTTTTTTATTTATATTTTTTTTTTTTTTACACACACGTCTCTCATCAAATGATCGACATCTTATTTCCATCAGATTCGAATTGTAATTCTCTGTTCGACAGGACCAGGGTGAAGGCTTCGGTTTTTCTTGGCACATTCCTATTGAATTGCATCTTGATCTGATTGTCTAAGACGCTACTCTTGAGTCATTCACTCTGTTTACTGACGTCGAATACGAACATGGGATACATCGACTTGTATTCGCCGGGAGATATGTTAGGGTTGCTCATCAATTCATCTAGACCATGATACTTCTTTTTAAAATCAGCGGCGTCGCCGTACAGTCTGCAGAAATCGTTCTTGTTGAACGACGCATTGTAATCGATTGCTGGATATCTCGTGGTGTTCAGAAACACTTGCATGTTTCTCAAACTGCAGTGATCGAACAGCGACGCATTCTTTTCCTGAGACCCATCCTTATCAGTCTGAAACGCAACCACGATGAAACGCGGTCTCTCAGAAGCGGATTTCACCGTCAATCTCCAATCGAAGTGATTCATGGAGGGTGGAATGCTAGCCGTGTCACACTGTCTAATTCTAAATCCCACAGGTAATTTACTCTTGGATTCTATGATCTTGTAGAGACGCGTTTTTTCCACGACAGAAGGCTCCACGTGCAGAACGAACCACGATATCTTCTGTAGAGTTAACTTACCCGCATCGTTCGCAGGGAGTCTCACTATTGCGTCGTCGTTTCCTTTTCGAATCAACATCAGATTGTGTTTGAATCCGTACATGATCTTGTTGTATTCGTCCGCGAATCCGAAGATGTGTTTCAAAGGTATCCTGAATGAAAACGTTCCTTTAGGTCTGGACGTCTTGACAATGTAGTCGAATATCGCGGCGGCGCCGGCGCTAGCAGGGCCGATGGTGTCTTTCATCCACAACTGATTAAGTCCTCTGGATTTCGAAATATCATCAGGATACGCCAAGAGTCTGAACATCGTGGTGGCCTGACCGGGATGAAACACAGATTCTATCTCTTGCCCGGATAGCATGTATTTTATATTACTGAATAGATGCATGATTCCATTATTGGCTAGAGTAACCGTGTCGTCGTCGGCGTAGTCGCTCCCATCTTCCTTGGTGAGACGTCCCTGCACCACTATGTAACTCTCGCTAGGATGAACGAATAGATCTTGAGTTTCGACGTTAATTCTTATCTCTCCCGCATTGTTCAAACTCGTTCCGGTTACCGGTTCGTCTTCGTGAACCTTATATTCTTGAATACTTCCATCTTTCACTATGCTTTGTGCTATATCTAGTATATTTGCCATTTTTATAGGGTTTTTTTGTTTGTTTATTAATTAGCTTGCTTTTTTTTATCCAAAAAGTAGTTTTAATTATTTTTTATTATTATTTCTCTCTCCTATATATATATGTGTAAACAAGAAATGTTAAAGAGAGTAAATAAAAGAAATTTGTTTTTCTTTATCAAAACTTTGTCTTCTGTAATTGTTGTTCATAAAACTTTCCAATGATCTCTTCTCCATCCAAAGCTTCGATTTCATAAGTCACCGGATCGGTGTGAAATATTTTGATTATCACGAAGATATCCGAGGTCCATCGAGGAGTATAACCCTTTTCGAAGTGCTTCTTATGAGCGTAGATTCTCACTCGATCGCCGACTGCAAATTTTGGCGTTCTAGACTTCTTCCTAATCATAGATCTCTCAGGATATAAATTCACGTAGACCCGTTTTTCGTTTCGAGGATCGCTAGCTTCCGCGGGAGTCATCTTGATCGATCTGTGTCGCGTGTTGTTGTAATCTTTAACCAGACCGTTCAGAGCATATATGTATTTCTTGGTCGAATTCGCCGTGAAGTATCTATGCATCTTTTCCTTCATCGTTCGATTCCAACGTTCCACCACGCTGGCTTTCTCTTCGTTTTCGATCGAGTAGAGGTCGACTAATCGATGAACGTGCTTGTTGTAGAATTCCTTTCCCTTATCCACCCACAATTTATTCGGTTTTCGAGAAGACGAGTCGAACACGCTCTTCAGAGCCTCGGCCACGCAAGGTCCCGATTTATTCTTCAAAGCTCTGATCCAACCGTATTTGGAAAACATGTCGATGACTGTCAATAGATATTTGACACCCTCGTTCCACCTCGAAAACGATCTCATGTCGACCAAGTCGGCAGACCAAATATTATCCAAACCCTTCACGAACACCCTTCTCTTTCGAAATTTACGCATAATGAGTTTGTGTAACTCCTCGGACAATTCGCTCGTCAATAATCGTTTCTTCTTCTTTTCAGATGCACTTTTTTTTTTGAACACCCCATCCGAATCGACGTTTCGCACCGATCAGATTGTTGACCAGCGAACGTTCTATCTTCTCTCTCCTGGTCGGATTCGATATGCCTCTCAATTTCCCAACATGTTTTTATCGCAGACATCGTTGCAAATCTTGGTGTCAGGATGTCCGGCTTAGCACAGATCGTGATCATACGCGGCCGCGTCCACCCTATTCACAGGTTTGCTCCAAGATTTAGGAGTCAGATCGGCGTTGAGTCTCTTGTTCAATTTCGTTCCAGGTCCCGTGAAACTGTGACCAGGCAGATGCATTTCGAAAGAAAGATTATTGATCATTTTATTCACGATGCCTTTACATTTGCTCGCGTTCTTTTTTTTTTGACGAACCGAGTCTTGATAGAACCACACACGTCGCAAATTCCGCGAAGCATCTGTCTGTCGTTTTTAGTTCGTACTTCTCGAGAATTACTCGTCTCGGTAACTCTTTTACACTTTACGCAATACATTTTTTTTGAGAGTTATTTAAATTAATTTCGTTTTTATTTTATATATAAATTTAATATTTCTTTTTTTAAAAATTCTGTTCTTATTATATATATATTTTTTTTCAATCGCTGCTCTTGAGTTCTATCATCCTACTGAATTCCTCCCTGGCCTCTTTCCTCCCTTTTTCCATGAGAGAATCCTTCATCTCTTCCTTGATGATCTGACGAGTCTTGATTCTCACGGCTTCTTTCATGGCTTTGTATTTCGTTTTCTTGCCCAATATCGTGAAGTTTTCTCCGTCCGATATCCTACCGTCTTTCAACGCCATCGAGATCATTTCGGATATCGTGTCGACCTTGAAGTCGGCCAAGACGCGAATCTTGTCGTGTTTCCTCGCCTTCAGATATAATTTCTTACTCAAAAAGTTTCCAAGCATGCTAAACAATCCGGCGGCGAGAGCCACTCCTTCTACGATCAACACGATCGGAATGCCGACCGCGGTCGACAACAATCCGATGCCGGCCGCGTGTAAACCCATGGAAATCGTGATGAGTGTCGTGTCGACCGCGTTGACGAATTTCAGGAAACGCGAATACTTCTTCTTGAGAGAACGGCGAGAATCTCTCTCTCGAGTTAGATACGCTTGGATTCTCTGATTTGATCGATGCGATACCTCTCTCCTCTTTCTTTTTCTTCTAGCGACGGTGCCGTCGGCAAAACGCCATTCGGCTTCTCGTCCTCATCGTCATCTAACGTCGGATACAATTTATTTCTGATTCTCATTTTTTTGTGTTTTTTTTCTTTATAATATTAGATAAAAAATTTATGTGTGTATTTATTTTTTATTTTCTATTCTCCCTTATTTTATATCAACGAGAAAAACTTAGACGTATGCTTCATTGAACAATAATTTCATGATGCATCCCTTGTCTTCTAAAGTCAGACTTCTACGCGCCAATTTCAGTTCTTCCGAAACTGTGGGCTTGTCTCGATCCTTACAGAAGAGTAATCTCTTCCAAAGCGCGATCACTTCGTCGATTTGAACGCGTTCGAACGCTGGTTCGAAATACTTGACGACCATATCTTCCCTTTCCATCGTCAGACACGAATGATTCTCGTGATCGAAGTATAGGTGATCCCGACATCCGACGCATCGTTCTAACAAGAGGCGACTTAGTTGTTCGTTCACACAGAATGCGTAGGCTCTCATCAGCATTTTTAAAAGAAACCTTGCCCTAATAGTCTGGGAAGCGCTCATGATTTACGTATTTTTTATTATCTATTCGATTTGATATATTTTATTTTTTTAAATATATAAATATCAATCACTTTTTTTATTTCCCACTTTTTTATGTCCTCTCCTCAAAACCGATTCTATCACGATTCACCTCTCATAAAACTCAAGAGATGAAATCGGCAAATCGCGCCCTATACCGTCCCAAACGCGATCGGGAACGTGGCAGTGGTTTTGCCGATTCGACATCACCTTTTTTCCATGTACCGTACATAGGTCGATTTTTTGATCTGGAATGTTTCCCCGATCGGATCGCACTTTAACCGTTCAAATACCCGTTGGTGAACGTATACCTACTTAGGTGATACAGAATCGGCAAACCGCTTTTTGATGCTGATACAGAATCGGCAAAACGTTTTTTGCTCGCGTTCACCAACGATGGATCGATGGTCTAATCCTCGATGGGAACGTAGAGAACAAATTTTTAATCATATTTTCTTAAAATTTCATACATTTTTTTCACTCTTGATCGACGTGTCGAATGTACGCGTTCGCCAACGGGTATTTTGAACGTTAAAAGTGCGATGTAAAACGATGGCCGATTCTGTATCACCAAAAAAACCGACATTTTGTGTACTTGTACACGATTTTAACACTAAATCCTATGGAGGTGTACATCGATGTACGTGTACATGTACAAAATCGTGTACAAGTGATATGGAATCGGCCTATTATACCTACTGACGACACTTGCAAACAAAATTCTTGAATAACTATTTTTTTCATTTTTTGTCTCAGAAACATAGGTTATGACCCCTCATTGGAACGAGCTCGTTCCAAAGAGGGGTCATCATAACCTATGTTTTTGAGGCAAAAAGTGAAAATATAATGAAAATTAATTGGTGATTTTTGAGAATAGCGCTGGCCGGTTTCGGCGGTACGTTGGGTAAAGGGTTAAATCCCGAGTTACAATGTGGGAAACAACTGCTATACAAAGAGAAAAAGTTAAGCACTCCCAATATAAAGACCAATACAATTTCATTGTGACAATCAACGATAATGTCAACAGAGATAAAGCCCAAATTAATTATTTGTCGATATGGGGCCACTACTCTGGACAAAATGTAGCGCCACAACACAGCACAATATGCACGTGCCTCTTAACTCCCATGATTTTTTCAAAATGCAGTATGATCATGCTTTACAATTTCGTTATTAAAGACAGAGTTTACAAATGATTCACCATTACCTTGCACAATGGCACGGAGGAGGTTATTTGAGACGCAGAGATGGCAAATTATTGGCCTCCATTCTGCAGAAATGTCCTTCAAGCAATTGGACAACAAACAGGCTACCATTTTTCTGCCATTAGCAGGCTCGTCAGAAAAGATGCTCAGACTCATGATGTGAAGGACCTTCCACGTTCGGTACGCCCTCTCGTGACGTCACAACGGGAAGACAGATAACTCATATGGCTGGTAAGAGGTCTGCCATTTGCATCAAGCACAGTCCTGAAGCGTCAATGTCTACCACTTCGCCCTTTGAGCACCAACACGCTAAAGAGTAGATTGAAAGCCGCTGGATTGGCTTCCAGAAGGGTCATCAGATGTCCTCTGTTGAAAAATGACCACCAAACAAGGCGATTGATCTGGTGTTAAGCAAGGAGGGCATGGAACTTGAGGTCATGAAGGAGAATCCACTGGTCCGATGAAAGCCGCTTCCTGCTTCATGTCAAGGATTGTCGAGTGAGAGTCTGGAGGCGTTGACATACAGCTTATACCCCCTAGGAATATCCTTCCCATGATTTCTTATGGTGGTGGACCAGTGATGGTGTGGAGATGCTTCTCACATGACTGTAAGTTGTACCTGGTAACCATACAGGGCAATTTGACAGGTGAAAGGTACATCCAATTGTCGTTCCTCATTTTAACAATCACCCTTTTGCGACTATACCAGAGTTAATGAATGGCAATGGCACACCTCATTGTTCCTATGCAGCGACAGCCTTTCTCCATAACAATGCTGTGACTCGGATTATATGGCCAGCTATGAGTCCAGATTTGGACCCTCTGGTGCAAACTTGGGACATCTTAGGTCCTCGTATTCAGGCACGGGACCCTCCTGTACAGAACCTGAGGGAATTGGAAGCAGCTTTACACGAGGAATGGCAGCGTATACCCATGTTTCAGTTTCAAGCCTTGTTAGGTGTATGAGACGAAAGGTGCAGGCTGTCATCCGAACACATGGAGTTACTGACTCTTTCATGCTTGTAAACACTCTACATGAGCTCTGTGACAAACATCGTCGTCTGTTGGCATTTGATAAACTATCCAGCTCCATAGTTAAAGGTCGTATTACTTTTTGTTAAAATCACCCCATCCGTTCGTCATTCTATACAGGAAATAACGTCTAAGTGAATTCGTCAAATGATTGTTCTTAACCCTTTACCCAACGAAACGGCCAAAACCTGCCAGCGCTATTCTAAAAAATCGCCAAATAATTTTCATTATTTTTTCATTTCCTATCTCAAAAACATAGGTTATGACCCTTCGTTGGAACGAGCTCGTCGAGCTCGTTCCAACGAGGGGCCATAACTTATGTTTTTAAGACAAAAAAATTTAAAAAAACCAGCCATCGATACTTGATATTCAGATAGGTTTTTTCACGCGTGAAGTTTATACTTAATTCTCTAAGCAGATGGAAAATCGACTGTTGTGCAACAAGCCTCAACGATCGAAACTGCACGACAAGAGGTATTGAAGATAATTATCCATTTTCCACTATTAATAAAACAGTTCCAAATCAATATTTACAAAGATGCGATTCGATTACAACCAAATTCTGTCTTTCAAAATGTCAGAGGCGGCGGAGCCAGGAGGGCACAGGGGGGCAGGTGCCCCTCGAAGTTTTCCCATATAGATATGTTTCGCAGTTACACAATGAGTTAAAATGGGCTCCAAACGTGTCAATATACAGGCGTCCCTGTAACATTATTTGCAAATCCAAACAATATTTAGCCAAATAATCCTGCTTTCGGTGGCTTCGGCATTTCAGACATTTTTTGCAAGTGCTATCTGCTGCTTTGTGTTTGACAGTGAATTAAAATAGTTATGTAAAGCCGACATACTTACCTAAATAATGTGCTAAAATGAAAAATGGAAAGAAAGCACGAAGCAAGGTGGCCGTCATTGCAAAGTATCTCATCTGAATGCAGAATATATTTTGATTAACTCCTGTGGGCTAACTTCGCAACGATGCACACGAGACATAAAGTCGTGCGCACGAGAGAAAAAGTCGTGGGCACGAAATTTAAAGTCGCGTGCACGGTATAAAAAGTCGTGCGCACGAGCTAAACAGCCGTGTGCACGAGATAAAAAGTCGTGCGCACGAGATTAAAAATCGTACGCCTGAGAGTAAAAATCGTGCGTACCAGATAAAAAGTCGGGTGGACGAGATTAAAACCAAAATGCCATTACTAGTCATATTGGAAGAGAAAGGTTGCAGTTTCCAATTTTACTTTAGATTAGGACTCAGTTGTGATGAGATATTGCACTTTAATCACAGGGCTCCCATTTCAAAACACAAAATTGAACAACAAAAAAAAAAAACCCAGACATTTGAAACGCTTTTAAAAGAGCATGGTCTTTACAGGAGGAAAACGTATTCGAATTTATTTGATGTCATTTCGTTTATTAGATCTCAACTTGAATCATCTGTCCAGTTGCACGGATATAGATGGCTACACTTAAAACATAAGCAGGCGGGCTTTAATATTCCAACAGAACATGTTTGGATCGTCTTACAAACTATTGATGACCACGGTGTCGCAAGACGAAAACATGGGAAAAGAGATTAGTCTTTAAGGGGCCAAACTTTATCTGGCATATGGATTCGTACGGTAAACTGAAGCAATAGTAGCGGGGGAGGGGTGGACTTTGTTTATGCCCCCCCCCCCGAACCGGAATAACGCCTTCCAACAACTTTCAGCCAAAATTTCAAGAAGAAAGTAAGCCACTTACTAAGACACGAATCATTCGCTAGTGTACCTATGGTAAAATGAAAAGTATAAGCAAATGAGACTGGTTTATTATTAACTCTGCAGAGCTATGAGGAAAGAGTTGTTTGAAGCAAAATATACCTGTAAAATATACGTGATACTTCTACACAAAGATCCAGGAAATGTGTCTCGTTCTGAATGAGGAAGAGGAGTAGGAAATCGTCTCGCTTTTTGTCAGAGATGTGAGTGCGACGAAGCGAATAATAAAAGTTGCGAGATAAGTGGCTTGACCTCAGGGGCGAAATTTAGCGTCTTGTGTCGGCAGATGTATGAAGAAACCGCTTAGATAGATGAGATATATAGAATATACCCATAGTAGCTGGGTGTACCAAATGTTCGGCGCGCGGTTAACACCATTTCACCACGAGTGGTGAACATTTGGTATACAAAGCTACTTTGGGTATATTTTATTTATACCATGATCGTCAGATTATTAAGAATCGCTATTATTTTTTCTCGATTTTACTGAGCAGCAGACGCAAATACGTGCGAATTTGTTTTTGTTTACATGAGGATCGGTAGGCGGTACTTCCGCTGTCAGTTTTATCACCGAGACGAAATTGAAAAAGAAGGAGGACCTTTTTCATTTTACACAACATAATAACATACTATTTAGAGTTATGGATGCTTTATTAACACGAGACAATGCATATTTGTCAATTTTTGGCGTTTTATGGGGTAAACACATTTAAAAACGTAATAAATAACTGCCACTTTCGTTTCACTCTTCGCGAGGCGACGTGCAATAAATTTAGACATTCAGGTCGATGTCATGAAAGGTCAACTTGGATGTAGTTCCACTGTAGGTGTAAATTTTAACTACTGAAATCCCATTTCTGACGTGTTCACCACGGTTGGTGTGTAAAGCTAAAATTTATGTCATAGGATTTTCATGTATAGTAGAATAGGTAATCATGGTATAAATATAGACTATACCATAGAATCAGGTCTAGTATTGACGGCGGCGGTGGTAATGGGAAGACGACTAGAGCAAACGATAGTAGGTAATAATTGCCGATCTACGACCACTTGTACATGTACGTGTACAAACATACGCACCCGATGCGTTCACCAACGTGGAATTCAGTGTTAAATCACACGCTTGTTCACAAAAACTGTACATGGTGTTGAATCCCCCCCCATGTACAGTTGTGACTCCTAGATCGCACTTTTAACGTTCAAATACTCGTGGTGAACGCGTGATGAACGCGCGTTTTTAAAAAAAGGGTGAAATTGTACATCTTCACTCGTATCTTGTACGTAATTTTTCGTCGACGTTCCCATCGCAGATCAGACCATCGATCCATCGTTGGCGAACGCGAGCAAAAGCAAAAAATTCTGGGTCATCATCAAAAAACAGTTTTGGGGACTCTAGACCAGCGGTCCAGAACCCGCAATTGTGTTGAGACAGATGGTCCAGAACTCTCCCTTGTTTTTGAGGCGGTGGGTTTTTCCCATTTATGACGTCATTAGGGGAATTCCCCACTATGACAAAATTAAAATGCATTTTCCGCTCAATTAGGTTTTGAGTGGTAAAATTTTTAATATATTCATGATAGCAATCGCAGTCATCAAAAGGATTGTCTCTTAATTCGACACTCAGTGAATTGATGTGTGAATGAAAAATCTGTTGACAAATGTAAAAACTACTATCAAAATGCGTTAAATCAGAAACCGGCTTGTCAGGTACTGTTTAAACGTATTTTTTAAACTTCAATTAACACAGTCAGTTGAGATGTGAATATTTTCAGATTATTATATATTAAGACGGAAAGAGTTTTTTATTACTTAAAACATAAAAAAAATATAATTAAACATTTAATTTTGAAAATAATAAAAACAATTAAAACGAAAGATGTTTTTACAGATGGATCCTAGACGCCGAGATTTAATTTTAGGCGAGTATGAACGTGCTAAGAAGAGCATTCAGTCTGCTGACAGAAGCAGACGTCTTGGTGAGATGGAACTCAGACACGAAGCCACAAAAATGTTTAAACCCGTGACGGAGGGTCAAGAGCGAAGCAGGAAGGAGATAGTCGACGAATTGAGACCCATAAAGGAGAGTTCTTTGAGAATGGGTTCGTTGCCTCTTAGTTTTGGAAATCGGTATTCCGTTCAATCTACATCGGATTACGTTCCCACGGGAATTCAAACAGATATGAGCGAGAGCGACACTGATACGGCTTCGACTATCACCACTAGTAGCGTCGCATCGTACGATGATGATGGCGGTAAGAGAGATCAGTAGTATGGAATTTATAAGGATTCTGAGGGTAGAACTTTTGTAGGTGATACGAAGTGGAAATGGATGATGATGAATTGATCGTGGGTTCGAATAAATATAAAGTAACTGATGGTCTGCGGAGATTGCTCCTTTACGACAAGCCCGGCGATTACACGGAACAGGATTTCGACAATTACGGAGACATTCTGGTCCAGACCCACGCCATGAAGAGAAATAACGATGCCAGAGAGACGAGACCCAAAGCCAACAGAGGTTACAAGTGGACGAAAGTGGTGAAACCCATATGGGACATGAACAAGAAGTTCGTCGAATCGGTGACTGGGAAAGGGGTGAAAACCACTTTTCTTCCGAGCGATTCCGACGCTCTGTCTCAGAGATTGAGTTTGTTGATGGCGACCAGACGGGCTGGTAACACGGGATTAGATAATCAGATAGTTGCTATATCTGACGAATTGTAAAGACAGATGGTTTTGAATAAAAACCAGTATAAAAGGCTGATGAACGAATTGAAGGATTGATGTGTATATAATAAGCAGAGAGAAACAAACAAACAAACAAACAAAAATAAAACAGTAAATTCTTACACTAGAATAATAAAAGTATTTAAAAACGACAAAACGATTTACCAGTGAAAAAAAAAAAAAAAAAAATATATCATAAAAATAAAATATGTTGGTGATAAAGAACAGGGGATACGTCAGAACTTACGTTCAAGGCGGTTCTGGCATCGTCGATTCTATAATGCGAACGTTCACGAGCAATGCGGGTAGAAAACTCGCATCGACCGCGTTTGAGGTCGGTAAGAAGACGGCTTTGGATGCTGGTAAGAAAGCCGCTTCCGAAGCCAGTGGTAGGATAGCTTCTGTGGCTGGCAAGAGGGCAGCCGACGCGTTGATCGACAAGTTGATCAGTCCGCCAGCGAAGCGAGCTGCGTTAGAGCGAACACCGAAAAGTTGGAAAGATTTTAAGGATGCTGTGGTGCCCATACAAGATTTAGCCAAAATGACGAGTGGATCCGGATTGAAGAGAACTCGCGACGGTGCGATATAAATAAATAATAATAACATTAAAAAACAGAGTTTGAAAAACATAAAAAAAAAAAAAATTGTGCTTGAAAAGAATCTAAAATAACAAACAAAATAAAACAAAGATGAACATTAAAGATATGTTTTGGAACAACGCCGCGACCAAGAGGTCGAATAACGAGTTCTTTCACAAGAGCATAAGAGGCTTGATAGTGGGAAAATCGAATTGTGGAAAGACCAATCTGTTGATGAATCTGTTGTCCCGACCCGACTGGTTGGATTACGACAGATTGTTCGTGTTTGGCAAGAGCTTGTTTCAACCCGAATACAGATTGCTTCGAGAGTGCATGGATCGCAGATTGCCCAAGGACGTCATAGCCAGAATCTTTGACAGTAGGGAGGAATTCGACAAGAGTGGAGCTCCACTCTCGACCATTTTGGACGGTGCGGCGACGGAGCTGATGAAGAGAAGTGCATCTTCGAACGTCGAGTGTCGATTTTATGAGAACGCTAGCGACGTTCCGGATCCTAGAGAACTGAAATCGGAAGATAAGAATCTCATGATTTTCGACGATCTGCTTTTGGAGAGACAGAACTTATGCGAATCGTATTACGTTAGGGGTCGACACAGCAACGTGGACTGTTTCTACCTGTCGCAGAATTATTTTTGATTGCCCAGACAGACGATAAGGTAGAACGCTAATTTTCTATGTCTCTTTCGCCAAGATCTCAAGAATCTCAATCACATCTACGGCGATCACGTCGCAAACGACATGAGCGCTGCGGAATTCAGGAGATTCTGCAAGAGAGTTTGGGATGGTGGACTTTACAATTTCGTCGTGATCGATTTGACAAGCGAATTTAATCGCGGAAAATATTGGTGCGGATTCGACAAGTTTTATGTTTCCGATGATAATAATAAGATAGAGCGTGAAAATGAAAAAAAAATTTAGAAAAATAATAAATCTTCAAATAATTAGTTTGAATAAAAAAATAAAATAAAATTAAATATAATGTTCGAACATGGAGAATTGTTAGAACGGATAGCCGAGAATACGGCTGCGAAACAATCCATTCAAATCGTGGTGAGTGGCGATTTGACTCGATTCGCTACGAAATTCGAACCTGCCATCGAATTCAATAGAGAGAAAAGATACCAGATGGCGTTGGTGAATCTGGAGACTTATTATTCCTTTCCCAACGTCACCGAAAATAATAACTCGTTCAAGTATTCCGACGGAACGGATTGGTTGGAGATTCGAATTCCCAAAGGGAGTTACGACATAGACGATTTGAACGATTACATTCAGACGTGAATGAAGACGGATGGAAAGGGAAGCAACAAGATCAGACTCGCTCCCAATCCTAATACCTTACAGACGATGTTGGATTTGGAAGATAATTTTCAAGTGGATTTCAACACGGACGATTCTATAGGCAAGATGTTGGGATTCGATCGAAAGATGTATCGAGGCCACGCGGCATCTGAAAATAAGGTCGACATTCTCGCTGTCAATAGCATTCTGGTGAACGTGGACATGATTGCTGGAAGCTACGTGAATGGTAGCACTCAACCGACGATCTATTCCTTCTTTCCAAACGTGTCACCGGGTTATAAGATCGTGGAGCGACCTCGAAATTTAGTTTATCTACCAGTGATTTTAGACACGTTGTATAGTCTCAAAACCACGTTGATGGATCAAAATGGTGAACTGTTAGATCTTCACAGAGAGAGAGTGACGATACGATTTCACATAAGAGAAATATAAAAGCAAAAAAAAAAAAAAATATTATATATATAGATAACAAAAATAAAATAAATGGCAAAATTAATTTTTACAAAATTATTTTAATATAATTATTAAACAAGAAACAATTGAAGTAAATATATTTAAAAAAAAAAACAAAACAGAATTATGACAGAATACGTGGTTAAAAACGTGAACATATCTGCAGGACAGAGGAAGAAACTTAAGAGAGCGTTAACAACTCGAGGCGAGGCGGTGAGATTCAAATTCACTCACGAAGATCTGACGAGAGGCGGTCAGGATTCGATCGCCTGGACCAGAAGTCAAATCAAAAGGATGGAGAAAGCGATTCGCGATGGAAGAGGGTTGACGGTGAGAATGAGTCCCGCTCAATTGAGATACAATTTGAGAACGAAAGGTGGTTTCCTACCGCTATTGGCAGGAATAGCCGCAAAAGCATTACCCTTCGCCGCAAAGGCGCTACCCTTTCTCGGAAAGACTCTCGGCGTGGGAGCTCTCACGGGACTCGCTAGTTCGGCAGTTGAGAAATTAATGGGTGGCAGCGGACCGTTTTTGAAGAAGGGAGGAGCCGTGTGTCGCGTCCACGTAGACGACAGCGGTAAAGGATTGTATCTAGAACGCGTTAGAGGTGGCAACTCTCTGAGAGAAAACGGTCTCTATCTGAAGAGTGGACGGAACGTCGAGCGACTCGGCAAGGGTTTGTTGCTCGGTGAGAATTCGCCATTTAAGAACATACCGATTTTGAATATGTTATTATAATATAAAATTATATAAAATATATAAAATCATAGAAAGTATAAAATAATATATTTAAAATGGATAAAAAGGTGGAGAAACAAATTTATCACCTGGATGAAAAGGTGGAGAAACAATTTGACGATAATGACGAACATCGCGAGCCAGAGAGCGAAAAAATAAAAAAATGGTTAGACGCTAATGATGGATATCTAAGGAAAGAACTAATGAAAGAGATAGATGAAGCATGGGATAGACGGTTGAGAATGAGACGATGCTTTCCACGGTCACCACTACCTTCTGAAGAGAATGGTAATGATGCGAGTGTTACCAAGAGATGCACAACATTCGTTCATAATTATGATTCGGATAAACAAAAATGTTAGCATAAACGTATCACATCACAAAGAAAAAGAAAAAAAGAAAAAGAAGAATCAACGCTGAAATTTGAGAGAAAAGGAAACGTTATTATAATATATTATGATGATAGTGAAGAAGAAGGAAAACAAAAAAAAAAAAAAAAAATGTAATGAGATCTAAAGATGATCTTATTTTTTTTTTTTTTTCATTTTTCTTCGCTAAAAAATCAATCACTCTATTGTTTATATTTCCAAGTCCGTTATTAGCATGTTGACTCTCGTGTCTTCTCCTTTTTCGAAAACGTGTTGAATGTTTATCTTTACTCTTTTGAGTTTTTTTACATCGGTCAACTCGCTCTCACCACCCAATTTCTTCAGGAGTTTGAATGAGATGTTTGGAAATATATAATTTCCATAGGGCAATGACAAATCGTCCTTGTCGAATTCTCTATCTTCGGCGATGACGATGTTCTGCAGATCGCTTTGGTACTCGTAAATCAAATCGAGCGTGGCTTCGTCCAATTTCAAAGGCATCTTATATTTCTCGTATTTGTGGTCTAAGCCCTTCATCTCGACCTCGTTCAATTCGATGGGATCGTGTCGTTGTATTCTATAGATTTTATGACCGAATTTCTTATACGTTTCGACTCGTTTCAATTTCAATTCGCATCTTTTAGGTGTTGTTGTCTTCATGATTGATTATTTAGTATTTAAATAATAATTTGTTTAAAAAGTTTTTTTTTTTTTACTCTTTATATATATAAAAAAGTTGTTTTTTTTAATTTTTAATTTTCTTTAATGTAAAATTTTTTTAGTAAAAGTTTTTTTTCTCTTTATATATATATAAAAAGTTAAATTTTTTATTTCAATCTCTCTATTGTTTATATTTCCAAGTCCGTTATTAGCAAGTTGACATTCGTCATTTTTCCACATACGAAAATGGTGTGAATGTTTATCTTTACTCTTTTGAGTTTTTTTTCATAGGCGAATGCGCTCTCACCACCTGATTTCTTCACGAGTTCGGGTGAGATTATTGGATATATGTAACCTCCATAGGACAACAATAAATCACCCCTATCGAATTCTCTGTCTTTGGCGACGATGATATTAATCAGCAGTTCGCTTTGGTACTCATAAAGCAAATCGAGTGTGGCTTCATCCACTTTCAAACACATTCGATATTTGTGGTAGTAGCGCTCTAAGTCCACCATCTCAACCTCATTCAATTCGATGGGATCGTGTGGTTGTAATGTATAGATATTAAAACTGGATTTCTCATACCTTTCGTCTCGTTTCAATTTCAATTCGCATCTTTTAGGTGTTGTTGTCATGATCGATTATTTAGTTTTTTATGAATTCTTGCAAATAATGTATATTTTAAATTTTGTATTAAAAAAATTGAATTTAAAATTTAACTTTTTTTTTTTTTTTCTATTATATATATATATAAAAAGAGTAAAAAAGCAAAACTTTTTTTAACAAATTATTTAATACAAAATTCCAAAAAAAAAAAATAAAATATTCTTACAAATGAAGCAAACAGATAAAACAATGGTAAATTTAAATGAGAAAACCATACCTCAATTAAACGAGATTTGTAAACTATTAGAAATTTCAGATTTCAGAAATCATAGAACTAAATAAAAAAAAATTGATGTCATACAAGAATATTTGCGAAACGCTAGAAAAGCAAACGAAATGTCGACAGCAACGACGTCAAAAGATGCATCGGTTGTGAAAAATAAGAAGACGACTAAACGAAAAGCCGTTGAAGAACATCAAGTTTCCAAAGAAAAGAAAAGAAAAACTAAAACGAAAACGAGTGATGCACTTCAGATTCAAGACAAACGAGATATATCAAGCGAAATTCAATGAGCAATCAACGAAGAGAAAGTAGAAGAATATGTAACACGACTCATTGCGGAACTATTCCAATCAAAACCCATAGAACGGGAGAGGGCGATCAAAGGCATTTTTAAAACTTTTGACGTGATTCCCTCATTGAAGAAAGTCAATCCGAAATTGTTCATGGAACGGGTGAAGAAAGAAGTATTGGATTTGTTTCGCGAATACATGAACGTGGGATTAAAAGTTAAGATGATACTCCATTGTATAATGAATAAAATCGACGTGAAGTCCGGCGAGAGCAACGTGAAAAATGCATATTTCAGATCTAACATCGAACCCGTATTTCGAGGTTCAGATCTATCGGACATTTTCAAAAAGATGAAAGACAAGATGTTGACGTCTCTCGTGAATTATCAACATGAAGGTAGTAATTGGACGTTCGGTGAGGTGTTGAAACTCGAAATTCACATGAATAAAAACGAACCGTTGAAAGGATCTTCCTACTTGGAATTACCGTATTTCTTGACTAAGAAACACGCCGTGGTCAACGTGAGAAATAAAGATGATCAGTGTTTTAAATGGGCAGTCACCTCCGCTTTATACCCTGTAGAAATAAACTCTGATAGAGCTTCTCGTTACGAGGAAACTTCTAAAAATCTCGATTGGACCGGAGTGACTTTTCCAACAGAGTTAAAACATATCGAACGTTTCGAGGTTCAAAATCCCACCGTAGCGGTGAATGTCTTGGGATACGACGACGAAAATCGAAAGATCTATCCTCTTAGACAGACTTCGTATCTCAGAAGAGAAAAGACGATTATTTTATTATTGATTTCGAATGGTGACAATCGTCATTATTGTTGGGTTAAACATCCGAGCCGATTACTGTCGAGACAAAATAATAAACATAAACATAAGATATGTTTATGTTGCAACTGCATGAACATATTTAAGACTGAAAAATCATTAGCGAAACATCAGGAATATTGCAACGAAAATCAAGGTGTCGCCGTCGAAATGCCCAAACCCAACACCATCGTGAAGTTTGAAAATCACAATAGAAGGTTAAAAGTACCATTCGTCGTGTATGCCGATTTCGAATGCTTCACCGCAAAAATGAGTTCCTGTCAACCCAACGCTCTTCAAAGTTACGTCGAAAGATATCAAAAACACATACATTCGGGCTATTGCATTTACGTGAAATGCGGTTTCGACTCGCAACGACATGGGTCCCTTCACCTACACGAAACAGGGCGAAGACGACGACGTGGCTCTAAGGTTCGTGGAAGAGTTAGAATCGAAAATTTAAATGTTATACGACAAATTCAAAACTCCGGCGAAAATGATCATCATGCGAGAGCAGCAGGACGAAAATAACAGAGCCACCGAATGTCACATATGCAGACAATCGTTCGACGAGAATTCGGAGGAAAATAAGAAGGTCAGAGACCATGATCATTACACGGGTCTGTATCGCGGTCCGGCTCACAGCAAGTGTAATTTAAAATATCGAGATGCCACTTTCTATCCGGTGATGTTTCACAATTTCTCGGGTTATGACAGTCATCTGTTCATGAAAAATCTCGGCACCTCACACGAAGAATTAAATTGCATCACGAACAGCGAAGAAAGATACATTTCCTTCACGAAATGGAAGCTCATGGAGAGGAAAAGAGTAATCGACGGAAATACGTTGAAAGAAAAAACGAAATCCATTCGTAGATTCATACATTTCATTGACAGTTTTAAATTCATGTCAACCGCTCTGGAAAAATTAGTCGATAACATGAGCAAGGATAAATTTAAAATCACAAGCGAACATTTTGGAGAATGAGTAGACGTCATGTTGAGGAAAGGAGTCTATCCTTACGATTACATGAACGATCTAAAGAGATTCAAAGACACCGCACTACCTTCAAAAGATGATTTTTATTCGAAATTATACGAATCCGACATTTCCGACGAGAATTACGAATACGCCAAAAACGTGTGGAAATCATTCGATATGAAAACCATGAGAGATTATCACGATCTCTATCTGAAGACTGACGTTCTACTCTTGGCAGACGTGTTCGAAAATTTTCGAGACGTCTGTTGTCAAAATTACGATCTGGATCCCGCTTGGTATTTCACCGCACCCGGTTTGGCATGGGATGCTCTGTTGAAGACCACCGAAGTCCAATTGGAATTATTATCCAACGTCGACATGTTGCTCATGTTCGAAAGGGCTGCGAGAGGTGGCGTCTCGATGATCTCCCACAGACATTCTGAAGCTAACAATCCCTACATGAAAGAAGGTTTCGATTCGAAACAGTCGACTAAATACATACAGTATTGGGACGCCAATAATCTGTACAGTTGGGCTATGAGTCATCCTTTACCGATTGGAAATTTCGAATGGGTGAAGGAACCGGAGGGATGCAAAAATGGAGAGACTATCCTTGCATTTTAGAAGTCGATTTGAACTATCCGGAAAAATTACACGATCCACACAACGATTATCCGCTGGCTTCCGAGACGAGGAAAAACTCATTCCCAATTTATTTAACAAACGTAACTACGTCGTCTACAGCAAGAATTTGAAACAGTACGTCGATTACGAGATGAAATTAGTCAACATACATCGCATCATTCGATTCGACGAAGAGCCTTGGATGAAAAAATACATCGATCTCAACACGAATCTCAGAACTCGAGCCGAGAACAATTTCGAAAAAGATTTCTTCAAACTCATGAACAACTGCATGTATGGTAAATCGATGGAAAACATCAGGAAGAGAACCGACGTTCGACTCGTCACGTCTGAGAAAAGAGCTAAAACATTAGTGGTGAAACCCAATTACAAACACCGAACCATATTCAACGAAAATCTAGTGGCCGTTCACATGCAAAAGATGCACCTGAAGTTCGACAAACCGTATTATCTTGGACCGATCATATTAGATATCAGCAAGCGATTGATGTACGAGTTTCACTACGATTACGTCAAACGAAAATTTGGTGACAAAGCCAAACTACAGTTCACCGACATGGACAGTTTAGTTTATGAGATAGAGATGAAAGATGTCTACTGAGATATATCTCCGGACGTGGCCGATTGGTTCGACACGAGCAATTTTCCCGTCGATCACCCGTCCAACATTCAATCAAACGACAAGAAGGTGTTGGGTAAATTTAAGAACGAGAGCGGCGGTAAACAGATCGTCGAATTCGTGGGCTTGAGACCCAAACTGTATGCTTATCGTCTAGAAGATGATGAAGAGATAAAGAAGTGCAAAGGAGTTAAAGCGTGCGTGGTGAAGAAAAACATCTCTTTCCAAGAGTATAAAGATTGTCTGTTAGGAAGTGGTCCAGTGTATAAGACCATGAAATCAATTCGAAGCGAAAATCACGACTTGTATACCGAAATAGTCAACAAGATTTCGCTGACGGCCGACGACGACAAGAGATTCGTGTTAGACGATAAAATAAGCACTTTGGCACTCGGAAATTGGACTTTGGATCTAATTTTAGACGATATGAATGGAGATGATTGGATTCTAGATGCGATTGTGGATGATAAGATTCCAGATACGATTGTGGATGATAGGATTCCAGAAAATCAAGAAGAATTAGATGAACACAAAATTATGGAAATCGATAGTGACATCAAGAAAGTTAGTTTAAAAAGAAAAAGAAAAAAATAGAAAAAAAAAAATAACGTCATTTTTAGTAAATTATAATAAAATAAATAAAAAAAAATATATACGCATTTATGAATAAGAAAATAAAGATATCCGTAGAAGGTGTCATCTTACCCAATGAACCCCTATCCAACATCGATCTGTTGAATGTGGTAAAACATTTGAAAATCAAAGACTTTCTAGGAGTGTTTTCCAGAGATGCCTTGCCGAAGAGAAGACCTCGACAATCGGAATGCGGAATTTTAAATCTAGATGATTCATCGGGTGAAGGCACTCACTGGGTGGCGTGGATGAAGAACGGGAAGAAGAAAAATTATTATTTTGACAGCTACGGAATCTCGCCGCCAAAAGAAATAAAGAACTATTTCAACAAATCGATGGTTTGTTACAACACGGAACAAGTGCAATCACCACATGAAGTGTTTTGCGGTCACCTGTGTCTCTACGTTCTCAAGAGATGGTCTGAAGGAGATCGATTTCAAGACATTCTCAATGATTTACATTAGAGAAAGATTTTTTTTTTATAGTATATATAAAGATAAAAAATTATTTTAAAAAAATTTTAATCGAATAAAAACGAAAAATAAAATAACATAGTTCATTTTTAATAAACTGCATTTTGAACATATTTTTCTAAAAAACAAAAAAAAAATCCCACAACAACATGCCAGTCGATAAATTTGGGAGAAGTGACGACGAAAAAGTCAACCCGAGAAAGAAGAGGAAGACGTTCGAAGTCGACGATGGTTACGACGTTGCCAACTTGGACAAATGTTACGTTCGGAGATACGAACCTCGAGAAGATCCTTTGAACATGAATGATAAGAAGCTCTACAATCTTCCCGAGCCAATAGATCTTGCAGATGCTGCGATTAAAAAATACGACGACAGGGGGAACGCCAATTTCGAATGAATCCTGCTGGATAATTATGTGGATAAAACCATGACCGACGATCTCGATCTGAAATCCAAACATTTGGTGAATGTCGCGAATCCCATAGATCACACAGACGCTGCGACCAAGAAATACGCGGACGACTCTCACGCGAGATTCAGCGAACACCTGAGAAAAAAATACGTTCTGAAAACGATGCACTCGGAATTGAACGCCAATTCTAACAGGATAACGAACGTGGCCACTCCCACGAATCCCAAGGATGTGGCGACCAAACACTACGTAGATCTGGAACAGAGAAAGTCTGACAGACGAGAAATGAAATCGGATCTGAATGCGGGATTCAACAAGATATTGAATCTGTCAAAGATCGACGACACGGATGCAGACTCAACCGCGGTCAACAAGGGCTACGTAGATTCTGCTGTGATACAATTGCAAGAATACCTAGAATCGCAAGTGGATGATCTCTACCTGAACAAAGAATCTGGCGGAACCATGGAGGGTGGCATCAACATGAACGGTCACAATTTATTCGGTCTCGATCACGATCCCGAATTCGATTCCAGCGCGGTAAGCACGAAGTGCGTGGACGACAACTCGGTCTGGAGAAAGGGCAACATTATGGAAGGTAAACTAGACATGGGTGGACACGCGCTCACGAATCTACCGGATCCCGTGAACATGACGGATGCCTGCACCCTGATTTCGGTGGTGGAGAAAGTCAAATATGCTAGACAATTGATCACCGTGTGGGCCGAAGAGGCCGACACCTTAGAGGAGGGAAAAGCCGAGTGGTCTTTCAGAAATGGAGGTAGCAGATCGAAACACGGTCAGGTGGGATATCCCATGCAGCTGGGAGGTGAAATCCTTCGAATGAGTCTGGCTTCCTCGGATTTGAATAACAGAGCGGTCGTCAATCTCATGGTGAATGGTGTGGAGAGCAATAAGAGATACAGCGTCGAAAAGACTGAGAATCAACACGTGAATGTTAGCATGTTCAGCACGCCTCCCAAAGTGAACGCCGGAGACAGGATTAATTTCATCATGAAAACCAATAATCCTGAAGCCGAGTCTACTGATCGAACTAGATCATTTGAACAAACAGTGAACGCATGGAAAATAATGAATTAAAAAAAAAAAAAATAATGTGTGATTATTAAAAACAACAAAAAAAACAAAAAAAAAAAAAGTAATGAGATTTAGAAAGATGTTCAATCTCTCTAGATCACATTACTTTATTTATTTTTTTTTTTTTTTTTTTTTTTTTTTTAATAATCACACATTATTTTTTTTTTTGTTTTTTATTTTTTTTCACACACTCGTCTCTCATCGAATGATCAACATCTTATTTCCATCCGATTCGAATTGTGATTCTCTGTCTGACAGGACCAGGGCAAAGGCTTCGGGTTTCTCGGCACGTTCCTATCGAATTGCATCTTGATCTGAATGTCTAACACGCTACTCTTGAGTCGTTCACTCTATTTACTGACGTCGAATACGAACATGGGATACATCGACTTGTATTCGCCGGGAGATACGTTAGGATTGCTCATCAATTCGTCTAGACCGTGATACTTCTTTCTAAAATCAGCGGCGTCGCCGTACAGTCTGGAGAAATCGTTCTTGTCGAACGACGCATTGTAATCAATTGCTGGATATCTCGTGGCGTTCAGAAACACTTGCATGTTTCTCAAATGGCAGTGATCGAACAGCGACGCATTCTTTTCCTGAGACCCGTCCCTATCGGTCTGAAATGCAACCACGATGAAACGCGGTCTCTCGGAAGCGGATTTCACCGTCAATCTCCAATCGAAGTGATTCGTGGAGAGAGGAATGCTAGTCGTGTTGCACTGTCTCATTCTAAATCCCACGGGTAATTTACTATTGGATTCTATGATCTTGTAGAGACGCGCTTTCTCCACGATCGAAGGCTCCACGTGTGGAACAAACCACGATATCTTGTGTAGAGTTGTCTTACCCGCATCGGTCGTGGTGAGTTTCACTATTGCGTCATCGTTTCCTTTTCGAATCAACGTCAGATTGTGTTTGAATCCGTACATGATCTTGTTGTAATCGTCTGCGAATCCGAAGATGTGTTTCAAAGGTATCCTGAACGAAAACGTTCCTTTAGGTCTGGACGTCTTGACGACGTAGTCGAATATCGTAGCGGCGCCTGCGCTAGCAGGGCCTACGGTGTCTTTCACCCACAACTGATTAAGTCCTCTGGATTTCGAAAAATCATCAGGATACGTCAAGAGTCCGAACATCGTGGTGGCCTGACCGGGATGAAAAACAGATTCTATCTCTTGTCCGGATAGCATGTATTTTATGTTACTGAATAGATGCATGATGCCATTATTGGCAAGAGTAACCGTGTCGTCGTCGGCGTAGTCGCTCCCATCTTCCTTGGTGAGACGTCCCTGCACCACTATGAAACTCTCGCTAGGATGTACGAATAGATCTTGAGTTTTGACGTTAATTCTTATCTCTCCCGCATTGTTCAAACTCGTCCCGGTTACCGGTTCGTATTCATGAACCTCATATTCTTGAATACTTTCATCTTTCACTATGCTTTGTGCTATATCTAGTATATTTGTCATTTTAAAGGATTTTTAGTTTTTTTTTTGTTTTGTTTATTAATTCACTTGCTTTCTTTATCTAAAAAAATAGTTTTTAATTATTTTTTATTATTATTTTTTTTCTCTCTTATATATATATGTGTGTAAACAAGAAAATGTCAAAGAGAGTAAATAAAAAAAAAATTTGTGTTCTTCATCAAACCTTCGTCTTCTGTAATTGTTGTTCGTAAAACTTTCCGATGATCTCTTCTCCATCCAAAGCTTCCATTTCGTAAGTCACCGGATCGGTGTGAAATATTTTGATAATCACGAAAATTTCCGAGGTCCATCGAGGAGTATAACCCTTTTCGAAGTGCTTCTTATAAGCATAGATTCTCACTCGATCGCCGACCGCAAATTTCGGCGTTCTAGACTTCTTCCTGATCTTAGATCTCTCGGGATATAGATTCGCGTAGACCCGTTTTTCGTTTCGAGGATCGCTAGCTTCCGCGGGAGTCATCTTGATCGATCTGTGTCGCGTGTTGTTGTAATCTTTGACCAGACCGTTCAGAGCGTATATGTATTTCTTGGTCGAATTCGCTGTGAAGTATCTGTACATCTTCTCCTTCATCGTTCGATTCCAACGCTCCACCACGCTGGCTTTCTCTTCGTTTTCGATCGAGTAGAGGTCTACCAATCGACGAACGTCCTTGTTGTAGAATTCCTTTCCCTTGTCCACCCACAATTTACTCGGTTTTCGAGAAGACGAGTCGAACACGCTCTTCAGAGCCTCGGCGACGCAAGGTCCCGATTTATCCTTCAAAGCTCTGATCCAACCGTATTTGGAAAACACGTCGATGACCGTCAATAGATATTTGACGCCCTCGTTCCACCTCGAAAACGATCTCATGTCGACCAAGTCGGCAGACCAAATGTCATCCAGACCCTTCACTAACACCCTTCTCTTTCGAAATTTACGCACTATGGGTTTGTGTAACTCCTCGGCCAATTCGCTCGTCAATAATCGTTTCTTCTTCATTGCAGATGCGCTTTTTTTTTTGAACGCCCCATCCGAATCGACGTTTCGCACCGATCAGATTGCCGACCAGCGAACGTTCCATCTTCTCTCTCCTGGTCGGATTCGATATGGCTCTCAATCTCCCCAACATGTTTTTGTCGCAGACGCCGTTGCGAGTCTTGGTGTCGGGATGTCCGGCGTAGCACAGATCGTGATCGTACGCGGCAGCGTCCACCATATTCACGGGTTTGCTCCAAGATTTGGGTGTCAGATCGGCGTTGAGTCTCTTGTTCAATTTCGTTCTGAGTCCCGTGAAACTGTGACCGGGCAGATGCATTTCAAAAGGTAGATTGTTGATCATTTTATTCACGATGCCTTTACCTTTCCCAGCGTTCTTTTGTTTGACGAATCGAGTCTTGATAGAACCACACACATCGCAAATTCCGTGAAGCATCCATCTGTCGTTTTTAGTTCGCACTTCTCTAGAATTACTCGTCTCGGTAACTCTCTTACACTTTACGCAATACATTTTTTTAAGAGTTATTTAAATTAATTTCGTTTTTTACTTTATATATAAATTTAATATTTTTTTTTTTAAATTCTGTTCTTATTATATATATATTTTTTTTTTCAATCGCTGCTCTTGAGTTCTATCATCTTACTGTATTCCTCCCTGGCCTCTTTCCTCCCCTTTTCCACGAGAGAATCCTTCATCTCTTCCTTGATGATCTGACGAGTCTTGATTCTCACGGCTTCTTTCATGGCATCGTATTTCGTTTTCTCGCTCAATATCGCGAAGTATTCTCCGTCCGATATCCTACCGTCTTTCAACGCCATGGAGATCATTTCGGACATCGTGTCGATCTTGGAGTCGGCCAAGACGCGAATCTTGTTGTGTTTCCTGGCCTTCAGATATAATTTCCTACTCAAAAAGTTTCCGAGCGTGCTAAACAATCCGGCGGCGAGGGCCACTCCTTCTACGGTCAACACGATCGGAATGCCGACCGCGGTCGACAACAATCCGATGCCGGCCGCGTGTAAACCCATGGAAATCGTGATGAGTGTCGTGTCGATCGCGTTGACGACTGTCACGAAACGCGAATACTTCTTCTTGAGGGAACGACGAGAATCTCTCTCTCGAGTCAGATACAATTGGATTCTACTGATTAGATCGATGCGATACCTCTCTCCTCTTTCTCTTTCTTCTAGCGACGGCGCCGTCGGCAAAACGCCGTTCGGCTTCTCGTCCTCGTCGTCCACTAACGTCGGATACAATTTATTTCTTGTTCTCATTTTGTGTTTTTTTTTTCTTTCTTTCTAAGTAGATAAAAAAAAAATTTTATATGTGTATTTATTTTTTTTTTTATTTTCTACTCTCCCTTATTTTTATATCAACGAAAAAAACTTAGACGTATGCTTCGTTCAGCAATAATTTCTTGATGCATCCCTTGTCTTCTAAAGTCAAACTTCTACGCGCTAATTTCAGTTCTTCCGAATCTGTGGGCCTGTCTCGATTCTTACAGAAGACTAATCTCTTCCAAAACGTGATCACATCGTTGAATTTAACGCGTTCGAATGCCGGTTCGAAATACATGACGACCATATCTTCCCTTTCCATCGTCAGACACGAATGATTCTCGTGATCGAAGTCTAGATGATCCCGACACCCGACGCATCGTTCTAACAAGATGGGACGTAGTTGTTCGTTCACGTAGATTGCGTATGCTCTCATCAGCATGTTTAAAAGTAACCTCGCTCTAATAGTCTGAGAATCGCTCATGATTTACGTATTTTTTTTTTATTATCTATTCGATTTGATATATTTAATTTTCTAAATAACTATTTATTTATATATTTTTTTTCTCCCCTATATATATATCAATCAAAAACGTGACAGCAGGCTAGCGAATTTCCAACCACACCGACGACAACAACACTCTTCGTTCAGATCGAGTTTTTACGAGAATCGAGCGATCCGATCGCTCGATCAGCTGAGTTTGGGAATTTTTCTCATAGTGGAGGAATTCCCCTAATAATGTCATAAATGGGGAAAAAAACCCACCGCCTCAAAAACAAGGGAGAGTTCTGGACCATCTGTCTCAACACAATTGCGGGTTCTGGACCGCTGGTCTAGAGTCCCCAAAACTGTTTTTTGATGATGACCCAGAATTTTTTGCTTTTGATCGCGTTCGCCAACGATGGATCGATGGTCTGATCTGCGATGGGAACGTCGACGAAAAATTACGTACAAGATACAAGTGAAGATGTACAATTTCACCCTTTTTTTAAAACGCGCGTTCACCACGCGTTCATCACGAGTATTTGAACGTTAAAAGTGCGATCTAGGAGTCACAACTGTACATGGGAGGGGGGGGGGGGATTCAACACCATGTACAGTTTTTGTGAACAAGCGTGTGATTTAACACTGAATTCCACGTTGGTGAACGCATCGGGTGCGTATGTTTGTACACGTACATGTACAAGTGGTCGTAGATCGGCAATTATTACCTACTAACGATGTTTTCGGGCAAGTACCTTTCGTTGTTCACACCGACTCATCACTTAGCAAAAGAAATGAGGGACAAGGGTCTTAAGGCCTAGACCTACCACAGCTTCTTCCGGTGGAGCGGACAGAACGACTGCACGCAAGAGAGAATGGACCAGAAGAATGTCCCGCGAGTCATAATCTGGTACAAGGTATGTAAGATCCAAATACAATCCTTGAAACCTTCCTGAACTCGCTAAATCAGAGGGGTGTTTTGGAAGTCTGTTGTTGTGACCAGGGCTAACCATCCCCAATCGGGTGGAATGCCACACGACTGGCTCCAGCAGCACATACAGGACAACAAGGAGTGAAGCCATCAAACCCCAAAGAAAGGTACTTGTCTCAAATCAGACAGAGTTCAGTGCGAAAAAGATTGGTGAAGCCCTCCCCAGTTTTCTTGGATGTGACCGGTTTGTGGAGATGTGGGAGTTGCTCTTCCAGAGCCTTAAAAATACATTTCCCAACCGCCCTGTTCCGATCCTGTACCATCCCTAACATAGTCGGCAACAAAACATTCTGGTCACTATTCCAGATCCTCGACGAGCGGCTGGACCAGGACGTCCTCGTCATGAACAATATTTCTTGAAGTAGCCCCACCTTAGGCCATAGAAGCGAATGGACAAGAGATATTTGGCGGGGACTGCCACCTCGGATACGCGCTCACAGTTCACCCCAGCCAGGTGGTGATAATAACCCCTTCCCCCTTGTACCATCAAGCTGCTCCGGGTCTTAGGATCTAAGGACACCTAGCACTTTAGCGTAGACAGGATGCACAACAGCACAAGGCTCTGCGAGTGTAACGTGCGCCTCACATGACTGGAATGTAACCGAAAAAGAGGGGCTACTGCCCTCAACGAGTAAGCACACAATCAGGTGGCAGCACTTTGTAACTGGGAAAGACGAGTATCTCTTCCCGGACAAACCCATATAAAACCCAAATAATACAGGATAAGCTCGCCAAGCTTTGTAACTAACCTCCCAAGCCCGTAAACCCGGAAAACACAGGAGCAAAAGCACGTCGTCCTCCCCCCGCCCCAGCTCCACTAGCTGGTTGATGTACCGCACGCCCGCATCTGAGGTGTTCTCTTGTTCTTCCAGACCAACAGGCCTACTGACAATTACAGAGAGCTCTTGTGCCAGTGTCTAAGCATTAATGGCAGCCGTGGGCTTTTTATCAGTCAGGCGAGTCACGTCATTGTGCAGAGCTGAGACGACGACCGGTAGCCAGGCAAACCATTCATTGGATCCTTATTTTTTACACTCATGAGACAACAACAACAACACCATCCCCTGAGCGTAGTGATGGCCAAACTATCGATCTGTGAGAGTACAAATAAACCTTTCTATAATGCATTGCCCTCTGCGGGCTTCCTTATTACCTTGTAGGTTTCAGACACCGTACAGCGTCAACAGCTTGGACAGAGTCAATGCACTCTCGCCCAGGATCCACCTGAAGATGTCTGGGACACCACAGAGGTGCTAGAATGCAGATGCGTGAGAAAGTGCTAGATACCACAGCTAAATCTTTTGAGGTCTGAGGCTCGGCGATGGTGACAATGGACAAATCAGCAGTAGTGGCCTTGGAGCTATGAAGTGGGGTGGCTTAGAAGCCAGGAACTGAACAGGCGCTAGGCACCATAACTATCTTCAGATAGATATCCTTTGATAGCTATCCTCTAAAACTTATCCTCCAATAGTATATCATCCTGCCACGTGTATCCTCCAATACCCAGTTGAGCACAAGAGTCGTAAGATGAGCCACGCGTTCAACAAATAACTCGATAGCTTATTTGCTCGATAAGATTCAAGTCGTTCGAGCAAATGTTCCTGCTCGATTAACTATCGGGCTTAACAATCATTTAGAACGTCGTTATGCCCAAGGAAGACAACTCTGTGTGGCTAGGTACAGATTACGGGTAATGAAGCAATCCGATTGGACATTCTGAGACCTGGACAGAGGGTAAAGGCAGGAACCAGAGATAGCTAGGGCCAGATAGACTGTTAGGGTTACAGTAGGCTGACAACGGTAGGTAGTGACAGACTAGGTTTGGAATGTAAAACTGTTCCCAGTTAAAGGTTCTTCCGCCATAACAGAGTACCCCAGAATTACAATGTCCTCTCCACCCAGGAGCCAGCTGCGACTGGTCCATTTTGAGTGGATTGTCTTATTGCATCTACACGTCACCTTCAAAGACGTGGACCTACATAGCCTGCGGAAAGTGGAAATTTTTGAGCCAGGCGTGACCATCGTGGGTGATTTGCTCAATTGGCCGATGATTGCCAAAGCGCACTCTTCCGTACCTTCCGCTGCTGTAAATATCCTCACCAGCGATGTCTTTCAAGATAATGACCCGCCTGAGAATCTTTTCGAGTCCTTTCACGTCCTCAACTGTGGTACCAGTTTCGTGAAGCCTTTCCCCCCATGCCTGTGTTTTTTTTGGCATTTGATCTGGATGAGCTCGCCCCACGACAGGGCCCTCAAAGTGCCAACCACTCTCTTGGTGACGCAGTTGAACTCGTCAACGATAGCGGCGCTAGGTTGGCTGGGGCCGTCTCTCTGATAAGATAGAGCCCATAGACCCCAGCGGTGACAGGATAGGCATTTTGATAGAACCAGCTGTCAATCCAAGACAACGCACCTAGGTTTGTATCTCGGGTTATCTCTACGAGCCCTGGCTTTTCCTCCTTTCTGTCTTCACATTAATCTTCATGCTGTCATTGCCTTCAGGTAGTTGTCGGACGAGCTGTGTTGCTCTCTCCTTCTTCATCCGAGCATCGAGGAACATACGACCTGCCCTAGCTTCGATTTTATCAGAGACCTGGATGTCACAAATTTCGAACAAATCCTCTCCCTCATCCATCCATGCAGAGAAGACCGCAATGTTGCCATTAACCCTAAACTCTGCCTTAGCGTTGTTCGTTATCTCAATCCACGGTTTGCTGCCAGGTAGCTCCACAGTGGGAGGCGGTGCTGTGTGTCCTTGTCGATGAATTCCTGCTCTTGGTCTGGTATTATTTCTGAAATCATCTCGTCGCTAAGATCATCCATAGTGGATCTGATTCTGTGGTATATCCAATAATACCATCTGTCCAAATGATTTATTCAGGCCTCTCTAGACGCATTACGCCTACATTCAAACCAGGCCACTTTTCCTGCCACGTTTATTCTTCGCTACGTGGTATCCACATCTTCAACAAAGAGCCAGACGATTTCCTGCTCCTCTACTGCATTTGGAACACGGCACCTTTCTTGGACACTTGCGTGGAAGTGCCAGGTGTATTTATAATATTACTTCAAATAACCCTTATTTATAATATTACTTCAAATAACCCTATCCTCATAGTTCTGAAGGGTTAAGAGAAAGCCAGTCGCATCTGCTTGTGCCTGAAGAATAATTCGTGTTTAAATAAGTGGCTCACTTCCTGCTTGAGATTTTGGCTGGACGAGGTTGGGGGTCGTTATTCTGGTTGGGAGGGTCCATACACATGCCCGCGGGCACTCTCCAATAATTTGTAATAAAACAAGTTTTTAAATCACAAATTCAGACCACCAAAAATAAATCTAGCCCTCAATTTGAAAAAATATCTTGTTATTTGTGCTTTCCGACGTTTGACGTCGCACTTTGAAAAACATTGAAGAAACTGAATTCCCAGTGACGTTTGAATGTCAACATAATTAAAGTCTCAGAGGATCTGAAATGTTTATGGAAATGATAGTCCTGTGATTAAAACCAAGAAATATCTCATCGTAAGTGAGTCCTAATCTAAGTAAAGCTAGATAAGGCCACCAAAGTCTTCCATTATGACCAGTAAATGTTTTTGGTTTCAATCTCGCGCGGACGACTTTTTATCTCGTGCGCACGACTTTTAATCTCGTGCGGACGACTTTTAATCTCGTGCAAACCACTTGAAACCTCGTGCACATGACTTTTTATCTCGTGCGCACGGCTTTTAATCTCGTACATTCGACGTTTAATCTTGTACGCACGACTTTTAATCTCGTGCGCTCGACTTTTTATTTTTTTATTTTCTTCTCGGCATGTAACCAACGGGCCTCCGTAACATCATTTAATTCGTTGTATCAAAAAAATCATGCTACGACTGTGATGTGTATTTAACGCTAATCTACATTACTTACGTGGGATCCTGCTTACGTGTAAGAACGTCATGTAAGAATGCACCTGATTGCTCGCTACACATAAGTTTGACGTTATGACGTGAATGAAATACTTCGACACAAAACTCCGTCACAAATGTGAATGAACAGACAGCAGAAAGATTACTTTTCTTCACAAATGTGAACTTCATTCACTTAACCTTTTACCGAACATGGAAAGCAGACGACACTTGCAAACAGAATTCTTGAATAACTAATTTTTTTCATTTTTGTCTCAAAAACATAGGTTATGACCCCTTACCGGAACGAGCTCGTCGAGCTCGTTCCAATGAGGGGTCATAACCTATGTTTTTGAGACACAAAATGAAAAAATAATGAAAATTAATTTGCGACTTTTGTGAATAGCGCTGGCCGGGTTTGGACTGTTACCCTGCTTAAAGGGTTAATTCAAGTTTAATCGTGGTATAAATACAGAACTTATCTCAGGTAGAGAACGAGGGAGGGGAATCAAAGAGCCTTGTCAAAGTTTATCCAGAACTTCACGTGCTCCTAAGGCGCCAACACTTGTCAAACGGTAACTCGTCAAATTGATTCCAGTGAACTCGTACTCCACACCCCAGCCTCGATTTTATTCTTTTATATTATTGAATGCTTTAACATATCTACGTAAATATGATATATTTGTGGAGGCGGCGATATGAATTGTTTCTCGGAGTGTCGCCCGAGGCTTTATTGGAAGCGATGATTATTTCAAGACATTTCAGGCAAATTGTATCGTGTTTTGGATCATGCTGTAATGAGAATCCTCGGCTCAACTCATCTTCTGTTTGTAGTGAAATTTACGAAACTTATCCAGTAAAATAGGCTGGACCGTATGAATGGCTAATTTACTGAACTTGGAAATTTCACTATAAACTAGGGACCGCTATGTATTTGTGTCGTGATAAGTAGTTTTCTTCGCCCTCCTTCAACGGCTCATCTGCACTGTGTTGTGATAATGAAAGTGGCCATATGAGCCATACGATCTCACGCACACGTGCACCAATAATATTTTGTACTTATCTATTCATTCACGATACTGTGAAACAAGGTATAATCGATCGCCATCCAGTTCTCATTGTTTTCCAGGTTGAGAAGGGTGATCTTGGGACGGCTGTGATCTCTTTCAAATATCTTGTTCAAATATAAAGCGTGTTTTTCTGTTGAAAATGGCATTTAGATCTCGTACCAGAAATTAGATATCTACTGGGGAGTGATATTTTATCTTGTTCTCGAATCAAAGCTAAAGACTCAGCGTGAAGCACATACAGCCTGTGAAATAATGTTAATTGGACGAAAGGTGAGGATTGATTGTATACATATCATTGATAAGGCCACACAAAGTGGATCTTCTGTTTCTCATGCCATTTTATACGCCCGTTTTGAAAAAAAACGGGAGTATTATGTTATGGCGTTGTCCGTCTGTCTGTCTGTCTGTCTGTCCGTCCATCTGTCCGTCCGTAAACATTTTTTGTGTCGCCTACTCCTCCAAAAGTTTACATGCTACATTGTTCAAACTTTGCACGCGTGTTGATCAGTAATTGTTGTTGTGCATTTGATAAGTGCAGGTAACTCCATTTTATATTTCCAGAGTTATGCCCCCTTTTAGTACTTAAAACACTACAGTATTGTGTCGCCTACTCCATCAACATTTTACATGCTATATTGTTTAAACTTTGCACACATAATGATCACCAATTGCCGATGTGCATGTGACAAGAGCAGGTATCTCCATTTTGTATTTCCAGAGTTATGCCCCTTTTTGTACTTAAACATTACAGTATTGTGTCGCCTTCTCCTTCAACATTTTACATGCTATATTGTTGAAACTTTGCAAACATGTTGACCACCAATTGCTGTTGCGCATATGACAAGAGAAAGTAACTGTCGTTTGTATTTCCAGAGTTATGCCCCCTTTTAGTACTTAAAACATTACAGTTTTGTGTCGCCTACTCCTTCAACATTTTACATGCAATATTGTTCAAACTTTGCTCACATAGTGATCACCAATTGCCGTTGTGTATGTGACAAGGGCAGATAACTCCATTTTCCATTTCCAGAGTCATGCCCCGTTTAGTACTTAAAACATTACAGTATTGAATCGCCTTCTCCTTCAATTTTACATGCTATATTATTCAAACTTTGCACATCTGTTGATCACTAATTGCCGTTGTGCATGTGACAAGAGCAGGTAACTCTGCTGTGTATTTCCAGAGATATGCCCCCTTTTAATACTTGAAACATTACACTATTGTGTCGCCTACTCCTTCAACATTTTACATGCTACATTGTTCAAACTTTGCCCACATGTTGATCAGTAATTGCCGTTGTGCGTGTCACAAGAGCAGGTAACTCTGTTTTGTATTGCCAGAGTTATGCCCCCTTTTAGTTCTTAAAACATTGCAGTATTGTAGCGCCCACTCCTTCAACATTTTACATGCAATATTGTTCAAACTTTGCACACATGGTGATCACCACGGGCGTATGTTGCCCCCCTAGGCGGCGCTATTGTTACAAAATTGAATGCGGGCGGTTTTTTGTTTTATTTTTTATTTTTGTAATTATTTCATTGCCATCAAAAGTTCATATTCTCGGTTTCTTTGATGTTTTAGGCCTCATACTCTACAGAATAACATGGGTGGTGGCGTATTTCACCCAGTTGAGTGCAAGCTGGCTTTTCAAAGCTAAAGCATTGCAAAGCCTTGTTGCACTAAAGGGACAAATCTATCAGTTTAATTGGGAGCGCGGTGGCTCAGTGGTAGACTGTTGGACTTCAATACTAGAGGCCCCGAGTTCGATCCCGTCCGGGACGACCCGCGTTGTTTCCTTGGGCAAGGCACTTTATCCCGGTTGCCTACATGGGGGCACGATGTCGCCGTGTACTAAGGCGTACTGCACGTCGATGGTGCACATGTCTTCAACCGCTGTAACCCTGCTAGAGCAGAGCTTGAACCGAGTTAGTAAGTTGAGGAGCTGACAGTTGCTCGTCGATGCTCGGTGGTTCTCTCCGGGTACTCCGGCTTCCTCCACCCGTAAAACTGTCACGGCCACGATTAGTCATTGTGCATAACTATGTGACATTAAACACCAATAAATAAATAAATCAATCAATCAGTTTAATTGAGTTGAGTAAAATATCAGACATAAACAATTCAATTCTTATTTTTTTCAGTTAGCGTTGGTTATAAAAAGAGAGCACGCGGAAAGGCCCGAGAAACATATTTTTAACTTTTTTAGGCCTAAGGTATATTTTTTCCGATCCCAAATCTCAAGCAAAGGATTACACTCAGCTGTTTTCGGATTTCGTATCAAATGAATGGTATCCGAACGAGGTCGTCATAGTACGATATCGATCGAGTCCGCTCATATTCATTCATGGAAGGCTAATTCAATATCACAACTTGACTTTCTTATAGGATACCAATTTTAGTCATTTGTTAAGTTATCGCTATTTTGACGCATGCTCTAAGTAGCGTGTGTTCGAGAGTCGCACTACTCTTTCCGTGGACGTAAAACGGCAAAGAAAAAATGTAACAAATGACATAGTTAATCCTTTATCTAACATAAAAAGCAGACGACACTTGCAAAAAAATTCTTGAATAACTATTATTTTCATTTTTTGTCTCAAAAACATAGGTTATGACCCCTCATTGGAACGCGCTCGACGAGCTCGTTCCAATGAGGGGTCATAACCTATGTTTTAGAGACAAAAAAGGAAAAAATAATGAAAATTAATTGACGATTTTAGAAAATAGCGCTGGCCGGTTAGGTGAAGGGTTAAAAAATAAATGTTGTTTCAATTTCAAATACACGTTATGTACCTTCAAGTTGATATCGTGTGTAAAGTTGAATCACCGTAAAGATGTCTGATAAACAAATTTTGTCAGTAAAGTGATATGATATGTCGGTTTCTGGGATTGCTGGGTCACACAAGTCGTTTCTTGTCGCTTGCTTGCTCTGGCGACCTGCTCCCGTCACATCGACATATTTCGGCGAACCATCTAATTTTATGCCCATAGAGCGGAACCTATATAGTTATAATAAAAATTGAAATGAATTATCTGTCACTTTATCGGAGTATGAATGTGGGAAGGACGTGTTAATGTGTATTTATACCATCATAACCTATTCTACTATATATGAATAGCCTATGGCATAATTTTTAGCTTTACACACCAACCGTGGTGAACACGCAAGCAATGGGATTTCAATAGTAAAAATTACACCTACAGTAGAACTACATCCCCGTTGCCCTTTGGTGACGGCGACCTGAATGCAAACTTGTTTAAATTTATCGCACGTCGCATCGCGAAGAGTGAAATGGAAGTGGCAATTATTTATTACGTTTTTAAATGGGTTTACCTCATAAGATGCCAAAACTTAACAAACATGCATTGTCTCATGTTAATAAAGCATTCATAACTCGAAATAGTATGTTATTATGTTATTAAAACGAAAAAGGCTCAGTTTTTGTTTTTTATTTCGTTTCGGCGATAAAATTGACAGCGGAAATACCGTTTACCGATGCTCGTGTAAACAAAAACAGATTCGCTCGTATGTACGTCTGGTGCTCAGTAAAATCGAGAAAAATTAATAGCGACTCTTAATAATCTGACGATCATGGTATAAATAAAATATTCCCAAAGTAGCTTGGTGTACCAAATGTTCACCATTCGTGGTGAAGTGGTGTTAACCGCTGGCCGAAGGCTCGCGGTTAACACCACTTCACCACTCGTGGTGAACATTCGGTACACCAAGCTACTATTTGGTATATTCAATATGAATCTGTATGTTGTTTTCCTTTATTGAATGTAACAAAAGCAGAATATGTTTATATGACAAGCTGATTAAAAGTGTTAACAGATAATCCGGCATGAAGGATATCTAATTTATCTATCAGTATTACACTTACCAACATTAAACGTCCACTTTAGCTCTTTGTTTAACGAATAAGTTTTCACAGTAATTTGCAAGCTTTTATTCTTCCCAGAAAAAAATGAGGAAATCTCACCATAGACCTGTATGTTAATGGAAAGGGCCGCGTCTGTATTGTAATTTATCTTACGCATGCTGTTAAAATAATTAACAGAAAAAAGTTACAGAACATCAAAAAATGGTGAAAACTGTGACGTGCGAACAGGATCATAAATCCACAAATTAAGAATGATGTTAAAATAATATAGCACGCTGCCTAAATAATATAGTTAAGCATCACGTTAAATTGATTAGGCGCTAAATTGATTAGGCAATATTCATGAAATCGTACCAAACAATATAGCGTCATGCTTAATTAATAGAGTATCACGCTAAATACAATTTATGCCCCTTCCGAACGCGGACCTCATTTAAGCATCATGCTATATTACTTATGCAGCATTCATGAAATCATACCAAATAATGCAGCATCATGTTTACATACTTAGGCATCATGCTAAATTCAAGTGCATGTTCCTCCCGTAATTCAGCGTCATGCTAAATTAATTCAACATCATGCTATATTATTTATGCAGCATTCATGAAATCGTGCAAAATAATATGCCATGATGCTTAAATAATTAATCATCATGCTAAATTAAAATGCATGATCCTTTCGTAATTCAGCATCATGCTAAATTAATTCAGCATCATGCTATATTATGTCTGCAGAATTCAGGAAATCGTGCAAAATAATATAACATGATGCTAAAATAATTAAGCATCATGCTAAATTAAAGTGCGTGATCCTCCCGTAATTCAGCTTCATGCTAAATTAATTCAGCAACATGCTATATAATTTATGCAGCATTCATGAAATCGTGCAGAATATTATAGCATGATTGTTAAATAATTAAGCATCATGCTAAATTAAAATGCATGGTTCTCTCGTTATTCAGCATCATGCTAAATTAATTCAACATCATGCTATATTATTTATGCAGCATCCATGAAATCGTGCAAAATAATATAGCATGATGCTTAATTAGTTAAGCATCGTGCTAAAATCTTATCAAAACAACACGTCCGCTAACCAATCAATCACGCCGATACAAAAATGCTGGGCATCTGATCGGATTAGAACAATTGAGCATGACCGAAAGACAAGAAAATATTGATGCAAGCATCAGGTCGCCGAGTTGGGATCTTGCAGAAGAAATCCCTCATATACATATCACGAATCGTTTTATTGGATTCTCTTTTAATGATACACAATAAATTAAAAATTAAACACCTGGAAGTTGAGCAGTGCGTGTTTACTTTTGTAAACAACTTCTGTTGTACTGTTGAAATATGATTCGTTAATTAAAGTCTGCGGTGTTTGTGCCCGAAAGAGGCATGGTAGGTAAGAATAGTTCGATAAACTTGGCATTACACTTGGGTGGCGGGTCTGATACAGCCGCAGAGGCTGAAAGCAGCATTAAAAACGAATAAATAAATGTAAATCTGAAAATCCACATGCAGCGGAAAGCATGCAGTCCACTCAGTCCCCAATGTTAATGACTGAATTTTTCTATAGCTCCTCACCCGCTATCTTACCCACTTGTGAGTTTTGTGATCCAGAAAAGGCGAAGGACTATTTTGCGCAACTAGCAGTATAGCACGTATAAATCGGACCGTTTTAACAGGAGGTTTGCCCGTGCAGCTATTGTTAAATTTCCATAGGAACCGGAGCTTTTGCCGGAGCAACTTTTTTCTGTGCAAAAGTTCTGCTCCATCCGTCTAGTTCCGGCAAGTGGTGTACGTACTGCATACATTATATGTTAAGGTATGTATAGTGATATATACACAAAAAGGGCTACAGGTAAAAAGTATGGGCATGTTCTGGTTCTGCCTGATAATGGCCACATAGGTGATGGAATATTGATGGGAAAGGTTTTCTCCGCTAAACGGTGGATTTTGCTATTGGCATCGTGGCGTCATGATGCGCACGCGACGTCATAGAAACGTCGACCGCTGTTATTGTCCGCTCTCCAATCTTAGATAACGTTGGTCGGGTCAGAAGTGTCGGGCTTCTCGTACTGGGCCGATATGGTAGTAGCGGTATAACCCCCTGCAGGTTCTCCTTGTTAGCCATTGGTACTACTAATCGACCAAATGCTTTGTACTATCATATGACTGGTATAGGTACTATGTAATGCTTGTCTGCATTGTGGTTGGGATAATGCATGGTTGTCTTGTGTGGTGGTATAGGATATGCGGTTTGTAACTGAGGGCGCTACGGTTTATTAACAGCCTGAAAGCAATGAATAACAGCTGCAGGGTTTACAGAGGCAAGGTCTGTTAATAAACCAGGACGCATAACAAAGTCATGTTATTACAATTATTACCATGACCGCAAGCGGGTGGTGGGATGTTAATGAATTTTGTTTTCATTAACGCCCACTGCTCGCTTCCGGTTGCATGGCGTAATGAATTACTGAGTTTTACCGTCACACTAAACTCCGTTAATATACCAGAGTACACCCGCTAAAGAGGTAATAATATTTATTATCTAACTTCACTTTTAAAGCATACAATGTTAATCCATCCACTACTGAGCACATGCGCGAACACAACCCTCATTATTAAGTTACTTTTATCGTGCAAACGTTAGTTTCCTAGTTATCAACGAAAGCTAATACACTTTGTCTCGGAAACGGAAGACTTAGACTGTTGCGAACAACCCGCATTGATACTTGTTTGTAAATTTACTTACGATTTTCATAATGAATGTAGTGTTGTTCAGTTTGAACATAAACTCGCATTTTAGTGGATAAATACGATCGATTGTTATGCGGACAACAAGCTGATGAAATTCATCGACCTCTCAGCCCAACTTGTGTAATTACAGTTTGAGACACGCCCAGAATGTTTTTTTGTTTGGCAGATGGGCGGGCAAAAAGCAAAATCTTTCACTCGACAGGAAAAACATTATGCAGTAACAAAAACTTATCACGATCAATCATATGCTCGAAAATGGGATATTCTTGAATGAAATTAAATTGGATGTTGGAAGTGAACTTAAAACTTCAATAAATCAGTAGCTCCTAGACTTTTGATGTAACTAAGTGTTTTACCACACAGTTACCATCGAATAGCGCAGAACGGAAATATAGCTCGAAACGCGTCTAATAAACGCTTGACGTCAGAAGAAAACTACCAGACGTCGTAACATTATGTGTGAATTGGTTTCAGAAGTGGAACTGATCATCTCCTACATGTCATTAACTGTTTGCCTGATACACAATCTACAGGCCAACACTGCAATAAACAATGTTAAGCAATCTTTTCTTTTATAACTAAACCTTTGATAAAATCTCACGAATTAATTAAAACACGACAAAAATATTGAACAAACCGAAAGGTTTACTCACATTCTGTTGTGAAATATGGAAATCTTACATCTGTTAAAACCCTTTACCCAAAGCACAGAATATCAAAATGTATTATTTTAAATATTGTTTTTTAAAATCTTTCAAACAATTTCAACAAAACCACATCATGTGACCCCCCTCATTGGAACGAGCTTGATGAGTCCGTTCCAATAATGGGTCACATGATCGGGTTTTGTTGAACTATTTTGAAACATATAATTTTTTCAACTGCTTGATTTGCAAATTACGAGGACGGATGAGGCCGATTCGTTTTAAAGAAGCTGCACATTCTTTGAAACACGTTTACTACTTGTTCTCCTTGTCTCCTGTAAAATCGACGCTGATAATTATGACCTTGAGAAGCACGACAAGAGCGCCGGCAAAATGCTACCATGATCTCGTCTCAGCTACCGCCGGTGAAACAAATGTAATTTATGCTTTCAAGTGAGTTAACAACAGAAAGGAGACAACTCTCATCTTTCAGGTTTTCACTCTTGCAATACGGAGTTGCCTCTCTTACCACGTCTTAACGAAACACACACTTATTCGATTGACTTTTGCTGTGCCTCGTTGCGTCTTTTGGGAGCATTATGTGACATAACTGACACACGCCTGCACCATATGTTTGGTACCTTGCCACAAAGCCTGTCAATGAAATCAAATCATTATTGTTATGTCCGAAAAAATATTCTCTTCGTAATTCATTATTAGAACCCAGAAATTAAAAGTTTATGAGACATTGAAACTAACTTACGAATGCAACCTTTGCATTTACAACTGTGTTCTTTAACGCCGCCCCCTCCCCATCCCAAAAGAGGCAAAACGAAATACCCAGAAAACATAAAAATAAAACAAACACCCCCTCCCCCCCCAAAAAAAAAACAACAAAAAATAAAAGGAACAAGCGGACGCCTTTGTAATTTCTAAGGTCTATCGGGCTGCTCATTCAGTACTTACAGAATTTTATAGAATGCTCACCAATGTTACTACCTGCAAAAAACCTGTATGCTAAATTTTAGCTTTTAACCCCACTGCCGATGTAAAGCTTCTACTGGGGCGAAAAAATTACACCTATTGACGGAAGTTCATCCAAGATGACCTTTGGCATGACGCAAACGGGATTTGATCAAGGCAAGATCTTAATCATCACATGGCTATTTTAATGCATAGACCAACCAAAAATTAATTACTTTGGTGTAACCCTTTACATAACATGAAGAGCAGATGACACTTGCAAATAAAATTCTCGATTAACCCTTTATCCAACGAATCGCCCGCATCCGCCCTCGTAATATGCAAATTCAGCAGTTGAAAAAATATTTTTCAAACAATTTCAACAAAACCATATGTGACCCCTCTTTGGAACGAGCTCGTTGGAACGAGGGGTCACATGATATGGTTTTGTTGAAATTTTTTTTAAATATTTTAAAAAATGATATTTAAAATAATAAATTTTGATATCGTCTGCGTTGGGTAAAGGGTTAAGCAATTTTTTTCATTTTTTGTCTCCAAAAACATAGGTTATGACCCCTCTTTGGAACGAGCTCATCGCCAGGTCTAAATCATCACATGGCTACTTTAATGCACAGACCAATCAAAAATTGATAACTTTAGTTTACCCCTTTACCTAACATTTTCGAAAAGCAGATGACACTTGCAAACAAAATTCTTGAATAACTAATTTTTTTCACTTTTTGTCTCAAAAACATAGGTTATGACCCCTCTTTGGATCGAGCTCGACGAGCTTGTTCCAAAGAGAGGTCATAACCTATGTTTTTTAGTCAAAAAATGAAAAAAATAATGAAAAGTAATTGCGAATAGCGCTGACCGGATTTGGCCATTATGTTGGGTAAAGGGTTAAAACGCACAATATTGTAAAATAATAAAATAAGTACAATACATTTCTATGACAGGTCATTTATTAATTTATTAACAAAATAAAAAATCCAACACATCCATTTGGTCACTTACACATTACATACATGATTTGAATTGTGCCAACTTTCTTTCACAATACTTACAAAACTTCGATAATTCACACTTCGCGATATTTCATTCAAACATACGACGTTTTGCGATACTATCTACTACGTGCAATGACTTATTAAGTTTGAAATACCTACAACTAAATATTTAAAATAAAATTTAAGAATTGTTAATAATAATTTGACTAAAAAAACAAATTTAAATTCAATCAACTTTGACGATGTGTCTATCTGTCAATCAAGCATTTTCGTGTAAGATCCGGTGCAGATATAAACAAAACAAACCCATGTGCTTGCGATAGAAAGTATCGTTTTTTCTCCATTTTAAGTGACAAAGTCGATTATTTATTAAAAGCATGGTATAAATAAAACTATAGGTACTAGGGCTGGTAAACAGGTTAAAACCACTTGTAGAATAAGGGTTTTATCCTACTCGTGGTTTATATCTGATTATCGGCTTCAGTACCTATTTATTCTTTTTGTAACGAGTATATTTAGTTTATGCACCGTTTGTTACATCCACTTTTGTAATAACTGACGATTTTTCCCGTCGCTCCGACTTGTGTAATAAAATCGCCAGGTTTTATCATAGCTTACCACTTTTGTAATAAAAATTGCCAGATTTTGTTAGAAACTGAGGCTACCAGTTTTGTAATAAAAATCGTCAGGTTTTGTCATAAAATAATATCCACTTTTGTCATAGAAATCATCAGTTTTTATGACATTACCCTTTTCTCAATCGTATCAAAAACTGTTGCCATTTCGTCCTCTGAGTTCCAATGTGTTCTATGTGCCAGTAGGCACATAGAACACATTGGAACTCAGGGGACGATTTGTTCAACTTACCCGCCATATCCATCGTGTTGCTTCCTTGGGCAGTACGTAATTCTAGGTCATATGATATTATTGGCTATGTGCGATTGCCAAGTATGGTGGTATAGTATGGTCGATATGTACCCCCGTGGGTATACTCTCAGTCTTTAGTGCTACTTACTCACCTTACGCCTTTAGTATCGCCTTGTTGCCATGGACAGTATGAGCGGGTAGGTCACGTGGTGGCGTATGGTAGATCGTCGAGTATGGTAACATAGTATGGGCGGATTGCACCGATTTGGGTCATTTTAGCGTTGAAATTACTATTGATGCATCTACTGCCGTGGGGCGCGGTGGCATTGCGGTAACGTCGAGCCCGGTTAATCCTTGGATGGATGAACGTCTGAGCGATCAGTTCGGACTCCCGCGTTGTGTCCATGGGCAAGGCACTTAACCCCGATTGTCCACTTGGGGGCACGATGATGCCGTGTACTAAAAAGTACTACACGTCGATGGTACGCATGTCTTCAAACAATCTAACCCTGTCTGTCCTGCAGTGCGGAGTTACGATACTGGGGGCTGGCAGCTGCTCGTCGTTGCTCGGTGGTTCTCTCCGGGTACTCCGACTTCCTCCACCCGTAAAACTGTTACGGTCATGATTAGCCATTGTGCATAAGTATATGATCTTGAACACCAATAAATCTACTGCCGTAATGTTCCCCCACTTGGGTTTTAAACCATTTCTCTTTTATTCGATTCTTCTGGACAGTGCATCAGTAGCGTAGAAGAGCTTTCACAATTCCAAGCTCCTATATGGCTCCTTGCAGTTACACGCTCCTTTTAAAGTCTATTTAGCTCCTAGACTATAGGCTTCATGGAGAGAGACTATTAATGATTTGGGGGAATTACGAAGACTGTTGTGGTATAATTTTGGGGAGTTTTAGAGACTGGTTCTACACACCAACCATCATCTACAACACTAATCACTACTATATCTATCACTAAACCCACAACATCAACCAATAACTACTACACCAACTACACCAACAACAAACAACTACTGCACTAATCTATACAGCATGAACAACAAGTACACCAACAACTTCTACATCTCGATTACAATAACTAGTACACCAAAATATACTACAACAACCACTGCTACAATTCACCATGACCAGAAACTACGTCACCCCCCCAAAAAAAAACAAATCAACTACTACTGCATAAAAATATAATACACCACTCTTAGCCTTCCACAATACTGTCGCTCACCACAAAGCAATTGAATTGTAAGGTAATAAAATAAACCCCGGGGTAGTACATTATCACTCTAGATAGGTTAATATATGTCTCCAATACTAAAATGTACCAAAATATATACAGACCAACCGCACTGTGTTACCAATCCAGGAAACCAGGGAATCTCATTTACGGAATCCTTTTTATGGAATCCCATTTTTGGGAAAGGTCGGTGGTCAGAGAATACCCTTTTCCAAGATGAGGCCATGAGGGATATTTCTTATGGCCCTCATGACCTCATACGATAGAAAATGGAGCAGAAGGCCAGCCGTTTTTCAAAAAAAGATTCAGTAATTGGGGCGCCACGGGATGTGGTTGTTAAATACCCCGATGAGGATAAGATGGATGGTAGATTATTTCTGAGTAAGGAATTTTCTCATGTCCCTCATTCGATAAAATAGGGGTGCCAAAGGCCAGTCGTTTTCAGAAAGGGGTTGGGTTTCATAATTGGGACGCAACGGGACGTGGTAGTTAAATGCCCAGATGAGGATAGAAGGAATGACAGTCTATTCCTGAATGAGGAATTTTCACATGGCCCTCATGGCCTCATTCGATTGAAAAGGGGGTGCCAAAGACCAGGCGTTTTCCAAAAAGGGGTTCCGCAATTGGGGTTCAACGGGACGTGGCCGTCAAATACCGAGATGAGGATAAAAGGGGTGACAGATTGTACTTGACTGAGGAATTTTCGCATTATCCTCATGCCCTCATACAAAAGGGGTGCCAAAGACCTGTAGTTCGTTAGTTGGGGACGTGGTGGTAAAGTAAAGTGAACTGATCTGGATGAATATTGTTGTCCTATTGTGATGATTTTCATCATAATGAGGTTATAGATGGGACGAGTTTAACTAGCTTCTGCGAGGAAGCATGACACATTTTGTAGAATATCGATTTTGACACTTTTGAAGACAATTTGGGCAGCATTTTGTCAATCAATTGTGTTGGTTTTATGAGTTGTAGTGAAGTTATAGTATTTTTAAACTCCTCTAATGAAGTAACCGTTGAACTCGAGAATGGTAGTTCAGAAAAGTTTGGTGAAATAAAATGCCAAACAAGATATAATAAAATAAACGCTCAGATTATGTCTAGAGTACAGGAAAGTGTCCAAATTCCTTTTAACTGAATACACCCGTTAACTGAATAATTCCCATTGGCAAGGTGACACAGCAGTCTGGGATGTATTGGGCCCTTTATATGTACCCGAACCTTCCGCCGACGAATCACTTCATATAGCAGATGGGTTCCGTGATGAGTGGGATTCCCGAACTGTATCGGGGTGCTGGACGGGAAACACATCGAGACAAAAGCACCACCAAATTCGGACTAAAAGTACCGTAACTGCAATGAATAATTCTCGCTCGTTCTTCAAGCAGTTGTGGACGCAAGATATAAATTCTCCATCGTTGATGTTGGCGAATGCTGGAGCCGAAATGACGCTAGCATATTTGCCAAATCAGAATTCGGAAAACGACTCGCAAGTAGATAAATGAACATCCCTCCTGATGCCCCACTGGCAGACAGTACAAATGAACTTATGCCGTTCGTCCTTGTTACAGACGAAGCTTTCCCGTTGAAAACTTATCTAATGAGAACATACCCTACAAGAAATGTAACGCACAAAGGGAAAGTTTTCAATTATGGCCTCTCCCGGCGCGTCGTGTGGTAGAAAGCGCATTCGGAATTCTGGCCCAGGGATGCTGTCTTGATCCAGATTCAGTTGATGACGCTGTCATAAAAGCTGCGGTTGTGCTCCACAACTTCCAACAAGGGCAGGGCGGTGATGCGTCAATCCTCAATGATAGAGACGAAGAGATTAGTTCACAAGAAGGGATTCGACGTTTTGTAGGAAATCGTTGTAGCTCAGAAGTTCGAGAAAGAGAATTTTCAACACGCGGCACGAACGACTTTTCTGGCAAGCAGACGTGGCTTCAGCCAAATGAGATAGCGTGGGCGATTTCACTGAACACATTATAATTGTGTTACTAAGTGCCTACTAATCCATACAAACATATGCCTGGTGTTGTTTATAACATAAATCATGATAGCACTACACAATCAGTACGGCGAACCGGCCATTGAGAATATATTGTCACTTTGGTGCATCAGGTAGATAACTGCAATGCTAAAGCGATATATTGATTGTGATTTGGTAACGTTACGTCTTGTATACTCCACATTCCCGACTGGGCAATTCATACTCCCGACTCGCGATCCCATTTTCCCGTATAGGATGAGATAGTATTACATAGGTACGCGTCAGGAGAAAAGGGCAAAACACGCCTTTTAAGTGTTGCCATTGAAGCTGGTGCTGGGGTTTCCTTTTCTTGTTTGATTATTGTTAACCAAAAACATCATAATAGCTACCAACACAATGGCCTCTGTTCACAAATCCGGATTTAACCAATCATTCCTTGATCGATAGGGCTCAATGGGCCCTGTCAAACAAAGTATGATAGTTACGTTCTGAATTCTGGACTGAGACAATTTTGTTGCCAGCCCTTTAGCTAACATAGCGGCTACGAATTTAGCCAACATAACGCTAACACAGCATAAAATATCTTGGAGGTTTCTCAACAAAACCAAACAATATGGTTGTCATTAGAAGGGGTTCTATGAGCCAGCTCCAATGAAAGCCATATTTGTATGGCTTTATTGACACATATTAATCAAATTTTCAAAACAATATAAGAAAAAATTTATTTTAAAAAGATGTGTTGGGTAAAAGATTAAATCTTCAAATGATTTGTCTTTAGAGTGCTGGGAGTTAAATTAAATATAGTTCACTTCTATAATCTGTGGTTTATTCCAGTGTAGCCTAATAATATAGGGACAAAAACCTTATGTTTCCTGATGGGATACCATTAGCTAAACGGTGTTTCGGCAGGGTGTACGAGACTCTACTGTCCTTCTGAGATCCGTATTGTTTGAGGCCCAAAGTTTCTATCCTTCTGAGATCCATATTTCCTGAGGCTGAAAGCCGAAGGATATACGAATCTCAGAAAGGTAGTACAGTCTCGAACACCATGTTGAAACTCCGTGTGATGAATTTATTACCCTGCCTCTTCAGTATGAAGAGTTTTATTTTATAATATAATCCCCAGGCGGGATTTCAATAACGAAAACCTTGATGAAAGTAATATTTAGAGAAACCGAAAGAAACATATCTTTCTTTATTATTGAACAAGAACGATTTAGAGTTATTTCCTTTCGATTGAACTCAAACATTTGGGGGATTTTAATTCAAGGACACTGAGTAACAACGGGTCGTTATTATCATGGGACACAAGTTGACAAGACAAGAGTTTTATTCGATACAGTGGTGCGTTGTGTGTCTTTGAGAATCGGGAAAACCATATTTAAACTTGTACAAGTCCTTCAATAAGTTTCACTGGAGAGTCAATTCATATAACGATATACGACAACGGATCTGTAGTGTAGAAATATCACAACAGAATTCAACTTCTCGACAAGAAAATCGGACATTGGGGGTATGTACACATTTTTTATTTCAAGTTTTCGAAATGTTCTTATGAAACAATGTTGTTCTCATTTTGTTTGTGAGCCAGTATGTTTATTATTACTGATGGAAATGTTTGGGGCGTTGGGTGAAAGGAAAATCGACGAAGTGTACCATAGAATGTCTGTACACCCCTTTTAGCTGTCACGTGATATTCTCATACAACCTGTTATGTTGAACTTCGTACACCTCGTTGGAGTTAAATGTAGCGTACTGGATGAACTGGTCACTGACCAATCAGGAAGCTTGTATAATTTTAAAAGGGTAATAAATGCTGTTATGTTCCCGGTTTACAACACATATTCAACCTCGCCTTCGGCTCGTTCAAATATGCATTTCGTGCTGGGAACATAACATCATGCACCCTGTCAGAAAACAGAATAACTTATAGAGGTCACAGGGATCTTCGCCTCGTTTCTCTATGCATGGGATTCCTAGCCGTCACTGTATGGGTGTTTTGTACATGGTCTATAACCGAGTGCATCCTGTGCTAAAGTTCCCTACTCTCTTGATCAGTACCCGTATAATGAACAAACGAGCAGATTTATAAACCTTGTGCAGGAGCACTCTGAAGGGGTATTATAGGTTTGTTGATTCAAGCTCATTCTGGACTCTTGCAGGTACGATATAAACTTTGACGATATGTGGACAAATTTGGAATATATGAATGGGAATTCTTTCTGCACACATTTAATTAACAAATTTTCAGCTCATGTTACATGTACTTGAATCATAGCATACATGTACATATCGGCGATTTTGAGCAAAATGAGGGGTGGCGCTGGGGGAGTGGTGATATTGGGAAGGGGTGTGATTGCGTAAAATATTAAATCCATTTAATGTACATGTGCCCCTGCACACGTTGTTCGCTTTAAATGCAGCATATGCAGAAAGGGATGTATTTGAAACGCTTTATACGCATAATATTTTTTACGCGCCTGTTCTATATAATCCCCATTTACAGCAACACTAAACCATGCAGAAAATGAAAATCTGTTCAGCACATATGTGCGGAACGGAAATCGTTGACGGACTATTTTTAAATAGAAGCAAAATTTCACCGAAATTTTTTACAAATCGTGCAACGCAAGTACAATTTGAATCGCTAGCGATAGCTGAAACTCGTCCTCTGAGTTCCAATGTGTTCTATGTGCCAGTAGTCACATAAAACACGTTGGAACTCAGGAGACAAAATAGTAAAACGGGTTCCCCTCGCAAATTTGGTTGGCGATAAAATGTGTTGTTTTTGTTGATAGTTGTCAAATGAATTGCTGAGTGTCCATCGGATAATTGCTCTTTACGCGAAGGCGTGTAATAAACACAGAACGACACGCCTGTGAATGGTTTAATCGATGTGGCACTTGTGCCATCGCGGAAGGATAAAACTCGAGACCTGTGGTCTCTAGTTGTATCCTTCCGCGCTGGCACTCGTGTCATTTCAATTAACCCATCACACGTGTGTGTCGTTCTGTACATATATTATACATGTAAATCATCTCAACTGTTGACCCCACATTTTAACCATTTTATGCAATGCATTCACCCACATGCAGGTATCTTTGCATGCCCGGCATGTCTGGTCTCACAAACATTGATGTTTCTGCCCTTCCGTTATCAATTTGTCTGAAAATTCAGCCATGTCGATAACTGTTGTCCTTTAGCTACGCACACTATACAATTTTGTCGTACGTTTTTTCTATCGACTTTTGTCTGATGCAGTTTTTGTCGATAACATCAAACTTGTTTGATTTGCACTTCTTCTGTCTATGCTTCTTTGTGATTGTCGAAGGGATAACGGCTGCTGATTGGTTCTCGCTTGATGATCATGTGATCAGTCTGCAGTTTTCAAAATCCTAATGGCTAATCTGTAGATTTTTATCTATAGTGTGAAAGCCTTCACATTTTAGACGAGTAGACAAAGATCTATAGACAAAAGTCCACAGACAAAAATCTGCAGACAAAAATCTGTAGTGTATATGTACGATTGATGTAAAAATAGAACACCGACCTCTTGCCGACGATATCGCAATGCAAAGGGGTGTGATGAGTGTGTAAAACACGCTTGATTATTCTTTGGCCTAATTTTTGTTCAATTTCACGGACCCAATAAAACGGTGACATCGGATTTGTGACTCGACCCTCATTATAATGATTGGGAATGGTTCCGATCAAGCGATCAAGCGATAAAGGAGGTTCTCAAATGATGAGAAATAAAATAATTGCGAATCATTTTCCGCCTCGCTTTTGTTAAAAACTTTTTTGTTATTTCAAGTTCAACTGCTCCGTGTCGAACACCGTTGGAGTCGTAAAACTCTGTATCTCCCGAGAAGAAATATAGATGATGGGTTTCAGTAATTTATAGTGAATGTACACGTTTTGTACATGAGAGAAATGCACCTGAATAATGATATGATAATAAAAAAAACTGTTCAACGTTAATTATACATGTGGTTGTATGGTAATTCCCTCTTAATACACTTATTTTGAAACCGTTTCACCACATTTGTGAATTTAGCGAAAATCAACACATGTGGACATTTGGAGCGGCGCCCCAAGAAATGTAATTGTTGACTGACGGGAGAACGGTCATCTGATGTGTGGTTTATAGCATCATCCGGCGACCCTATCGTAAATATTGGATACTTTTCCGAATTGCTCACAATAAGAAGAGAATGTACTTTTTTGCGAATTGGGCATTATCTGATTCTTGGCTACTCCTGTCGTGGGGTCTTCAGATGTAACTTATTCAATTTTTGTCCAGTTCTTCAAAAAACGTTGACAATAAGTTACACGGTCATACAAGGTTACTGCTATTTCGAATGTTGAGCTGAATGTTGAGGTTACAGCTTTTAGTAATACTTATTAAGTCAAGGGACTCACTTGTTTTACGCTGAATTGAAACGGTAATTCCATGGACAATGGCATCAATTTAATCCAGCAAATCACGCAAGACATCTTTACATCATTAGCGCACAGTAGCATTGGCTTTTATTTAAACAATGAGTTGGTCACTTTCAAGGTTGGTTATTGTAAAATAAATTTGTAATCACAACCCTGGAGCGGGAGATTGACCATAGGGTGTATTGAAGACGGGACCTCTATACACCACCTCCGAACCACCCAGAGTGGTAATAACCTACAAATCATCCATTTGTCTCTATGAGAAATTAAAAGTGCAGAAAGTCGCGGAAAACGGTACGTTAACCCTTTGCCTGACACGAAAGGTAGACGACACTTGCAAAGATAATTCTTTAAAAACTAATTTTTACTTCATTTGTTGCGTCCAAAACACAGCGAGCGCGTTCCAATGAAGGGTCGTAAGCTATGTTTTTGAGTCAAGAAATGAAAACAATAATGAAAACTGAATGATGATTTTTGTGAATAGCTCTGTCGGTTTTGGTAGTAACGTTGGGTAAAGGGTGGAAACACACTTTCGTTGACAGATCAGCAATATTGATTTCGTTACAGAACAGAGAAAAAGTCAATACTGTCTAGTTACTGAAACAAAAGAATGATCAATATACACTCCAATTGTTCTCAAGTCTCTTGACGTCAGATATTCTACAAGAGTCTTCCTTGTTCGAAGGATGATTTAGAAGAACTAACTGAGTGAAATGCTTGATACGCTTTCATGACGAGTCCCTCTTTCTGGATATGCAATGACAAGATACGTATGCATGGACCACTGCTGCGGGAATATACCGACAACCTAAAATATCTCCTGCATTCAAATGAGATACCTTGCGATGGCGGCCGCCTTGCTTCGTGCTTGCATTCCATTTTTCATTTTAACACATTGTTTAGGTAAGTATGTCGGCTTTACATAACTATTTTAATTCACTGTCAAACACAAAACAGCAGATGACCCTTGCAAAAAATGTCTGAAATGACCAAATATTTTTATACTCTGCCTCACATAGTTTATGAACCCCTCATTGTAATATGGTCATCAAGCTTTTCTCTTAGATGCCATAACCTGTGCGTTGAGGGAAAAATGGAAAAAATAAAAAAATGAGTGGCAGTTGTTATGAATAGTGTTGGTCGATTTTTGCCGAAGGTAAATCAAAGAGATAATGCTGTCACTCTTCAGGTTGAGGAAATCGTGAAAATTCCAGAATTTTGCTGCGTTTGTGTTAACGTTGCAAATGGTTTTAACTGCAGTCACTGTCTTGAAATTTCTTTCTTTTCTTTGTTTCAAAATAGAAAAAAGGTTAATATCTAGTGAGATCTTGTTGAACCGAAATTGTATTTCACTTCTTCACATTAGTCCATAACCTACAGAGCAGCAATCATACATATAAAAAAGGATTTTAATTTGTTCTCGATAAACAGTAGATATGTCTTTTTTATTGTGCGCTATCTTTATAATAGGGTAAAATGTCCAACAAATATTGTTCGATATCTATTATCATGATAGACATTGAAGAATATCGCTCTGTAATTAGTTTAGATCGATGTCACTGTGATGTTTCGGATTGTTGGTGTTTTAACTGCAATTAACACGTTTTGATTTCAATAGGAGCATCACAACGGATGTAACAACAGGAACGCCTTTTGAGTAGAAACCAGAATTATCTAATTTGTGACGGCAAGGTAATCTATGTTTTCGCTCGCTGCTTTCAGCCGCGAGTGAAAGCTTATATTTCATTGCAGTTACACACGAGATAATTATGGTACATCTTTAATGAAGAGTAGATATACTCTGAGATTTCGTGACACAATTCATTATTTCCAAGTGGAATGAAATGTTACTTTTTGATTGGCTGAGAGGTGCACTGTACCTTTTAGGCCACATTATCTTTTAATTTCACACCGTGGTAAAGTTTGGTGTAAAAACAGGAATACATAATAACTAGTAAAAAGGCTAAAAAAAGTCCCCGTTTATTTATATTATTATAAATATTTGTTTACTAGCTCATTTATATGTTTCAAAAAATAAAATATGGTTGATTGAATATTTTGAAGTAAACTATTACACAAAACTTTTAATGAAAATAAAAATAAATACATATCATGCAGGGAGTATTTATTTATGGTTCTATTTTGGAAGGGATGTGATGCGTTTTGTTTTGGTGTTTGCTTAATTAAAAATGGCTCAAATTAATTTTAAGAAACGCTTTGCAAGTCATACTGAAAACGAAATTTTAAAAAAGAAAATAAATCATTGCCAGTAAATACAGCCAGGTGCAACATAAAGTGTGCTAATTTACTAAGAACATATTTATTGGAAAAAGAAAAAAGGAGAAAATGTTACTTCTGAAAGCTATATCAGCTGTAGAGTTAACAGAACGAAAGGATTTGGAAATAAATCCGTTATCCTCGTGTCTTCAAGGGTGTATGAGAATTTACACCGGTCTGAGAATTCTCATACTCCTCGGAAGACACAAGGATAGATAATAATTATTCACTCTTGATCTGAAAGCGAACTACGAACTGTGCACGCCACACAAATTGAGCCATCGCATTATGACAGTATCAACGATAAACTACTCACTGCATACTTCTTTTGATTTACAACAGCCTCTTGTTGGGGTCCTGTCATGAAATGCGCACACACAGCACGTCGATCTGCGCCTTAATCTACGCGTTATGACCATAGTTAGGCTATCAAATTCTGTACGTATGGCCTGTGCACAAGCAATGTTTCAGCCAATGGACCTCCCGGTAACCCGGAGGTCTTTTGGCAGAAACATTGCCTGTGTTTTCTAGGAGTAACCAGGATAACCTACCGTGCTTTGGATGCCATTCGATGTGGCAATTAAGCCTAGATAAGCGCACAGTTCGTAACAGGACTTCTAGTTTTAACTGTAAAGGAGTCTGCGTTACCCTAAGAGAGAAGTAGTATGGTACGCTTTGGTATTGTCTTGAAAATGCCATAATGTACAAGGGTATTTAACTGATATGTCAGAGACCCTTGGAACAATACAAGGGATGCAATTGTATTATTTTATAATGGTTTTTCTGGTGTATTCACGGTCATTCCCTTGTACATTAGATTACTGCTATTGAAGGGTAGTTAGGAGTAAAAAGAAATGTAAAAACACATGCCAAAACGTAAATGTGGCTACTTAGTGTTGTGGGGAAAATATAAGCAAAATCAGGAATATTCATATATTTTTGGAATTTTAAAAAATTAGGAAAATGTCATGAGAGAGATGAGCGCCCGTTCTACTCATGTACTCTTCTGAACCAGCCTCAATCTACATCGGGCGAGAAGAATGTATTACCAGTGAAACCCTCTCAGTAGATTTTCTACGCAGAAAATAATATCGAAGTTTGCAAAACAAAGCGTGTGAGCCCAAGCAGATTTTATCTGAGTTAGTTTAATTTCCATTGGCTGTCACGTTCGCACTAACTATGCTTTTCCAGAATGTTTCGGTTATTGCTTTGTTGGAAACTCCCCCTTTGTGTGCGTTTTATTGAATGTCTATTCTCCACTCACACTTCGTGTTTATAGTTTTCATTATTTGGTTCTTTTTTTCCTTTCCTTCTTATTCTGACGTATTTGTTTCAACAGATTTACTGCCAAAATGCAGTGAACGTGTCTCGAAAGTTTGTTTTGTAGTGTCCATTGGTATTTTTCAGTAGTTAATTGCCAAATTAATTGCAAAATTCACCAAAATGACGAAACAGATCTGCAGATCAAATACACGGCAACACGCGTTGCATTTGATCCAGCAATGTAAACAGTACTGACGTACTATGTGAATGTAGATCACTTCCTCTAGACCCTAATGGTATATTTATTTATTTATTTATTTATTTATTTATTTATTTATTTATTTATTTATTTATTTATTTATTTATTTATTTATTTATTTATTTATTAGGGTATAACGACACGTTATATCATGTCGGTGACAGGTTTACGGGTGGAGGAAGCCGGAGTACCCGGAGAGAACCTCTGAGCAACGACGAGCAGCTGTCAGCTCCCCAACATCGTAACTCTGAACTCTGCACCGCAGCACAGGCGGCAGGGTTAGATTGGTTGAAGACATGCGCTCCATCGACGTGCAGTACGAATAGGTACACAGCGTCAACGTGCCCCTATGTAGGCAATCGGGGTTAAGTGCCTTGCCCAAGGACACAACGCGAGCACGAATCAGTCGCTGAAATGGTCACCCATCCAACTACTAACCACGCCCGACGTTGCTTAACTTCGGTGATCTGACGAGAACCGGTTACTGCCACGCCACCCCCCCCCCCCCACTAATGGTATATTTCATGTGAGATAAGAGCTATCAAGTGGTAGAGTCTATATTCGTTACGTGGGGGTGGGGGAGACGAATCAAAATTTCCACCGTGCAGCCTGCAGGCTGCACGTTGGAAATTTTGATTGTTGCTCAGGGAATTTGAGTGATAGACCAATCTACTTTATGAATTCAGGTCGTATCACGTCCTGGACCAGAAAAGCTGCATTTAGGGTTCAGAGGGTTAAACGTCACTCCACACTGATGACAAAACAAAATATCAAACTGTCAAGCTGCAAATTTTTCCCATAATGCAGCTAGGAATTTAACCAATTCAATTTGGTTTCACCGATCTCACTGAATCTTGGCAAACAAGGTTGAATCGATTAAATTACTAGTGGCATTAGGGAAACATTTTTTGGCTTAACATTTCGGTATTTTGACGTCAGAGTGCAGAAGGTTAAAGACATGATCAGAATGTTTGACGGAAAAATTGAAAAACACAGACTCACAAAATAAAATCTGTAATTAATTTTTTAACAACAAAATAAGCCTGCTGAATTGCTCTATCTTCATTCAGAAATGTATTTATTGATTATGTGTATACCTATATATTGGAAATATTGGATTTCAGTATCTGCATATCTCATAGTGGAATTTTCATTATATCAAGTGATAATTACGGTAATCTTTTCACCGAAAAGATATTGTTCACTGAGGACAACAATATTTTTTATCGAACTGCAAAATAGCTACATTTCAGTTCGGGAAAAACGCTAAATTTGCCAATTCCTTCTTTAGAGAACGCCGAGAGTCTAATTTGACGCAGCTTTCTGCCTTTGATGTAAATGTACTTGTCTAGTTTAGGCTATTTTAGGTATAAAATAATGAGTACAGGCCGTGCCAATATACTGATTTGCTTCACAAATTCTACATCTCACAACCGTCCAATTAATTTTCCAATTGCATCGAAAAAGACGTTCTTGAGTCTAATTTGACACAGCTCTGTATGCCGTAGAATTGCATGCTTTGGTTAAGCTATTTCGGCTGTTATAAACAGGTAGTACAGGCCGTTTTATTTGTTTATTTATTTTTTTAGTTGTTTGTGACAACATTTGCTTTCGTTATTTCTACTTTATCAAGTTAAAATATGCTAGACTGACAGTTTCTGTGTGATAATGAATTCATTACATAAGCAATATTACACACTCTATTTTCACTTCGTAGGCTGTGGAGAATGTGGGAATTCACATTACACAGTCTCCGAAAGGACAAAACTAATTTACCAAAAGAGAATAGAGAACAGCAGGCTTCTTAGATTTTGCCGTGGAATGCAGGGCAACTGGGATATTCGTCACGACGTAGAAGGAACTGTCCGCCACATCCAACCTAATTATAACAATGGTAGACAAACAAACTGGTCAGTTTCGTTTGGTGTTCATGGCAATTTCTGACGAACATTTGTTCCAATTTGAATGTTAATCGAAATTTGAACTCTGAACAATACATAAATGTGTAATAAAACAAAACTACGAGACGTTCCTGAACAATTCCCAAGGGGGTTAGAAAATCCTTAGGATATCCTTTGACCATACCCTACTAGGAGGATCCCCAGGTTGTGGATAGAGGGACTCTCTGCTTACATGGGCAGACTGCCTGTGATATATATGAGTAAGCAACCCCGGACCAAAATGGTGTGCAACTGTCATTTTGTTCTCCCGTGAGGTGCGTTCTGAAGGCCCCGTGGGAAGGAATCCTACGAGTTGAGGACAAACAGTGCACCGGCGAGAGCAGTCTCCATTTTGGAGATACCTGTTCTGTACATTGTTTTGCCCGGCGCGGACGGATAGGCCCGATCTGGCCACTCGGGAGTCCATAACCCCCAGGTTGGGTTCAGAGTACGGGTGAAAGTCATGGACTGAACAAGTTCGTAAAAATAAGAATATGGAACAAACTCCACAAAAACGAGGTTGTGAAATGAATTTTATATCAGACTCTGATCCAGATCAAAAAAACCTGTCATCTGAAATAAATTAGCTTAAATTTGTTATTATTTATGGAGACGAAGAAGGGAAAAACACATCAAAATTTAATCAATTTGCTCTCGAGAAAACTCTCAAAGGAATTTCTGGATCAGTGACAGAGGTAAAAAATGAGATCAGGGTGATATTAGTAGAATGTAAAATATAATTGCTAGCAATAAATTTATTATTAATTGACAAGATTTGGGATATGAAAATTGTTGCATATCCACATAGGACTCTAAATACCAGTAATGGTGTAATGAGAACAAAAAAATTGCATTAGAAATAAAAGAAAAACTCAAATCGCAGAATATCACAGACGTAAAAAAGAATTGAAACAAAAAATGATGGTAACACAATAAAAATAAATACATATATTTTAACTTTCGGCTCATCTCGACCACCAAACTTAATTTAAGTGGTCATTGGAGTGGACTTGTATATTCCAAATCCACTGCGATGCTTCAAATGTCAGAAGTATGGTCATGAACTAAATAATTGTAGGGGACAAGAAACCAGTTTCAAATGCGGCCAACAAAACAAAGGGCCATTTAATAGTGCTGTAAAATGTTGTAGCAGTCATGGCAATCATACAAGCTTCATCCAAAGACTACTCTGTTTCGAAACAGAAGAAATAAATGCAAACTGTCAATTGTGAGACACAAATTAGTTTTAAAGAGACCTGAGAAATTGTAACGTCTATGCCTGAAATGAATAAATTATCACCATCCTATGCAACAACTTTGAAACAAAAGATACAAACAAAAACAGTAGAATGTCAAACACCATGGATACGGCTTAACAACTGCCTAATTCTGCCCTTAGTGCAGGCTTTTAGAATAGTGCAAATCAAGCAAAGTCGACTCATACACAACAGTATCTTAACTCCTACAAGTATCTGGGAATTTCATTGGTTCAAAGACGCCACATGCAGACTGCATATAAAACCATATACTGTCTGTCAACATCAATATACGCTGACAGCTGTGAGTAATCTCCCCTTTGTTCATTGATTATTCAAAATGGCGCCAGTCGATAAACGCTACAAGTTGAAAGATTGAGTGTTGGAAGCCCATATTTGGTCTGAAGTGCAGGTTAGGCAACTTAAAAGGCTTCATATTCTGTGGATGTGTGTTGTTACAATTTATGGGAGAGTGTAGGCACTCTCCCATAAATTGTAACAGGGCAAAGACACGTGAACACATTGTGAGAATTCTCTCATTTAATTTTGATCGCTGTTGTTATTAGTTCTGTGCATCGATGCAGCAGTCGGTAAGATATATTCGTTACACAGTTTGTTGGTGGCCTAATATGGTATATTTGGTGTCAGTTAATTCCATATTGGACTCGAGTCCAATATGGAATTAACTGACACCATATATACCATATTAGGCCACCAACAAACTGTGTAACTAATAGAATACTGCAAAAACATCAGAGGACAAAATAGACTCCATAAACAGGGGCGGGGGTGGGGTCGACCAAAAAAACCCGGACCTTAGGGCCGGGTGGGTGGGTAGTCAAGGGATGGAAAAAACGTTTTTTTGTTATATTTTACAATTTTTTCCCTAAGTTTTCATTTACGCTTAACCCTTTGAACCCGAGCTGCCGCTTTTCCGGTAGGGAGCATGATACGCTATAACGCCATTAAATAGGATGGCTGTTCAGTAAATATGTGGGGTTGGCCAATCAATATTTTCAACGTGCAGCCCCGAGGCTGCACGTTGAAAATATTGATTGGTCGACCCCAAATAAGGAATATGGACTCTTCTAATTGCTGCCATTAAACTGGCATGGCAGATACCACTAGCATTCAAAGGGTTAAAACATAATAATAATCATAATAGCATGGTGTATGTGGACCTTTATTATACAAGAATGTACTATTATTGAACACTTTTTGCTCAACCATGAAGTCATAATAGGCATCACCATTGGAGATGAGACTGACTTGATACATTATGATGTGGCGATTGTGTATTGATTAGCATTGCTTAAAAATAGGACTATGAAAGCTTCAAAATTAAATAACATCAAAACATCACAGTTGGATGTTAAACTAAACCCAGCCTGAAACAATGACCACTCTTCAATGTAGATATATTACTAATAAACAAGCTACTGTGCAACTGGCCCTAACAGAGGATGTGATGACAGAAAGATTCAAAACAGTTATTCATTACTGTGATACTGTGCTAACATGGCTATTGTTATGCCCCAAAACAACTTAACTTGTTGTTGACAGGACCTTGTTTAGATCATTTCCGTGAACGGAATTTTGATCTTTAAGAGGTTCTGAGTTCAAATTTTAAAATTAATTGCAGACGACTCCATAATAAACATTAAACTTTATCAACAGTCGCTGAAGATTCTAGCAGAGTAATGGAAATTGATCACAAAAAGTTGTTCTGATTCTGTTGGTTGTTTGATGACTGTTTTGAATGTAATAATAATAATAACTCTTTGGCCAGCCGCTGATTTGTCGCGGTCCTCATAAGAGAAGGCCATCATTCCCCCTGCACCCCACCCCCTCTTCCCCTCCTCTCCTCCCAGCATTCAGATATAAACTGCTTAATAGTGTCCCTCACTTCCTCTTTTTCAATTTCTTCAATAAGCATTCCTACCCTCTCCCTCGTGTCCCCCTTCAGCCATCTATCCTTTGTTTCTTCACCCCACTTCTGCATTATTCTTCCTGTAAATTTTATTCTATGAGGTATATACTGTGGGCATTCCAAGAGAAAATGTTCCAGGGTCTCCACTACTCCAGAGTGGCACATTTGGCATCCCTTTTCCCCATCTCTCCCAATTTTTCCCCGAAGCTCCAGTGATCTTGATCTCAGTTTGAACAGCAGTGACCCTCCAAAGGTGCCATCTAGGTACTTCTCAAAAGCTGGCTTTTCTTTATATTGTAACCCCTGCAGTGATCTTTTCACGCTAACCACTGCTCGCCAGTTTCGATTGCAATCTTCCATGACTCTCTCTTTGACAAACCTTTTGCCTTCTTTCATTCCTACTTCTATGTTTGTGACCTCTATAGAGTAATTGTCCATTAGTTCCCTCACATGTTTTGACCACCCCGTTTCTATATTAGAATTCCAAATGGTATCGAGCATCAATTTGCACCACCGGTTGTCAGGCAGGTTTCTCAAGTAGTTAAAGTAACACAGTTTTCCCAAATCTACCCTGTCCTTGATTTTCATCCACCCAAGCTCCCCCCTTACTGCTTCCAAAGCTGCAGCATTACTCGACCCTGTTATCTATCTGCCGGCATCATTTTGAGTATTTTCCAACTTCTTAATAACGGTTTGGTTTAATGGAATCACGTCCGTGCCATACGTTATACTTGGTAAACCCACCCTCTCCCACAGTGTTTTCCCCACAAAGATCTTGTTGAAACTATTTTTCCCTAAAAGTTTTAGTTGGTTCAGAATTCTTTTCCCCTTCAGAATCAGTTTGGCTGAGTAATTTCTGTACAACCCTCTTCCCGTTATATTTATGCTTACCCCTAGATACTCATACTCTCCCGTTTCTCCTACAGTGATTTGTTTGCTTTCCCCTTCGGGGATTGAGAACTCCCCCACTCTCCATCTCTTCGTCATATCTACCTTGCGTCCAACGGGTATTACCTTGCTTTTATTTTCATTTAGTTCGAGCCGCCAAGTGTTCCCATATCTACCAACAATTTCCAGCAGTTTCTCTAGCCCCTGTTCAGTTCTAGACATTAACACCATGTCGTCCGCAAAGAATAAGCCTGGTATCTTTATGTCTCCAACATTTACCCCCTCCGCACTCTGAATTAGTTCGTCCCCTAAATCTTTAACATACAATGCAAACAAAATCGGTGAAAAGATACACCCCTGCTTGAGGCCTATATCCATAGGGACTCGTTTTGTAGTGATACTCCCTAGACTGAGTTGGCTTTGCACATCTGTATACAGTGCTTTCATGATTCCCACAAAGTCACCCCCCAGTCCGATGCCCTCGAGCTTTCGCCACATACCTTCCCTCCACACTCGGTCGTACGCTTTTTTCACATCTAGAAATGCCAGAAACATCTTTTTCTTTTCAGCCTTTGTTGATTCTATCAGTTGGGTGAGTGTAAATAGGTGATCAGTGACTCTTCGTCCTTTCCTGAAACCATTTTGAATTTCTCCTAAAAAACCTTTCTCTTCAATAACTTCCTCTAGTCTACCGTATATGACCTTACAGAATACTTTTCCGATGTTACTACTAACTGATATCCCCCTATAGTTATCTAGAACTTCCTTATCCCCCTTTTTGTGTATGAACGACACCTTACTTTCCCTCCACTCTCTGGGGACCTCTTGCTTTCGCAGAGCCAGGTTGAAAAGGTTTGTCAGGATTTCAATAAGTGCCTCCCCTCCATTTTTGAGGAATTCGTTCGGAATTTCATCAGTCCCTCCCGCTTTACCATTTTTTAATTTCGAGACCACGTTCCGCACTTCTTCTGCCGTTATTTCGCTACATACACGATTGGATAGGTTCTCCTCCACCAGTGTATTTCTTTTTGGTGGGGACCCACTGCCCCATCGCCTATCGTTTATCTTTTCCCAGTGCTTGACTAACTCTGAAGCGATACGGCCTTTATCTTCTGTACTTTCCCCATCCACTTTGATACTCTGCACACTACTTTTCCCTCGTTTATTTACCCAGTTCCAAAATACGTTTGAGCTCGAACCCCCCGTTTTCTTTATTGTTCTGGCAAGACTGCAATTGCGCTCCTTCCTATTATTATTCTTTATCTCATTCACCTTTTTCCGTGCCAGTTCATATTCTCCTTTCATTAGTCTCGTGTCATTGTTATCCACCCCTTTAAGCTTCCTACTTCTTCTGTAAGCAGCGCATTTTACCTTCCTTTCTTTTATAGCCTTTTTCAGTCCCTCGTTAACCCTGTATCCAAGCTCTCTCGTTGGGACCCTCACCCTTCCTATACACTCCTTCCCTGCCTCTGTTAGGCTATTTACTATGCCATCTGAAATACTCTGGACATTTGCATCCCTAGGTATACATTCAAGATTTGGTTTTAGTTTTTCCCGAAACTGCTTCCAGTCGGCTCCTTGTTTTAGTCCCCAAACATCCTTGAAGGTATTTCTGTCTCTATTCGTCTTTTTGCCCATAATCTTAATGTGAGAACGTTACAGGCAATGTCTTTACTGTGTCAACCTGTGTCAACAGACATTCAGATCACTGAACGAGAATGGTCTCTATGATGTACCGTCTTTAACTCGACCTATCGCATTGTCCACGCTGAGGCACGGTGACGTTGTGTACTAAGGCGTACTGCACGTCGATGGTGCACTTATCTTCAACCAATGCTAACCCTGCTTGTGTGGAGTTAGTATGTTGGGACGCCTTACAGTTGTTCGCCGTTGCTCGGTGGTTCTCTCCGGGTACTCCGGCTTCCTCCACCCGTAAAACTGTCCGACATGAGGTGAGCCTGGCTGTCGGAAGTGTCCTTAAACACAAATAAATATAACTAGACCTATCAGAGATTCAGATATGATTTGTGATGATGGTATATAAAAATAGATATTTTGTATCAATAATATAATGTTTTCCCTGCGCCTCGGGAATGATTGATTTGATGCCTGAATTTGATTGATTGAATGATTGATTTGGGTTTAACCCTTTAAACAACGTAACGGCCAAAACCGGCCAGCGCTATTCACAAAATCGCCAATTAATTTTCAGTATTTTTTTCATTTTTTGTCTCAAAAACATAGGTTATGACCCCTCTTTGGAACGAGCTCGTCGAGCTCGTTCCAATGAGAGGTCATAACCTATGTTTTTGAAACAAAAAATGAAAAACATTAGTTATTCAAGAATTTTGTTTGCAAGTGTCGTCTGCTTTTCATGTTAGGTAAAGGGTTAACGTAACCTTCAACATTCATGGAAATGTCAAAATCTAACAAGCTTATCCACACATATAAGTCAATATGCCAATGGAACAAATTCCTCAGAATTAGCTACATCAGTATATTGAGATGGCTATGTGAATAGCAAGGCCATTGCAGCTGTGCATTAACAACCTGGCTACCAGAGGTAAGTATAATATAACCCGGATTCCACGCGAGAACTGTCTGGTGTACTATAAACTTCTCATTACCATTTGATGGTATTAGCCAGATTTCTGGAACGCATTAAACATGCACATACAACGTGTAAATATCCCGCTAATTAATACAAGGCTCATGTCACCTGCAGAATAATAAAGCACAGTTTTCTTAGTGCTTATGTACACTTATGTGTATGTAGACATCGATTATTACTGTCAAAAGTACCTGTTTAAATCTTCTACAATATACTATTATGGACTTTTGTGGTGGTGAATATGATGTGATATGAACCTAAAAAACTTATATTGACTGAGGCGTTAGCCGATGTCAATATAAGATTTTTAGGGTCATAACATATCATATTTATCACCACAAAGTCCATAACTGTTTTATTATACACACCATCCTAAACAAGCTTCTATTTGTCAATTAAAAGTTCAATTATATCAGCCAGAAATACTTTTATTTGACAATAAAATAGTTACCATCTACAGAATAACATAAATTTAACAATGCATCACAGTATGTCAACAAGTTTCTCAAAGTTGGAGGTTATTGGAGTTATTTCGATTGAAATAGAACTAGAGAGGGAATGTCCAAAAGCTATATTTAGAAAGTTGATATTCACTAGAAAACCGGTTTTTATGGATTTTTGAGTACCAGTCACGTGTATAAGATCCAGCCGACAGAAATGTGGTTATTTATAAAGTATATAATAATTGTGTTTGTGGCATTGTTTTGGCATACTTCATTTGTTAGGTTTGGTTATGGCTAAAGTATACCCTGCAACTTGATTTCATGGATAGTGGATTAGGCTGGATTAGAATGAATTTAGGATGCAGAAACCTTTGTTCTACAGTGGTTACTGTCAAATTGTATTGAGGGGGTAGTGGGTGGGTGAATGGGTGTCTTAAGTGTTGGCGGAAAAAAAATAAATTGGGGGAACATTTTGGGGTGGTGGGTGTCGGAGTGTGGTCTGCATTTTTCTCCTCCCCTCCCCGTCATACAGAGGAACGGTACCTCTTAATAGGAACAGAAAAAGGCAACAAAAACTATTATAGACAGGAAATGTGAGCAAACCAAACCAGACCACAAAGCAGAGCAAGTGTAAAGATCACAGCAACAAAATCTGAATCAGAATCAGAAAAGGAAACGAGAAAGCGAACGAACGAATATAGAAAAGGCTACACAAAATCAGTTATCAAACAGAACTCCCAACGCTCTACAAGATTCCGGTATCCGCGATAGGTTTATGGGCTTGGAACAGCTGGAAGTCGTTGAATACATCGACGAAACGTACTCCTCACAACTACGACTGAACTCCTCTCAGAATAAGTCACCAAGAAATAAGATGTCACGCGAGAAATCTACGGGGGCTATTTCGACAACACGCCCACCATCCAATTCTCCGACCAGTTATGGATAATACAATTAAAAACAATATAATACAATGGAACTGTCGATGTTTCAGAGCGAATTTTATTGACCTGGGCCTTCTAAACCAAAAATATTTACCTGCTACTTTTTGCCTGCAGGAGATATTTTTAAAGAAACCCGATACCCAAGGTCATTCAGCTTTCAATGATTATACTTCGTATAATGCCTGGGCTGATGTTACTGATGTTCCTGTCCGTGAAACGTCTGTCTTAGTTAGAAGCAACATTATTTCCGTCTTGTCACTTTACAAACAAATATACAGGTTGTAGCAGGACACCTAACATTTAAATAAGATAGTTAAACTTTGTTTCACTTACATTTCACCAAATAAGGCTCTTCAGCTGAATGCTTTTGAGGCACTCACACACCAACTTCCCAGCCTATGCATTCTGATAGGGTGACTTTATTTAATGCACACAATCTTTTTTTGTAGAAATTCCTGCAGCAAGGAAGATTTAAAAAGGTAAAACTACGGACGAGCTTTTTACACAATATGACTTGTGTTTATTCAATGCTGGATCAGATACTTATCTGCATCCCGCATCTGGATCATACACTTCAATTGTTCTCACAATAACATTTTCTTCTGTCTTCCCTGATTTTTTTGAAGGTTGAAGATGACTTGTGCGGGAGTGACCACTTTCGAATTGTGCTGCCAAATGTGGTTGGGGTGGAGGATGAGAGAATGCCTCAGTGGAACTTCAAAAAGGCAGACTGGGTCACTTTCTCATCGCTTTGTTCTGAACGCCTCAAACGGGAGAAATTTACAGAAAGTGCTGATCAAGTAGAGCAGATTACTAAAGAATTGCTAGACATTGCAAACACTGACATTCCAAAACCTCGGTGCTATCACTGCCCAATTTCAATTGAAATCGAATTTTTGAAACCAAACCCTCCTTCTTTCAGGAGGAGGATATGGCTTTACTCCCATGGTAACTATGACGTATTGAACGAGGCTTTCTCTAACACTGACTGGAACTCCGTCTTTGATGTTTCATGTCTCGATACCATAGTTACCAATCTCACTGACAAAATACTCGATACTGCATCCAAACATATACCCAACAAATTTATTACTTCGAGAATGGATCAACCGAAATGGATGCATAATGAAATCAGACTATTAATGAGACAGAGAAAACGTCTGTATCGCATTGCCAAACGTACCAATTTCGCATACGCCTGGGCCAAATACAAACTTAAACGGAATGAGGTTGTATCGGCCACCAGGAAGGCCAAAGCCCAGCATTTTTCAAAAATCCAGTCCACATTGAGCAGCAACAAAACTCCAGCATCACTGTGGTGGAAAACCCTAAAAACACTAATCGGTAGCGGTAACGCAACAGGAATCCCCACCCTGATTCATCGAAACAAAATTTATTCCTCAAGTGTCGAGAAAGCTGAAGTGTTCAATGAATACTTCTGTTCCATCTCTACAGTTGATGATTCGCATGCTTCCTTACCAGATCCACCGGCCCATGCTTCTCAACACATTGATAGTATCACCCTACATTGCAGTGAAGTGTATGCCGCAATGAAGTCGTTAAAGGTGTCCAAGGCGTCTGGTCCCGATCAAATAAGTCCGCGTCTTCTAAAAGAATGTAAATCCTCTCTCTGCGAACCACTCTCAATCTTATTCAATATATTACTGAATAATTCATACTTTCCCTCATTGTGGAAAAAAGCAAATGTCTCCCCAACCCTAAAGAAACAACCCTCAGATACAGTCACTAATTATCGCCCGATATCGTTAATCAGTTGTGTTGGTAAATTATTTGAAAAATGTGTATTCAAACGCTTGTGGCAGTTTTTGAGCGAAAATAATGTCCTTAGCCAATTTCAGTCAGGCTTTACCCCTAGAGATTCAACCGTCCTCCAACTGACTGACATTTATGATGAATTCTGTCGCGCGCTTGATGAAGGCAAAGAGGTTAGGGTGGTTTTCTGTGATGTCAGTAAGGCGTTTGACAAGGTTTGGCATGCTGGTCTTATCCACAAGCTGGAGACTATTGGTATTTCAGGAGAACTTCTATTTCTAAAATCGTATCTTGCGGATAGGTCGCAGCGAGTTGTGATAGCCTCGGAGTCATCTTCATGGAGACCCATTAATGCCGGTGTACCCCAGGGGTCAATACTTGGACCGTTACTGTTTTTGATATACATAAATGACATAACCAGCGACTTATTCAGCAGTATTCGCCTTTTCGCAGATGATACGTCCTTATATCTAATTATTGAAAACCCAGAGCAAGCCGCGGTCATAATCAATAACGATTTGGCTACAATCGAGCATTGGGCCAAAACATGGTTGGTCGAGTTCAATCCCAACAAAACTGAAAGTATGTGTATATCACGTAAAAGCAACCCCAACTCTCATCGACCTTTATATTTAGGTAACTCACAGATATCGGAAGTGCGTGACCATAAACACTTAGGACTCGTACTAAATAGTACATGCACATGGAACAACCACATTGACCACATATGCTCCAAAGCCTGGTCTCGCTTAGACTTGCTGAGGAGGCATAAATTTAACCTTGATCGTAGTGTCCTGGAAAAAATATATTTTGCCTTTATTAGGCCACTTCTTGAATACGCGGACACTGTCTGGGATAATTGTTCTGCGACCAACGTCGTGGAACTCGAAAAAATACAAATAGCAGCGGCAAGAATTATCACCGGAGCAACAGTTAGTGCCAGTAAGTCTTTGTTATATTCTGAAACACGGTGGGAATCCCTGCAAGAAAGACGCCAAAAACATAAACTAATTCAGTTCTTCAAAATGTATCATCACATGTCACCCCCATATATTTCTAACAAAGTTCCCCCACTTATCTCCTGGATGAATTCATCACGTAGTCTCCGATCTAGTCAAAACCACCGAGTTCCTTTTTGCCGAACGCAATTGTATCAGTCTTCTTTTATCCCCAGTGTTACTGACCAGTGGAATAAGTTGCCGGTACCTGTCCGCGAGAACTCATCTTTGATTAACTTTAAAACATTTCTCAGTAATGGTAACCAAAGACCACCAAGGTTCTATGGTAACGCGAAATCTCGTAGGGCTCAAATATATCATTGTAGGCTGCGGTTGCATTGTAGTAGTCTTAATTCCCACCTTTTCGTTAATCACTTATCAACTAGTCCTTCTTGTCAGTGTGGTGAACTTGAAACTACTGATCACTTTTTCTTTCATTGTCCTTTGTTTTCAAACGCTCGTAATTATACGATTAATTTACTCCCATATGTAGCTGATACATCCACACTTCTATTTGGCTCTGAATTCTTGAATAACGATGACAACCGCCTTATTTTCGAAGTTGTCCATGACTTCATTTTATCAAGCAAGCGATTTCATTAAGTTGAAACACAATTCTACGCCCCATCCCCACTCTACGTGGGAAAGTCAACACTGAAATAGTGATTATTCACTGCATCAAACAGGTATTGTTTAGCTGGCATAATAGGACCCATTCGACGAATGCCTGCTGTGAAATACCCCCTCACGCCTTCAATCTTTTAACACCTCGAAGTTTGTTTCCGCCTATTTGATTGGCCTAATTCGCTATCAAATAACCAAAAGTAAATAAGTTGCCTATTCTCTTGAGTGTTAAATCTATTTAACATATATTTAACATGTATCTCGTCTGTATTAACTCTGATTTATTCCCAAGATATTGTTGTGTAAACACACTATTGCCATCTGTGTATATGTGAGGGTGTGTGTCTGAGTCTTGCTCTGGTTTCTGGAGATAGATCGTGGCTTGTTTTAGACTCGTCGTGAGCTGTCCTTGGAGGCCCGATTGTGACCTCGATACGTGCTCTTTCCAATCCGCATAATGGCAATAGTGTCTATGTATCAAGTATTCAAGCTGTTTTCAACATATTAATTTATTTTCTTTTTTCCTTTTATCTTTTGTTTTTATTAGTGCTTCTTTCTTTTCTCTTCGTTCTTCCTTTCTTTTCACGTTGTAGTTTAAACATTTCCACAAAGTCGTTGCCTGGCGGTCGAGATGCTTCCCTCTGCCTCGCATCTACGCCGATGTGACGCTTAAACTATCCTCCACTTGACCTCCGATCGAAGCAATTAATTTGTAACTTAATTTATAATGGAGGGAGGGTCTCGGCTATCTTGCGACGGCGCGTGAGCTCTTCTGCTGATCTCTACCACCTACAGGAGTAAGTCATAATTTGTCAGGGAGACGACTTACATAAGCTTCAGCTTTCTGTCGAATCCCTCCCCTACGTAGTAATCTGCTTTCCTTGCTTTGTGTATACTATTGTATCTAGTGCTGTTCAGAATTTTTTGTTATTCTTTTGTTATTGCATTGTGATATGTATACACATGTCAATTATTGAATAAATACTGTTTAAACTAAAACCTCGGTAAATCCAACACGTTCCACTAAGCCATGGTTTGACGGTGATTACAAACAGGCTATCTATTGTCGCATTAAAACTGAGCGGGAATTCAATAAGAAACCAACTATAAATAATTTGGATAAATTACGTGAAAATCGGGAAAAAACTAGAACAAAGTTTCGAAATTTAACCAACACACACCCATCAAAAACATTTGGAAAATGATTAAAAACATTAAAGGTAAAGAAACAAAATCAACTGTACAACAGCTGAAAGACAACAGCACACAAATTACTTCAAAAAGTGAAATAGCAAACAAATTGGCCTCATCGTTTTCTGAACATTCCTCGCCAGAAAATGGTAATCCTTAATTCATTAAAACTAAAAAACAACAAGAAAACAAAAGATGAAATTTACGTCTAGCAATTTAGAGGATTAACATTTTACCTAGCATAACGGCCAAAACCGGTCTGCGCTATTCTCAAAAATCGCCAATTAATTTTCATTATACTTTCATTTTTTGTCTCAAAAACATAGGTTATGACCCCTCTTTGGAACGAGCTCGTCGAGCTCGTTCTAATGAGGGGTTATAACCTATGTTTTTGAGACAAAAAATGAAAAACAATTAGTTATGCAAGAATTTTGTTTGCAACAGTTGTCTGCTTTTCATGTTAGGTAAAGGGTTAAAATGCACCTTTCTCTTTGGAAAAGTTAAATTACACCTTGCACAAAGCAAAAAATACTGCCACCGAATCCAATGACATACACTACCAATTTTTAAAACTTCTGCCTCAAACTTCACTTGAGCTCTTGGTGTCAGTTTTCAGTGACATATGATATGCGTGACTGGCCAGTTTCTAACATCCTGGCGAAAAGCAATAATAATTCCCATTCCAAAGCTTAATAAAGATCACAGTAGTCTATTGCATTGAGATGTTGTCTGTAAAACCATGGAAAGAATGTACAATGATCGATTTGCCTGGTTCTAGAATCGAACAATCTACTTGTGGATGTTCAGTGTGGTTTCAGAAACCAAAGAAGTACTGTGGATCATTTGATTAGACTTGAAACGTTTATAAGAAATGCCTTTCCCAGGAGAGAGCATGGTCCCCGTCTTCTTTGACCCGATAACAGGCATATGATACTACATGGAAGCATGGGATTTTAAAAGAATCTTTTTAACATTGAGTTGAGAGGGCGTGTGCCCCTTTTTTAAAGGATCGCCAATTCAAGTGCGTGTTGGATTGACGTTATCGGATCCTCACGAGCAAGAATTGGACATACCTCTAGGTAGTATTCTACCTGTTACCTTATTTTCTGTTAAATTCAATGACATCATTGAAGCGATTGAGAATATGGTGGATTCTTCGTTGTATGTCAATGACTTTTTAATTTGCTATAGCAGCAAAAATATGAATGCCATAGAGCGCAAACTTCAGTCGGCGTTCTTGAAGAGAATCCAAAATGGGCTACAGAAAACGATTTCAGTTTGTCAAAGACCAAAACTAATTGTGCTCATTTCTATTATCTCCGGAAGCACCACCTGGAAGCGGAATTGAAAATAGAGGGAAATACCATTAAAGTTGTTAAGGAAGTGAAAGTCTTTGGTTTATTGTTAGACAATAACGGAATTTCACTTCTAATATGATACAACTAAGAGTGAGATGTAAAAAGGCACTTAACGTCCTCTGGGTCGTTGGCAGTCCTGGGTGGGATGCCGATCAAAAAACATTACTCCATCTGTTTTGATCACTTGTTAGATCCAAATTAGATTACGGATGTGTGGTATACGGTTCTGCAAGAAAGTGGTACTCAAACCACTTGATGCAATTCATAATAATGGTATTAGTATTAGCTCGGGTACTTTTTGAGCAACACCAATAGGTTCAATGCTTGTTGAAGCAGAGGAGCCTTCTCTCGAGAAGCGCAGAATTAAACTGTCACTCCAATATGTTTCTAACCTGTTTGCTAACTCACCAAAACCTACTTATAACTATGAATCAGACACCCAAAATGTTGAATTTGTAACCGACACCAGAAACTTATACCTCCAATGAGAATTAGAGAATTAAACCACATATGGAGTCCACCACACTTTATTCTGATATGTTAAAAGAGAACCATAAACCACATATTCCTCCTTGGCATCTTAAAAAAGCCTACTGTTATTGTGAACCTTTCTTCTGCGAAAACGTCTGAAACAAATTCTTTGCAGTTTAAGCAGGAATATGCTGAAATAAAGTCGAAGCAGAGTGCATATAAAAAGATCTATTCAGATGGATCTAAAGATAGTGACAAAGAATCATCAGCCGTTGTTACTGGTGATCAGGTCACCTCAATCCGAATTTTAAATAACATTTCTCTTGAGAAGCGTAGAATTAGAATGTCAGTCCAATAAATTTCTAAACTGTTTGCTAATCCACCAAAGCCTGCTTATAACTATGTTTCAGTCCCCCAAAATGTTAATTTCTTTAACCGACACCAGAAACATATTCCTCCATTGGGAATTCGAACTCAACAAAATATGGAGCCCGCCACACTTGAATTTCATATGGTAAAAGAGAACCGTGAACCACATATTCCTCCTTGTCATCTTAAAACAACATACAGTTATTTTGGACCTTGCTTCTACAAATGTTAGCATTTTAACCCTTTACCCAATGAATCGGAAACATCCGCCGGCGTAATATGGGAATTCAGCAGTTGAAAAAATACTATTTAAAAAAAAATTCAACTAAACCATATCATGTGACCCCTTTTTGGAACGAGCTCGTCAAGCTCGTTTCAATGAGGGGTCACATGATATGGTTTTGTTGAAAGTTTTTTTAAAATTAAAAAAAATGATATTTACAATAATAAATTTTGATATCGTCTGCGTTGGTTAAAGAGTTAAGCGGGAATATGCTGAAATAAAGTCGAAGTACAGAGCATATGAAAGGAACTATACAGATGGATCTAAATATGGTGATAAACAAGCCAGAAAATAAGAAGCCTGTCATATGCAAAATGAGGTCGCCAGAGGGTGAATTTGGTCATGCTACCCTGCACAGCTGGGTAACATTACTAAATATACCCTCTGTGAACCTCAATCTGAAGCAACGTCTCAAACCAAAACAGAAAGAGGTACACAACTCTATGGGATAGCATAAGCAAATTCACCCTCTGGGGACCTCATGCAAATGCCAGATTGCTTATTTTCAGGCTTGGTGACACAATATCGTCAGCGGTTGTTACTGGTGATCAGGTCACCTCAATCAGAATTCCAAATAAAAGTTCTATTTTCCTAACTGAAGTTAAAGCTGTGCAACTAGCGCTTGAACATATCAATAATGTGCAGGAAAGGAAATCGATTAATTTTTCCGACTCTTTTCCCTCTTTGCTAGCTTTAATCAGCCCTAAGTTGAAGAACCTTCTCATTTTGGAACCTCGTAAGAAGTTGTAAGCCCTCACGTCTGACCAATGTGATATCGTGTTTTGTTGGTTACCTTGATAAATTGTTATCTCCAGTAACACCAGCGCAGACAGTGCTGCGAAACAGACATTAAACAAGCCAATCACTGATTTTAAAATGCCTGTTTGTGATTTTAAACCACATATCAGTCACCACATCAAATCTGTGTGGCAGGTGGAGCGGGATGAAGCAACAGATAATAAGCTCCATCGCTCGCTTTCGACTAGATATTGTTGATCATTACTCGTCTAGTAACATTTGCAGAAAAGATCATGCACTTCTGACACGATGTCATATTTGCCATACAAGACTTACACATTCCTTTCTGTTAAAGGGTAACATGCGACCAGAGTGTGGTGTTGACCATGTAGCCCATTCTTGCACATTGTAATGAGTTTAATCATGACAGAGGGCAGTATTTCACTGTAGGATTTGCAAAAACGTCCGTCATTTCTTAAAGTAATCAACCTTTTTAATAAATGGTGGACAGTTTTTTATTCCTTTGAACTAATCAACAGGTTAGTTGCCACAGTATTATTTAAACAGTTGGTCTCATTCTCTCATCACTGTTATCCTTGACTACTTTATTTTATCACTCATACTTTATCCAGATTTCATCGACTCGTTTTTCATTTATTTCATGAACAATAATGAAATATTTTATAACCTATACTTTTGATCGCCACGATATAGCCTTCGATGCTGATGTGACGTAAAGCACCAATAAATAAATAATTCCTGAGCATTTATTAATGTAATGTAACCAGTGAATTACATATAATTCCTATTGTATACTGCAATGAGCAGGCAAGTCAACGAACACCTTAAAAATAAATGAATAAATAAATAAATAAATAAATAAATAAATAAATAAAAGAATCAGTGGTAACTTAATCCTGCAATCAAAAAGGCTACAGGAATGAATAAATAAATAAATAAATAAATAAATAAATAGACGCCAAATGGAGAAAGAAGATCAGTGGTAACTTAATCCTGTAACCAAAAAAGCTGCAGAAATGAATAAATAAATAAATCCCTAAGAGGATCAGTGGTAACTTAATCCTACTACCCAAAAAGCTACAGGAATAATAAATAAATAAATAAACAAATAAACGCCAAATTGGGAAAGAGGATCAGTTGTTCCTTATTCCTACAACGCAAAAGACTGCTGAAATAAATTGTTACTGACCCTCTTTCTAACAATTTGTTAGTCACCCTCATTTTACTGTAAACACTCATAAATTAGTCGCTACAGTTTATGCAGGTAGAAATAGAGATCGGACTATCTCTAAATCTCCAAATCAAGCTCTCAGGTCATCAGTCAAATTTTAAGGAATCCAACATTTTATGGGCTGTTTGTTTACCCACTTTTGGCGTTTCGCGCAGACTACCATTGATTTAATGTGACATACCTTTGCTGAGAAAGATATACAGATATCCCTTCGTGATTCAGTTATAGAAGTTTCGATCAAAGAAGTTTTAATTCGCCACGCAAAAATCAAATTATAAACGCAATATGTCTATCTACGTAGCACAATCATCAAACTATTGCTGTGATGATCCGTCATTCGTAATATTTATATTGCATACACACATGTCTAATACTATTGGTAAACGCACTAAAGGTTCGGTCAAACCAAGTCTCGATGTGTCTTGCGTTGATTGAAAGAAAATGAACATGTATAGTATTTTTAGATCCAATCGGGTGGAAAGTATCAGTTGGTCGGGAAAGCGAACCTACGGTTCGCTTTCCCTACCTACTGATATTTCCTGACGATTGAATCCAAAGAAAGGCGATGGACTATTTACTGGTCTCAGGCCCCAAGAGTGACGAATTCCTTTACAGAACTTGCCTCTAAATGTGAAAGTGATAGAACGATACGTATTACTTTTATTAATCATTGTAACTTACTCGTATGACATAGACAGTTTTAACTTGAATGGCTTTATGGCTTTATTCGCTTCATGTCTAATGGTTCATTTACTTTATGTTTACAGAATGTTATGCCTGTCCCAGCAACTGGTATTCATCCTCAAGAGGAACATGCTATCGCGCCTTTGTCACCACCTACAAACTAGACGCCGTTTCGTATACCGACCTTTGTAAAGCGAATGGAGGGTATCCTGCCACTTTGTATGATACGGTGGATGTTAACAATGGTAAAAATAACTTCCCGGGGGTACGTATGACTACGCTTCATTCACATAAAAGACGACATTAACTCTTTCAAACCGGTTTGCTTGCACAGATGAATGAGAAGAGGAACATTTGATAATAATAATAATAACACTTTGGTCGGCCGCTGATTTGTCGTGGTTTTCAGGTGAGAAGGCATTGATTAGCCCAGTGCTCCCCAAATGCTTCCCTATCCCTACGCCTCTTCTCAACTCCCAACATTCGGAGACGAACTGCTTGATGACATCCAGTACCCCATTCTTCCCAATCTCTCTGATATGCATACAAACCCTCTCCCTTGTGTCACCCACTAACCACAGCCATGTCCTTCATTATTCTATACCACTTCGTCATTATACTCCCGGTGAATCTTATTCTGTTAGACTGGTATTTTGGACTTTCTAATAGGTGTTCCAGGGTCTCCACTACGACTTCATTACACATTTGACACTCCTCGCTATGTTCCAAAATTTGACACCTAAGCTCCATCGATCGCGACCTCATCTTGAACAGCAGAGACCCCCAAAGTGCCATCAAGGTACTCTTCAAATCTTGGCTTCTCTTTATCATGCGGGCCACCCAACAACGTCTTGGCCTTGACCCTCTCTCATGTAGGTAAGACAACAAGTAGATAACATATGGTAAGGGAGATCAAAGGTAACTTAATCATGCAGGTAAGGGGGGATTACAAAAGTTTGGAAGAGACCACATCATCATCACGTGCTGCGGCGCACCAAATCCTTTAAAATGACTTGACAGAAAATGGGAGGAGAAGGTCGACAGGCTGGCGACAAAATCAGTATCTGAAGCCAATACTATAAAACATTTACAATCGTATTTTCTGGAATCATATTTTCTACCTATTAACATAAATGACTAAAATGAATCATTAGCATTTTAAAAGATATGGCAATTTGCCAACTGGCAAATTGCCACATCTTTGAAAAGTATGAAAATGCTAATGGTTCACTTCAACCCATTTAAAGTCATAATGAGACACAATTCTAGAAAATATACAGTTGTAAAAGTTTTATAGTATTGGCCCTAGCTGGTCTGTCCGCTTTAGATTCTAGAACACTGTAGAATTTCACCTGTAAAAATGTAAATGTGATAATATTGGATCTCTGTATTTTAGTTTGTTTCTCGTGATTCGATCTTGTTGATATCGATGCTTTTGATTCGTGGAATGCCGACCAACCGAAGCATTCCGCGAACACATCCTAATAGATCAAGAAACAGATTACAGTATTGCATGTGCTGAACCTAAGTTTCTGTATTTCCGTGTCATTGGAATAGATCAAGAGTGATCGTTAAGGAATAACCCAGTCGCTATAAACTTCTGCCAGATTTAGAAGATACGTCTGGTATAAAAGGTTTGTACCGGCTAAGTGGATGACTCACTTGTGTCATTGAGAACTGGGGTAACCTCACCTATGAAGCTTCAGTAGAAAAGTGTGCAAACGCATTCCCGTTGTCTTCCCCGACAAATTTCAAATCACAATCTCTCCTTTTATTCAATGAAATGCTTTCTTCCAACATTTTTTCAACCCCGTGCAAAGGTGTGACGAGCCGAACCAGTGTTATTCCTTGTCTGTGGAACTCATTCAGGTATCCCTTCAGGCACTTACAATTAAGACTCAAATGAATGATAGAGAGAAGATTTTTGTGTGGTTGGATAATAATTTGGGGTTTCATGGGCCATTCATGACCGAAGGTTACCTACGACTGAACTGCCACAGAATAAAACTGGGGCACGGTCGTACCCTCTTCTTGATTGCGGTTCCAGGAACTTCCTCCACGAAATGTTTTGAAATTTCAATTGCATAAGAGTGTATCTGTAGCCCGCATGCTCTTCTATGGAATTTAAATGAGTAAATTTTGTTGACTGAAATAAAATTCAACTGTTTTTCTATAGTATTACTTGGGGCCCTTAAGCCACTGTTAACTAGTCAAAACTAGAACCCAAAGGACGTACCACGTCAGATATTTATATTACGACCTGTGGGTTTATGACTGGACTAACATTTACTTTTGACTGGACACTGTTACCACCTCTCCGGCTATTCCGTTGTGTCATTCGAGGTATGATCCACATATTGTGCTTAAGGTTTAATACCGGGGCGGGAATTTCACGGCTCTGGGGCTCCCGATTCAGAATGTCAACCACGATACCCAGGAAATTCACAGACCATGGTATCAATGATAGGGTATTATAATTTATGAGATTACGGCGAATATCAATTTCTACAGAGACCATCGTCGTTGGAGCTTTGGTTTAATCTCGCGAACAAGAATTTTCCGCTTACCTTTTGTGAAAATCAGTGCTCATGCCCGAGATATTCATAGAATAAAATCGTGAATCAAAGGTTGTGGAACTACCGGTTCCGTCCTATGAATTTCCCGTGTATCGGGACTAATATTAAGAAACGAGAACCGGAAAATTCCCGGTATCGACACTGACTTTCAAAAACAGAAACCAGAAAATTCCCGTTTCCGGGATTAAACCCTAAATTTGTGCTTTAAAAAAATGGAAATACACCCCCTTAGTTGCAACATGTCATCCTCTGTCCATTTTTGTGTTGCCAGCGCATCCATTAATTCTTTATTTCATTTATTTGTTGAATGGCTAGTTTTAAAGGGTTGACGTTTTTGTTTACATAGATATCTTTTGACATAGTTTCTGATGATAGTTTCTATTTTTGGATTACAGACTTCAAGTCACCGCATGTACATCGGACTCACAGACACAGAACAAGAAGGTCAGTGGTTATGGATGGATGGAGAAGAATTGGCCAACCATGCCAGTATGTCATTTCGCTCAGGTACATAGGATAAGCATGGTGATATGATGATGTAACAAGTTTAGAAATATATTTTACATTGTGTGACGTATTTATTTATCATTCAACGCCTTGTCGTTTAACAATCCCCACTAAATGACAAAATAGCAGCATTAAAATAGAATCACATACGTCAGGCGGTAACATATGTGTCTAGAGCTGTAAACACAGAAAAAACTAAGCGTGTTTTCGTCCAATCAGAGGGCGAGGATTTTAGTCTTATTGGAACATAAACTGACGTGAAAAAGTAAAATATATTTGGTTTCTATATTTTTGAGCCGGACAAAATAATGAAACGTCATGCTATTTGGATCACCTTTGCATTTTTAGACGTTGACGTACAATAACGCCACCACCCAGTGCGACTGTTACAGCAAAGAATTCTGTAGGTTGGCGACACATTTTTAGATATGGTTCCTATTGCAGAATAAATATCCAAAATTTCGAGAAAGGTGCTAACTGAATGATTTGATATTAACCCTTTGAACCCGAGCGGCTGCTTTTCCGACCAGGAACATGATACATCATAACGTCATTAAATAGGATGGCTGTTCAGTAAATGTGTGGGGGTAGACCAATCAATATTTCCAACGTGCAGCCCCCAGGCTGCACGTTGAAAATATTGAGTGGTCTACCCCAAATAATGAATATGGACTCTTCTAATCGCTGCCATTAAACTGACATGGAAGATACCACTATAGTTCGTGACAAATACGTAAACTTGACGTTGTCTTGGATAAAGCTTGAAATCTGAAATTAAACAAAATCGAGCGATAGAGACACCAAATGTGTGCAAAGAGTTACAGGGTGTGGGGTTTCAGAGCTGTCTGTATTATTAATACTAATCTGTGTTTGAAAGAAAATCAGCGTTTTGAATGGGAATGTCTAAAATGTCCCCAGAATCTCTGAAGTGATAAAACATGTAAAAATTGCGATAAATCTAAAAATTGAAAAATATTGGGTTTCTATTTTTTAGCAAAATACTCAAATTTCAAAAACATCTTAAAATTTTAGATGTTGATACTCTATGACTTGATTTCAGAGTTCTGCTTTAACTGTTGGGAATTTCCCAGGATGGCAATATATTTTAAGATATGTTTTTATTGGAGAATATATTTCCAAGACTTCGAGTCGGTGGGGGTGGGGAGGTGGTCTTGATGACAGATTTTATTTTTAAACATAAAGGGAAAAATACAAAATTCGCATGGCTGTAAAAAATTGGAAAACTAAAGGCGATAAGTTTGAGTAATGTCCGAGAAGTATTCCAAATTCCATGGTGGTGCTGAGTGAAGGGGAAGTACCCAATATTTATTTATTTATTGGGGCTTAACGGTACTTTCGACAGCCAGGGTCTCCTCGTGTCGGACATTTTTACGGGTGGAGGAAGCCGGAGTACCCGGAGAGAACCACCGAGCAACGTCGATCAACTATCAGGCTCCCCAACATACAAACTCCACACAAGCAGGGTTAGCATTGGTTGAAGTGCACCATCGACGAGCAGTACGCCTTAGTACACACACGCCACCGTGCCCCCACGTATGCAATGGGGTGAATAGTCTTTCTCGAGGACACAACGCTGTTGCTGCAGGTGGGATTCGAAGCGATGACCACTCGGCTTGCAAGCTGCACCTCTACTTACTGAGTCAAGGGGAAGTACCCCAAAAAGTATCTGCGAAAAAAGAATGAAGAACAAAAGTAGAGTAGTGATCCCGAAAAGTCGTTTCAATTTCGTTGAATGACTTTATAACTCACTTCAACGTCGTTGAATGACTTCATAACAATCAATTAACTGTTTTTACACATCGGCTAACGTAATGCTAAGGGTGTTGTCGCATCTTACTATTCTCAAATGATTGAACACTGTTGGCCTAAAAAGCACCACAGCCATGTGCAGGGTGACAATTTTTAATTTTACTTATCCCTTTGCTAAACGTAACGGCCGAAACCGACCAACACTATTCACAAAAAACACCATTCAATTTTCATTATTTTTTCATGTTTGTCTTAAAAATATAGCTTATGACCCTTATTGGAACGAGCTCGTCAAGCTCGT